>CM077350.1:43485185-43953289 GCA_039655645.1 Ammopiptanthus mongolicus
ATAATTTTATTAAATAATTTAATTAATTAATTAATGAAAATAAATAAAATAAAATAAATTAATTGATAAAATTAATTTAGATAGGAAATAAAATTCATAAAACATAAAATTGTATAATAGTTTTTTATTTCAAGGGTAATTTTGTCTTTTAAAATATAATACAATTTCTTTCTTCTCACTTTTCTATCTAACCAAACAAAGGGAGAGAATACCCAACACTTCTTTCTCTTCTTTTTCTCTCATACCAAACAATATACATAATCCACTCTCTTTCTCATTTCTTTCTCTCTTCCCATTTTCTTTCTCACCTCTTTCCCTCTTTCCACTTTCTATCTTTCTCCCTCACCACTCGCGTTCACGTCTGTCTCTGCAACTCTCTCAGTTTCTTTCTTTGGCTCTCATCAAAATCTTGCTCTCTGAGGCGGCCTCTCACTTGACAGCCTCACTCTCTATGATGGCGGCGCTGCGGTGGCTTGTCGTTGTCGGCCTCTCGCCCTCTCCCTTGACGGTTGCGGCCTCTTCTTGACGACTGCCGAGGGCCTGCGGCCTCTCGCCCTCTCCCTTGTGATATATTGTTTACGGTATACTTAGTTAGTAAAAGTTTATAATCAAAGGATATGCGTATCAATGTTGCTATAGAACAATTGAAAGATCTTATTTCATTTTTTGAAAAATATAGGGAAGATGGATTTGAAAATGATATAATTTCTACCAAAGAAATTGCTATAGAAATGGATATAGAACCTAAGTTTCATGAAAAACGTATTATTCGTAGAAAGAAACAATTTGATGAGATTATTGACAATGAAGTTGTAAAATCTGCTGAAGAATCATTTAAAATTAATTACTTATTGTATATAATAGATAAAACAATCTCTTCATTTCAAAGTCGATTTGAATAACTTAAAATGTATCAAGATATTTTTTGTTTTCTATTTAGCATTGAGAAGTTAAGGTCACTGGATAATGAAAATTTAAAAGAAGATTGTCTTAACCTTGAACGTTCGTTAAATCATAATGACAAGTCAGATATTGATGGATTAAATTTATTTACAAAATTAAAAATTTTAAAAGAAATTATACAAGTGAAAAATGATACACCAATTGACATACTTACTTATATAAGAAGACTTGATTCTTTTTCCAAATGCATATATTGCTTATAGAATAATGTTCAAGATTCCCGTAACTGTTGCTTCGGCAGAAAGAAGTTTTTCAACATTAAAATTAATAAAATCTTATTTAAAATCAACAATCTCTCAACAAAGATTAAATGGATTAGCTTTATTATCGATTGAAAAAGAATTTTTAAATGAAATCGATTATGATAGTTTAATAAATGATTTTGCATCGCAAAGAGTACGGAACATAAACTTCAAATAAAAATATATTAATTTTAATAAAATATTATTATTTGCTTTAAAAATGCCTTACCATAGAGTTCGCTTTAGACATCAATAGCTGTCGGGTCGGCCCTAGTGTAACTTATATTGAGATTTGTAAAAAGGAAAAAAAAATATAATTCCATAGGTGCTATTACACATGTCATATTCCAATTGGAAAAAACACCTAAAGTACCTATAAAGTTGCACCTAAGTTTTCTCCTTGTAAAAATACATTGTGCTTGCACAAACAAGGGAAATGGTCGAGCTGTAGCATGAAATTTGCAGAACTGAACATCCATGAGTGATCCAACGAATCTCGGATAGGCTTTGATACCATCTTATAATTTAGATTTGAGCCTAAATCAACCCCAAAATCTAGCTCATAGGGTAAAGGTTACCTCCCACTTATAAGCATTATTCATGTCATATCATTATCCAATGTGGGATTCTCAACAATTACACACTCAAAAGGTGGGTGGACACATACTGGGTGAACCCATAAAAAAAGGGGGCCAAGGTTTCCTTGTTCTCTCCCATAATTCACTTATATGCTTCAAAGTTCAACCATCATAAATCTATACTTGTGGAAGACCAGAAACATATCAGCTACAGAACATAGTTGTTGTGATGCACCATTGATAGAAAACGGATGAAGGGGGCCAAGAAAAGTACTGCTGACCAATGCTTTGAAACTATGTGCCTAAACTGGTAATGGTGTTGTGAGAAGCAATAGTTTTGGCTCGAGACTGAAACTAAAACTAGCATAGGAGGAAGAAGAGATCCAAGTATATTACATTTCATGACCCATTGTTATCCTAACAACACAACTAATATAAAGCAACTGTTTCACATTCATAATCCACTCCATCCAGAACAACTTCAGTCACTATTGCGATAAAAACAAAAATATGACATTGAATTACAAATTACTGTAGATTTTTAATGTAACAGTACCCGATATGAATACAAAATGTTGTATTATTCTCGTGTAAAGCATTCCAATTCATGTATATATAGAATTATCATATGCTCAGTGGGATTTAAAACCTCATTTCGTCGCACGAATTCACTTGAAGTCAGCAATTCCTGCAACTTCTAATAATATTAACATAAAATAACTATTCCAACTAACAACTGAGTTCTAAAATTTCAAATTACTAATATAAACTTCAATTCCCAATAAAATGTCTTCCTTAATCCCAAATTGTAAATACATTGTAAATTATTACAGTAATCACAACGATTACTTCATTCTGCATTGAACAGTATAAAACAATGGCCAATAGGGAATCTGCTCATTACTCGCCATCCCAGAGTTCTTCGGTTGTTTTGTACCCAGGAGATGTCTTGCTAACAAAACCTTCTCCAGTAACTATTCTCTCCTGATCAGTAAATAAGGCAGTTGAAGTGAAACCATTTCTATAAGCTATCACTCAAGTCTCTTAAACTACTTGGATTTGCCATACACAAAGACTGATTTTTAAATATAAAAAAAATATTTTCCTAGCAATTGAATTGTTACATGAATACAATTAAAAAGATCTTGGAACCCAGCATGTTAAGTGACCAAAAGATTGCATGAAGTAACTTGCCTGCTTAATTTCAGAGAATTTGGTTAGCAAATCATTCGATATAGACCAGTCAAAGAGATCAAAGTTTTCCTTGATCCTTGCAACATTTGTGCTCTTGGGAAGTACACTGTGACCCATTTGTAATCCCCATCGAAGAGCTATTTGGGCCGGAGTCTTCCCCAACTTGTCTGCAACCTTATGCAGAACTGGATTCTTAAGAATATTACTCTCACTGAGTCCTTTACCCAGTGGTGAATAACCCTGAATAAGAACATTCAGTGCCAAGTGATAAGAAGAAGGGCAGTTCAGAATCATGAAAGCTTTCTAATGCTATCCTCAAGTTGTCACAAAAAGTCTACTATATCAAAACTATCAATAATTCCTTCAAGTCCTTTATATTCAGACATTTGTCAACGCCAATAGTTATAATACACGACCTTAAATTTGCATACTCACAGATAAGTGCACTCCCTTGGATTTACAGAAAGCATGTAATTTTGGTTGCTGCAATGAAGGATGCAATTCCACTTGGTTAACAGCTGGAGGCACATGTGCCACATCCAACAGATCCTGAAGCTTCTTTACAGAGAAATTGCTGACCCCTATAGCTCGAGCCTTGCCAGAATTATAGAGTGCCTCCATTGCTCTCCATGTGTTAGGTATGTCAGGTTTGGTAAGATGCCCATTTTTCATGCTGACAGGCCAGTGAATCTGGAAGAACATAGTAATATGGCAAAGTCTTAATATAAGAACTTGACTTTAGTGATACCGTATAGTATTCCAAACAAAGTTAACTGGAATTGTTGTAAGAAGAAACTAATTTCATTGTGATATACACACAAGGTAGAGATCCAGATAGTCCAGTTGCAAATCCCGCAAAGTTCTATCAAATGCCTTTGGGACATCTTCTGGCAAGTGATCGGTACACCTAGAACATGTGTAAGTTGATCAGTAAAAAATGTAATTCTGGGCATCAAAAAAATAAGATACGTATCCATGTTTAAGAACAAATTAGCAAGAAAAGTTTGAATAAACCCCATAAATCCCAATGTATGTTGGTATGAGTGGAAGGAGTTTGGGTCCCTTAATCATGCGATCTCGAGTTTCTCTGCATGTGTTTGTTGCAGAGAAAGTGAAGACTAACATGTGTAAAAATCATTTGGAGAAGGAATTGAAGAAGCTAGCTAGCCACAACAATGAATTATGATGGAGGGAAGAGTAAGAAGGTGAGGAATTCCCCATGAAGATTGTTAGTTGGAATGTGAGAGGGTTGGGTGACCCAGAAAAAGGGCAGGAGTTAAAAAGATTGATGTTATAAGAGTCAGCTAGATATTGTGTTGTTACAGGAAACTAAATTGGAAAATGTGGACAATTCATTGGTGAAATTTGTGTGGGATTTTAGATTTAAGGATTGAGTGTGTTTTCCTTCTGTTGAAGCTTTATGTTGTTATGTGGGATATAAGGGTAGCAACTAAGTTGGACTCCATTCATGGAATCTTTTCTATTTCCATTTTGCTTGATATTAAAGGGAATTAGGGCATTGGTGGTTGGTTTTCTTCTGTCTATGGTTCAACTAGACCACGGTTACACTCTTTTCTCTGGAATGAACTGAGTTTCATTTTTGGATTCTGTTCCCCTCATTGGTGCCTTGGAGATGATTTCAACACAGTCAGGTTTCCTTTATGAGGGATTAAGAGGTGGTAACTACGGCTTGTATGCTGAAGTTTGATGCATTCATTCCAGAAAGTGGGCTTAGAGATACTTGGTCAGTTTCAAAAAGGTCAAACTACTTTTGAGAAATATTTGGGAAGACAACTCCAGAGGGTTGGGAAGGTTTTAAGTTTATGAAGGAGCTGAAAGCACTCGAGGAGAGGTTGGGGGTGTGGGATATGGATGTATTCGGTGATGTGAATCATATGAAAGATATTTTAGTAAGAGAAATTGATTATCCAGGGAAGCGGGAAGTAAAGAAAGAGAGCTCTTCTGAAGAAAGAAAGAAAGAAAGAAAAATCCTTGTTTAAGAAATCAGTTGGAAGAGATATCTCTTAGAGAAGAGATATGTTGACAGCAAAAGTCTAAGGATAAGTGAGTTAAGGAAGGAGATGCCAATACCAAGTTATTTCATAAAATGTCAACAGGTAGACGACAGAAAAGTTTGATAAAAGGGCTGGAGCTTGACGATGGATGGTATGTTTCAATTTCAAAGATGTGACTGAAAAGATTATTCGGTTTTATGCTGATCTTCTATAAGAAGGATCATTGTTGTAGACTGTTTTTGGAAGGGATTGAATTGGGGGTCTAATTCTACAACTATGGCAGCTTGGCTAGAGACCTTTTCACGAGGACAAGATTTGTCAAGCTGTCTTTTGCATGGATAAAGATAAAGGTCCAGCTGCAGATGGTTTTACTATGGGTTTTTCCAAAATTGTTGGAGTATTATAAAGAAGGATCTTTGGAGGCTTTTTGATGAGTTACAATGCAATGGTAAAATTCCTGTGTATGAATTCTACCTTCATCACTCTCATACCCTGGAAGGATCATCACCTGGAAGGATAAATCTATTAGAATTAAGGATACCATTACAAAGTACCAAAGGGCTTTTGTCCCGAGTATGCAGATTTTGGATGCAGCTGTTATGGCTAATGAGGTGGAGGAGGAGATGAAAAGGGAATTGGAATAAAGTGGAGTGAAACAGAATGGAATGGAACAAAATTATCATGTCATTATTTGGATATTTTATGATGGGATGGAGTGGAGTGGAGTGAATGAGTTGGTTTTATCTCATTTCATCCCATACCCCCAAATTGGGAGGGAACAAAAATAGAGGTATAGGATGGGAATAATTCCATCATATTTTAAATAATCCAAACAATGAAACCTAATATCATACCGATTCATTCCGTTCCATCCGTTTCCATCGACCCAAACATAGCCGAATATGGAATAATCTATTTGAGATTCTTGGTGAATACAGGGTATGCTCCTTCACCTCATAACAGTCTTATGATAACTAAAAAGTTGTGCCAGAAATAAGGAGGGGCATGATTTTATGGTAATTACAGATTCAAGGAATTTGAATGTGTAGATCACAATCTGTAGTAAGTTTGAAGAATGCAAAAACACCAATAAAATTGAACAATAATTTGCAACTGGAAAAATTAATAATGCTGATATCTTAATTTCTCCTCTTTCTATACAAATGTAAATTGAGAATCCCTTCAACTGTAATTAAATATTGGTCATGTAATCAAATTCAATAACCTTGAATTAAGAATCCCTTCAACCGTAACAAAAAATTGTTCACAAAAATAGTGGGAAGCTCACCTATTAGACTGTATTTTCAATAAATATTAATTAAAAAAAGTGTAAAGACTCTCAAGGAATCTTCAATAGTACGTGAATGCAAAGATAACCCTGGCAATAAAATAGCTAAACAAATATTGAGAAGTCCACAGAAAAAAGACAAACCACAGCTTGGAAGTGATCCACATATCTTCACGCTTAACTACACCATCAGCAAACAACTTCTTCAAGCCATCACCAATCTACATAAAATTTCTAATAGTTAATAGATAATTATCATGACAGTGTGATAGCATGAAGAGGATAAAAACTATAACACTTAAATATTGAAATTCTACAACCAACATAATATGAATGGTGATTTGCAGTTTATCATAGCCCTAAAAATTGCTGACTATTAGTTCTTACTTTAATCCACAGAATGTTTGGAGGAAAGGGGAGGAGGAAAAGAGGAAAAATGCCTTCAGTGGGTTAAGGAGCATATGCATTCCAATTCTATTTGGTGTGGTAACAGACCTATTCTAGTGAATGAACGTCTTGTAAATGAGCTAACTAAAAGCTGGTTTTCTCTTTTTTAAAAGACAAATAAACAAATTCAAACAGAAATCTTCATTTATCTACAAAACAAGCTTGAGTGGAGTGCAAACCTAGCAAAGCTGAACGAAATTAGGATTATGGGCAACCTGTTCACTAGACCCTGCAGTTTCTCATTCCTGGGTTTGTTTGGAGGTTTGGAGGGGAAGGGAAGGGAGGGGAAGACATTTTGAGAGATTTTGATTCTTTTGTTGAAAAATAAACCCCCATACAAGATAGGAGACCATCCTCCCTTCCTTATTCCTTTAACTCAAATTCCTCCCTTCCATTTTCCTCCAAACTCCCAAACAGACCCAAGATAAAAGCAGGATCATTCATGTTGCAGGTTGCCCTCTCTACACTACAGGTCTACAGCCATCATGAGCCATGCCAGGACACGTGGATGTGGTCCCGTGGCTCCGGCTCTAAACAGTTTTCTCATCTCATCTTCAGGTAAGCAATAATGGCAATGGATAGGGTATGGATAGGGTACTATAATACCCGTTCCCATACTTGCGTTTTAAAAAAATACTTGTACTCGCATCCCTACCCGCATGGGTAGCAACTGAAGTACCCATACCCTTACCCACTGGGTATCTAAGTACTCATATCCTCACCCATTATCCGCACTTTAATTAACTAAAAAATTAATAAATAAAAACATTATTAAAGTCTAAAATATCATGATAGTATATAATAAAATATAGTATTCTAGCATGTGCTCAAACAAATATCCTAATAGTATATAACAAAAAAGAACATTGTTAAAGTCTTACGCTAGGATCTATAGGATTAGGAAGAATAGGAACTCAGGAAGGATAAGAACTCAAGTGAAAAACAACTGAACGACGCTAGAAACTCAGGAAAGATAGGAACTCAAGTGATGAACAACTGAACAACGCTAGAAAAGTAATAAGCTAACTTTCATTTCAATTCAATCAATTGTTTTAATTTTATATATATATATATATATATATATATATATTTATCCGCGCAGTAAATTTCAGCAATTGAAACCCACATAATTTCAAAGCACAACAAACCTATAAATTAGCATAGTTTTCGGCCATCAGTAACTCCAATATTGTCTAGGCAATTGGTCCAGTTACGCAAGAAACATGTTCACCGGTCTAATAACAAGGCAATAATATCTATTTAACATATGGAAGGTTCGAATGAAAATCACACTGAGGAATTAATTTCAGGATCACCAAAAAGGTAACCCAAGTTTAACATATTAATATATATAATAATAATAATAATAATAATAATAATAATAATAATAATTAAAAAATAATAATATGTAGATATGCGGGTATGGGACGGGGTGGGTACTAAGGTACCCGAACCTGTACCCATATCCATTAAATATTGCGGGTAATTACCCGTCCCCGCCCCCGTATCCATTGTGCGGATAATTACCCTACCCATTATGAGTAATTTTTGCAGGTACCCACTGGATAAAATATCTATTGCCATCCCTAAATCAGGAAGATAACTTCATATTCCCTTCTCCATTTCTTGCTAGTTCTTTCACACCAAACCCTCAACTGTAGCTCTTAATCAGGTGGTTTAAAACTCACTAAGATAAAAAAAGGTGCATCACAAATTCCATTTTAATTACTTTTTGTATTGGGTTTCCTTAGCATCATGCATTGTAACTTCAGCCTTGCATGCCCTCCAGACCTCCAGAAGCAATTCCAGAAAGAAGAGAAGGAAGAAAAGCAGCAGCTTGATTTTTATGAGTTTATTTCTGCTTCTCAATGATGTAAACTCATTTCAATTATGTAAAATTAATTGTATGACACTAGTAGAAAAGGTTTGTGATACGAACTGTGGGAAGACAATACCACAAAAGCTAGCCGTTGTGGTTAAAGAGCCCAAGGCCATATAAACCCCGCATCAGAATCCCATACTTCCGATATGAGACTCAAGTCCCATACCTTGCAATTGGATCCTAACAGTCTGCCATTCTCAAAGCATCATTTTCACTTACAGTTTTATATAATCTGGACAAAACTTCCAAGTTTTGTGATAACATTTTATTACTTTGGTTTAGTTAATTGGATAGAGCTTTCTTCTTCCTCACATGTCATAACTATTGTTGTCCTTTATATATTAAAGTACAGATTAATAGTTGATAAGGGAAAAGTATATTTCACTCATGTGCTCTAATAAGTTTGTTCTAATCCTGCTTCTCCAGTGATGCATAAACATATAAGCAGTTTACTCTATTTTCTTTGTTTTATCATAAATGCTACTCAAGTGTTTTATTTGATCAAACCAGTGTGATACTATATATATATATATATATATATATATATATATATATATCAGAAGATTTTTTTAAATTAAAAGGGAAGTTTAAAGTCAGAACATAGGTCTTTCAACAAAAATACAATTAAAAGAACCCACATGGAATGCAGAGAAAAACATTAGTCTTCAAATTGGCAAAACATAACTCTAACCCATAAGCAAATGTAAGGTCATAAGTCATAGCCCTCTTATTAAAAATGATAGCATTGTGATCTAACCAATTCACCCAATTTCAGCATGCAGAATATCGCCACAAAGCCTTATACTCCTTATTCCTCCCAAAACTTAAAAAAAGAGCACAAAATATTCTACAAGTATCTAGGCATTCCCACAGCTCCTCCAAAACTGGAAAGAGTCTATGTCAAAGCTGTAAAGCAACCTCACATTGGCCTCAAGACCTCCAAACTCAGAAAACACAACACACACATGTCACGAGACAGGCTTTATGTGGCTAATACATCTATAACATGTTGATAATAATCCAGATAAGTAATAAAAACCAAACAAGAGCTTTAAGGATCCTAACCTTAGAGCAATCCTACCAAAATGATTTGGTATAAGAACTAGATTCTGGCTAGTCCTTCATTGGCACAGTAAGGAATCCTCAATTTTCACAATGCTTTGACAAAAATCTTATGTTGGACTGCCTATGTTCAAAATTAATATGATATTCATAAGATATGTGTCTGTGAATAGAAAGCCATATCCAGTTAAACTATTTAATTTAATTTAATTGATTTTACACAGTTAAACTGTTTATTAACAAGATAACTGACTAAGCCCACCTACAAAATTAGCAAAAGTAAAATAGTGAAGCTTCAAAACTTATCCCAAAAATAAAAAGTGCTTTTTTGTCTTGGTTTGGTCCAGCCCAAGATGGATATCTTGTCTCAAGAAAAGGGCAAGCAATATATAAAAGAATAATTCTATATCTATATAAAATTACTCTAGTGGCATAACAAATTAATCCAATATGTACTATGAAATTGTGATGATGAATACAAGAACTCATGTCTCACCTCCTTTTCGTTGCCATAAATTTGGGCACAATCAATATGCCGATATCCAACCTGCATTGACATTTTCACATTGTTCCACTGTAAGGCAAGTTTGTTCCAAAACCATATGTGTTGGCTCTTAAAAAAATTATTATAAAGTAATAATCATCCTAAAATCATTATCAAATAGGTTGATTGATCCGATACATATTTTTTTTTCACTTTGATCCTGCATGTTTAATCATTTACGTTATGTTCCGCCTTTTATATTAATTTTTTCCGTTAATTCCTTCTTGATCACCTTAATTTTAGGACTATTAGTGACGATGAAACATACCATATAACATCAAAATAAAAAAAACAAAACAAATAAGATCGAAATGAAAAATAAAATACACTTACCAGATCAATCATCCTATTTAAATTCATAATACAAATAATATTGGAAAAAATAATATTAGCATTAAGTAAATGTGGGTAAAAGATGCAACGTTGACAGCAGTGGCTATGGCATCAGCAACGACGCCAGGTTCAGCAAGCCAAGTGCCCAAACCAACAGAAGGCATCTTAGCCCCTGTGTTCAACTCGAAGAATCGAAGATCATCACCCATCTTCGACAGTGCAGCACAAAACTGAGGCTCAGGTCAGAGAGACAGAGTGTGTGTGTTGTGAAATGAAGAAGTCAATGGAACTACGCAAATGCAAGTCGATGGATTCGATGGATTTATTGACGCATGCACGTGACACGACATGATGGCGGCGGACCTCAACGAATACTTTAAGTGGGGATGTCAAAATAGGAAAGGAATAAAAAAAATTCATACATGATGCTTCAGCAATGTGAAATGATTTCATGAGGTAGCGATGCCAAACAAGAGGGAAAAGGTATGATTAAATAGTCAATTTGGTTTCTGAAAGTGTAAGGCGATATCAATTTAGTGTCTGAATTTAAATAAATAACAAAAATGTCCCTGAAGTTGTAAAACGTTAATCAACTTGGTCCCTCCATCAACCCCAGTTACCTGACGTCGTTAACGGCGCTGATGTGGCACGTTAAGTACCCTATTGGCACCGTTGTCACTAGTTAGGTGGTGTCTACGTGATCAGGGACCAATTTGAAACTCTGAACCAGGGACTAAATTGATACTCGCAACTCTGAACCAAGGACTACATTAATACTCGCAACAATCTTCTTCTTCTTTATATTTCCCCTTTCTCTCTCTGCTCTCTCTCTCTCTGCTTCCTCTGTCTCGCGCTCTCTCTAACCACCCGTCTATATAACCACCTGTTTATAGACGGGTGGGAACCAGGGACTAAATTGATAGTCGCAACTCTGAATCAGGAAATAAATTGATACTCGTAATAGTCTTCTTCTTCTTTATATTTTCCCTTTCTCTCTCTGCTCTCTCTCTCTGCTTCCTCTGTCTCGCGCTCTCTCTTTAACCACCCGTCTATATAACCACCCGTTTATAGACGGGTGGGAACCAGGGACTAAATTGATAGTCGCAACTCTGAACCAGGAACTAAATTGATACTCGTAATAGTCTTCTTCTTCTTTACATTTCCTCTTTCTCTCTATGCTCTCTCTCTCTTTGCTTCCTCTGTCTCACGCTCTCTCTCTAACCACCCGTCTATAGACGGGGTCTATAGACGGATGGTTAGAGAGAGAGCGTGAGACAGATGAAGCAAAGAGAGAGAGCAGAGAGAGAGAGGGAAAATATAAAGAAGAAGAAGATGACTGTTGAGAGTATCAATTTAGTCCCTGGTTCAGAGTTTCAAATTGGTCCTTGACCACGTGGACACCACCTAACCATTGACAACGGTGCTTAACGTGCCACATCAGAGCCGTTAACGGCGTCAACTAACTGGGGTTGACGGAGGGATCAAATTGATTAACGTTTTACAACTTCGGGGACGTTTTTGCTATTTAGTTAAATTCAGGGACTAAGTTGATACCGCCTTACATTATATAAGTCTATGTTGCGAGTCCCACATCGGGTGGTTAACGAGCCTGGCCATTGTTTATATAGTTGGATAGACCATCCCCTCAAAAGTCGGTTTTTTAGGGGACCATTTGGATGCCTGAATTTGAAGACCTATATTGGATAGTGATATGGCCTGAATAGTATTTATAAGTGGGGGACAACCATCATCCTATGAACTAGCTTTTGGGGTTGAGTTAGGTCCAAACCTAAATTCTAAGATGGTATCAGAGCCTATCTGAGATCCGTTGGGCCACCTGCAGATGTCCAGTCCTACAAATTTCACTTTCTAGATGTCCAGTCCTGGACGTGAGGGGGGTGTGTTGGAAACCCACATTGGATAATGATATGGCTTGAATAGTATTTATAAGTGGAGGACAACCCTCATCATATGAGCTAACTTTTGGGATTGAGTTAGGTTCAAACCCAAATTATAAGAAAGAATCACCTCCTATAAATTTTAGTTTATAAATAATGGAGCAGTAAACCATTAATCACATTGTGAAATATCCTTTTTTAAGATATATCCTTTGGTGAATGAGTAAATACTCAATTTGGTCCCTGAAATTATAGGGTCGTATCAATTTAGTCCCCCACATTATTAATATTCCAAAATGATTCCTGAAATTGCAGAAAGTTAATCAGATTCGTTCCTCGGTTGATATTTGCATGGACTATAATGATATTAAGTTGATAATATCAGGGATTCATTTGAAACTAAGTGAATAATGTCAGGGATGCATTTGCTACATTTTGAAATTCCAAGGATCATTTTGGAATATTGATAATGTTAAAGACTAAATTGATATGACCCTACAATTTCAGAGATCAAATTGGATATTTACTCTTTGGTGAATATTTTGCCACGTTACTCACTAGACAAATTTTTGACCATAAAATAAAATAATATGAAGTCCCAATCACGCAGGGCACGTGGGATAGGTTTTATTTTACTTTTTCAATTTTTATTTGTTTATCCTGTACGCATTGTTTGTTTCGGTAGAAATTAGGAAGGGAGAAGTTGGGAAGAGAGAAATAGATAAGAAAAGTTAGTTTTATATTGTTTGTTTGGGAAAGAAGTAGAGAAGTGGAAAAAAATTAAATATGGATCCCTCTCAAAATAAAATCTCTCCATATATTTATTATATAATAAAACTAGGTTTTCTGAAAACACGTATCAATCGCTGCCCATCATATTTTTCCGCTCAAAAAACCATTCTGCTTTTCTACTCTTTATTACTCAATATCTGTTATTATATTATTATTATTATTAGGAAGAGAGAAATTGGGAGAAAAGAAATTGATAAGAAAAGTTAGTTTTATATTATTTGGTTGGGAAGAGAAGTAGAGAAATAGAGAAAAATTAAGTGTTAGTCACTCTCAAAATAAAATCTCTCTATATATTTACTATATAACAAAACTTGATTCTTTGAAAACACGTGTCAATCGCTGTCCATCACATTTTCCGGCTGAAAGAACCTTTCTGTTTTTCTATTCTCTACTACTCAATATCTGTTATTATTATTATTATTATTATTATTATTATTATTATTATCATATTTGTTTCTCTCATTTTTTATTATATCAACTGAATGCTTTTCTACTCTGCATACTGTCACACGGTCAAGTGATGGCAGAAAGCACACAGAGCCTGGCCTATTGCATTTTTAAAAAACATGCATTGTCTTTTCTTATTCCTTCTTTCTTTATTTTCTCCTTTTTCTTCTTTCTTCCTCATGCATTCATCAAACGCTTTTGCCTACTGTTCATCTTCGTACTTTGTTTGTTTGTCTATCATGAGTTTCAAGCTTCAAGTTGTTACTTCTTTCAGGTGATTATATCCTGCTCTTAATCTACATTCTACACGTATTTTTTTATATTAGTGTATTTTCTTTGTTCTTTGTTCTTTGTTTTCTTACGGTGGCTATATCCTTTTCTTTATGCTTGATTTATATTACTTTAATTGATTCTTAAAATAGGGTTAGATTCTAAGTTATTTATGTGAATGGGTTCATTCTAAAATTGCACATGAGATGTTTGAGAAATTTCCTTTTTGTGGGTAAGAAATTTCCTGTTTGCAATCAATTTGTAAGTGTTTAAATAGGATTGGTGTATTTCACTAAATTGGGATCCATTGCAGATGACCCAGAACAATGTTGGAGCTTTGGTGGTTGTGAATTCTGGTGAGCATAAGTCAATTGCAGGAAATATAGCTAAAAGAGGTTCCTGATAGGGATGCAAAATTGTTCTTTAATTACTTCTGTTTTGGTATTGTGATATGTTGTCTAATAGATAATTTGGTTATATATCTCAAGGTTTTCTTTTTGAAAATAAAATGGGCTTCTCTATTAGCTGTAGTAAACTACTGACTAAATTATATTTAAATTGATTTTGAATGTGTTGTTAGATGAGGAACATTAGATGTTGGCATAATTAATTACAAGTCAGGTAGGATAAGATGGGAGATCTTTACTCAGTGGTGCTCCTGGCATTTTTTCACACTACATTTCTTAAGTTTATCTCATTCATATATTGTTTATCTTTATGGCATTTTTATGTTTATAAACTATTTTTTGAGTTTAGATTGTGTGAATGGGTTGATTGTAAAGAATGCAATTGAGGTGCTTGAGAAATTTCCTCTTTGTGAGTAAGAAGCTTTTTAAGCTTTCATACTACATTTCTTAAGTTTTATCTTATTCCTATATTGTTATCTTGATGTGATTGTTATATTTATAAACTATTTTTAGAGTTTAGATTGAGACCAGTTATCAGGTTGTTTATATATGCATTTGACCAAGGTAATCTTTTTTTTTCTTGACACATGCTATTTTGTCTTCCTGATATTTTTTTTGCTTGACACATGCTATGGTCTGTCTACACCATCAAGTACATTCCCAAGGTTGAGTAGTATTTACTATTTTGATAAAGCAACACTCATTGTTCAATATTTGTTTGTGTTGGCCCACTTCTATTCATACCATGAGATTAAGAGGTACACCAGATTGCCGTCCTTGAAACTGATTCAAGGCTCTTATACACAACCACCTGAGCGCATCACTTGGCCAAAATACACTAGATATATTCATAATTACATACACTAGGTACTATACAGTTAGAGCACTTGACACTATCTACAAGCTATAACTTTGTTGGAGCTATAAACTGTAAATATAAAAAACTATGCCTTATCTATTACAAAAGCCTTTGTGTATATATATATATATATATATATATATATATATACACACACCTGTACACAGTCTTTAATTAAACAATGGCAATAATTTATTAATGCAAATAAATATGATAAAATGAGGTGGGAGTGAGAAGTTATAGGTAGTTGAGTTTTATTACCATGGAAATATTAGATTCCCACCCTGATCATATCCTTATTCAGAAATTCAACCATAGAACTGATTTTTTGCATCTGTTATTCTATCCTTCAACTTCTCTATTTCAAGTGAAGAAAGGTAACCATTATATCACAAGGATACGATTTTGTTAGAGAAAACTCACAAAAATTTTAATGATTGACCCAAGCATTGAAAGTGGATTAAATATGCAATGCCCCCATCTTCATCTCACAAAGCACCGCAATTTCTGGACATACCTTTTAAGTATTTCCTTCACCTTCTTGTACTTGATTGTAGTGGACATATAATAGGATTAGGATTAGAACATTTTTATCTCTTGCAAATCTTACAACTATTATTACCCCTATATCTTTTTTAATTCAGATTTTGACTTTAATATCTTTCAGCACAGTGTTTTTTGATGTTGTACATCATATCCACATTCTGCATTTACTTTAATCACTGCAAAGAGAAGGAAATGAACTTTTATATATATTGGATTCATACTTTAATCCATATTTCATTCATACAATAATTGCAGCTAGTGTAAGTGAACCTATTTAGGCATCTTTAATATTTTTCGATCTATTAGTTCTTTGATAATTCAATATTTGCTCTTATACTTCAAACATTTTCGCATATTGATTACTATTCTGTTATATCTCTGTTGGCTTCTCTAATTTGTTCAATCTACTGACTGAATGTTTAACCAGAATTTGCAAATTATTCAAAGCACCATTGCAAAGCAACTTCTTTAATTTGTTCCATCTACTGACTGAATTCTTAACCAGAATTTTCAAATTGTTCAAAGCACCATTGCAAAGCACCATTTTGATGCTGATGCTCTACACCCTGTGAGGCCTCAAATTTAATCAGTACCTTTAGCACTATGACAGTAAATCATTAAGTATTAGTCAATTTCACAAGTGCATTGTAATTTGTTTTGCATGTCTATGTTTGAACAGCTTGGGATCATGATGACTTTGGAAAAGAAATTTGACATCTCCGTTGAAGAAGGGGGAGCTGAAATTAAACTCATGTATAGAAGTGGAAGGATCTATACAAAAATTAAAGAGCGTAAGTGTAATTTAAAATCATATAAATATTTCATACACTTATGTAAACTTAAGAAGTCATTCTTTATAACAAAAAATTTGGTTTTATCTCTGTTGTCAGCTAACAGGATCTTGAGTATATATGCATCATTTGGAGTTGGATTTCCATTTGTTTTCAGGTCAACCTTTAACAAAGATGCAGAGAATCATATTGTGGACTAAGGACTGAATCACCGATTACACATGTGGATTTGCATCTTAACTCTTCTTGACCACTTTAGGATTACCTGTTAAGTACAAATGATGCTCTGTTGTGGGAGTTTAAATACTTAGCTTTATTGAGCTATTTTACCACTATTGATTTTATCACTTGAGTATCAGGATTATTGTTATGCATTTTTTTGCTTCTGTAACAGCCCAATATGGAACATAGAAGGGATAAGAGCTTTTGTTGTTATCATGATTCACTTATTCCAGCAATAATGTGTGAGGAGAGGTCAAGATGGTATAAGCTATCATGATTTAAAATTCCACCAAACAGCTTCTGTAACTTGCTTCCATGAGTATAAATTGGTAACATCACAATATGCTATATGCATGGTTGTTGTGCTTCTGATATGCTATCAGCTTTTATGCCTTTCGTTTTATCAAAAGGTTGTTATATATGTCCTTCAATTATAAATGTAAATTCAAAATCATATTTAAGTATTCTAATTTGTGAGTAGGATGCTTCTACAATAAAAAAAGAAAAAGAAAAAAAGAGAGGTTTACTATGTGCTGCTATTATTCTTGAAAGTTTACTATCTCATAAGTTTATTATGTCTTGTAGTTATTCTTGGAGTTTATGTTTAGCCACGATTAAAGATACAAATATTTACTAGCTATATTTGATGTATATATCTATGTTTGATTCTAAGTAAATATTTAGTTGCGTTTATGTATATAACTATG
The DNA here is from genome assembly GCA_039655645.1 of Ammopiptanthus mongolicus. Classification (NCBI taxonomy): domain Eukaryota; kingdom Viridiplantae; phylum Streptophyta; class Magnoliopsida; order Fabales; family Fabaceae; genus Ammopiptanthus; species Ammopiptanthus mongolicus. The sequence continues at coordinate 43,502,673 of CM077350.1, forward strand.
TTTGATTCTAAGTAAAATTGAATTCTATATACAAGTCCTCTTAAAACATGTGTAAGAACCAACGTGACCCGTGCGAATGCACGGGTACCTGACTAGTATTATACTATATTAGGGGCAAATTTGTCTTTGTAAGAAAAATTCATTTTCTTTCTTTTTACTTTTCTCTCCTACTTCTTTCAATCCAAACAACCTAAAAATCTATTCATTTTCTCTTCTCTCCTACTTCTTTCTATCCTACTTCTTTCCTAATCCAAACAAAAGGTTAAAGTTTTGATTTTTTTATTTTCTTTTATAAAATTGTGCTAGTAGGATGTTCATCGGATATTTTATTTTAAATTAATTTGTTTTAAACTTAAATTTGAAATTTTTAAACTTCTCTTTTAATACCTTTGATTATAATTAATTTATTTCCAAACCATTTCTTGATATCTTGAAAATTGAGATATTCGGAGGCCAAAACTATAGAAGATGGTGAGACTGCATCCATTCCATCTTTGATTTGCATGGTATCGATGTAGCTCTAATGGATCTTAAACCACCACCATGTGCGGATCCTAAACAAATAGAAACTGGATATATGCTAACAAGGTATGTAGCATACATACTACAAAAAATAAGTCAAATAGCAATCAGATTTAGTGATCGAATCATGCCTGTTGCAGATTGCAATCGAAATAACAACCGATTAGTTGTATTAAAAAATTGGTTGCGGGATTCTGCTGAGCAACCGAATTAGCGACCAAATTGTGTGGTCGCAAAGAAAACGCTCCTAGTTGGGTTGCAAAATTTCAAAATGTAAAAATCAACTAAGTTGACTACCTAGAGACCAATTTAGCGACCACAGTTTGCTCTAACGGTCCAATTTTTTTGATATTCAGCTGTCGAAAGTAATATTGATCGCTAAGTAGTGGGGATAGTCCAATCAGTTGGGTCTACATGCCTGAAAATCTTGATTGGTGACATTGAGAAGTTGGGGGGGGGGTTATTGGTGAAATTCTTGAACCTAAAGGTTGGGGGCCCGAGGCTATTTGGGTAGAGATTGCTCTTCACTTCTCATAATCTATTATTAATTTGTTCTTCTACTGGTCTTGTGTTCTCTACAATTTCTGTTTCCTATCAGTAATTGGAGTTTGGCTATACCTGATTTTTCTGCTATTTTTTTATTGTTAATACAATTCTTAACATATGCATTCTGTTTGAATGTTAGTCCAGTAGGATTTGTAATATGATAGAATGAGAAGATTGTGTTTGTATTATTCCTATTATGTTAATTATGCACTATTACGTTCTGAAGACACTTAAGGGTAAGTGCATCCTGTCGCAAAAGTAATATAGCATGAAAGTCCAGATATCACACCCAAGGGATTAATGAGTAATACTAACGTGAGCACCAGAATAGAGGATACCATGGTTAGTTTTAAAAATAGCGGATACCATGGTTAGTTTTTTTGATTACCGCACCAGCATCGACCGAGAACAATGCTTTTATGAAAACATTTTATAATATTTCCATTCACTAGGACTATAAATCTCATTAGTAGTGTTGCTTTCAGAGTCTGAGGACGACCCTGTTGAGCAGCCAGACGCTTGAAGATTATATTCTAGTAGTAGCTTGGGTTGGTTTGCATGGCATATGCCAGGAGGACTCTTATTATTGTTTATTTATTTATGCAAGTTGTAATAGACGTCCAGTTTTGTGGTTTAAATATTATTACGTATTTTTGTTTATTGGACTGGTATAAACAATTATTTTGGATTATTATTATATTATGAATTTATTCAGTATTTATTTAAGAAAATTTTTAATTACCTTATTTTATTTAAATTATTATCTTGGGTTACTAGTGTAACGAGAGGCGTTACATTTTTGGTATCAGAGAAGTTCAATCCTAAATTGGACTGTGATATTGGGTTGTTTTTCAAAAATCAAATATGGGCACATATGACTGCTTGCTAGAGTTATATATGTTGCATGCTATTCTTTGAGATATTGGACCTGATCAACCCAGTGTTTGATTGGTGGTGTGCAGATTTATGACTACTAACAGGTGTGAGGCTAACGCTAATGATGCACTTGCGGTAGCTTTGGTCGAAATGACCAGAGTTATGCAAGAGCAGACGAAGACTCTCGGTCAGATGAGGGACATCAGGAACGCGCCTAATGTAACACCCTGATTTTCATGCTTTCTAAGACCGATAAACTATATAAATGAGTTTATATTTTTCTCTGAGGTTAAGAAAATGAAATTAAATAAACTAAGACCACATTCATACTCTACGCTATCGTAGGGAGTTACGGTTAAATTTTGGGTTGAAAATTCAGATGGAGCCCGGTCTGCGTTTTCACTGACAGTAAGATTTTACTGATCATAAGATCTAATTTTGACTCGTGAACGAAACAGTTTGGCTCAGAATCAAATTTCCAACAACTTTGGTAAAATTGTTTTTTCGCACGAAAAAATGAATTAATATAAGTTATGCGAGTGAAATCTTAAATCGGGTGAAGAACGGAGCTGGATATGGATTTAGCGGGACCCGCTAACGGATAAACTTGAAGTCACATCAAGTCAAATCACATGGGAAGGCGTGCCAGTGTCATGATGAAAAACAAAAATATCTGAACACGTTCACACTGCGAAAATACCAAAATGCCCATGGACTTTTTCCTCAATGACATTTTTGTCCCTAAAGACAAAGACCGTTTTGCTCCTAGGAACTTGTGAAAACCCATCCTTGTCCTCAACCTCATCATTACATCTAGAAAATATCTAGATATTTTATTACTTTTAGGGTGAAAAGACCATTTTGCCCTTGGTCTTTTGTTTTAATTCCAATTTTGTCCCAGAGTGAAATGTCAATTTTGCCCTTAAGTGAAAAATTCTTGACCCACCTTATCCCTCCCTTCTCCACGCCAAAGCCACCATGAATGGGGCCCTTTACCCATTTTTCTTTTAACTTCATCTTTTCTCTACAACTTTTATGGAAGCAACACCTACGCAATTCCATTAGATCCTGGCCCTTCATTTTCTATCACACTTTAACTTGATATTAGTCATTAGACATCAAGGCCATTCGGCCATTCCATGTCATAAACACAATCCAACTTTCATTTCCCTTTCTCTAAAGATCAAAGCTTCATTTCTTAAATGTTTCAAAAATCTTCTCTTTTCTTCTACTCGTCCTATTCGGTTCTTCATCATAGACCATCAACCAAACTTCTTTCTTCAATTCTAAAACCATACTTCATCTTGTCTTGATCCAAGGATCAACTTTGGTGAAGGAAATTTCTTGTTTTGGTGAAGTGTGTTCTTGAGCACCAAGAACACCATCCAAAACCTTGAACTTGTTCTTGAGTTGGTGAGCTTCTAGCTTCTTTTTCTCTTAATTTCCTTACTTCTTACCTTGAGTAATCATCTTCTAGTTCTTTATTTTTATGAAAACAAGTTAAAGATCTCACCTTTTCTCTCCTATAAGTTCGGCCATCCTTTTCTTTAAGGAGCTTAGAATTTCCTTTCACTTAAACCTCTTCACAAAAGGTATGGGGAGTGAACCTCATCACACCAAAATTGGTGGAAGATGAAAATGGTTGTTTATGCTTTGTTTGGGTGAAACCCAAAGCTTGGGTTCACTACTTTATTGATATAGTTTTCTTTGAGAACATGGTTGTAATAATGTTTTCATGTTTAGTAGATGTTTACGATGATGTATGCTTGGATAGAAAAATATTTTCATGTATGTTGAAAACCATACCTTGATCTCTAGATCAAATAAGGATTTTTATGCTTGATTATGGTTGAATGATGCATGATTATTGTTCATCATAATATTGTGAGCATTTTGAGCTATTACTTGACAAGTTAGCACAAAATCTTCACATCCCATATGTGGGAGTATTCGGCCATGGCTATAAGAAAAAGGAGAACATGAGTTTGTTCTTGAACTTCAATATTTTTTAAAGTTAGAAAGTGTTTTAGTAACTTGTATTTCAAAAATAAACAAGAAGTGATTTTGATCCAAAGATCAAATAGGATTTCGACCTTCAAGTGTTTTTACTAAGGTGAAAATGTATTTTTACTTTAGTCATAGTTTATCCAATTAACTAAGTGTTTTAAAAATAAAATGATAAAAGTTATTTCATGGAAGTAAAATTAATATGAAGTTACCTTAGGTTTTAATGGGATGTCACCTTCATTTTAAAACTAAGTTAACATTCAATCTTCAAAGTATAAAGAAGACTTTGTCCTAAAGTTTCGTTTTAAATGTATCATAGTTCGAAAAACTGAATAAAATTCCATTTTCTTTTACACTAGCTTAGATCATGGTTTTACACCAAGTTAGTAAGGAAAACCCTTATCACTTTACTTCAAGCAAGTAACAAAGTTATTTCAAATCAAATGAATTTTCAATTAGAAAAGTTTTGGTTTACAAAGTCTTAAATCGAGAGTTTTTAACTCAGATTGTAAGGTTTTACGCATGAAAACCTAAGTTAAGTAATTAACTTAGAGCAAAGAAAAGAGATAATTAAATATAGTATATGGTGGAACAAGACCATGCACTATACAATTGATGATTTACTTCATCAATGACTTCATAAGACTTAAGTGAATCCATACTTATTTTATTACTTGAAATTCAAGGAATTAATATCTTAGAAAGGATCAAAGACTTATCTAAGAGGATTCTCAATCCTTGTTCATAACACTTAGCACTTGAGATGTAATTCATAAGACACAAACACAAACATGAAACGTTTTGGGTTTTGAAACAGTAGTTCGATGACGGACCGGTGATTCGGATCTAGGACAATCGTTCAATTGTTTCAGTCTTGTGATGACTCGATCCCGAATGGATCACGAGATTTATTTGGTGGATAAAAGTTTTATAATACAAGGACGCATATAGTTCCTAAGGAAGCGAACCTTAGTAAAACTGAGGTTTATCTGGTGGATAGACATTGCCTTATCGCATCTGCTTTGTGCAAGCATTGACATTTCATTGCATGAGTTGTAAGGCCTTGAGCTTAGGAGTTGAACTTACACCTGGATGCGGGTGCGAATCTTACAGTGACGTTTTAAATAGTCTTGGAGATATCATGGTTGGAAAGGTTGATATGTGACCAGTTGATAGCTCTTCTATGTCGTGGCGACTTCGAGCAATACACTGATATCCTCGACTAGATGACGTACTTTTCACGTTTTGTGTAGAGTGTTTCCGTAATGCCAGATACGTGCAAGTTACGAATGTTGTAGCATTTTGCCAAAGGCTGGTGTACACGGAACATGTCCTCCCATTCACTCTCTCCAATGTTTTGTTAGCTCCATGGAGTAGGGGTCAGAGTTTTACCACTGTGGCATATGACATTGAGTCATGTACATTGCATTGTATTGCATGGCTGTTGATGATTACATTTACTTGTTGTGTAACACCCAGTTTTTTTTAAAAACTTTCTAAAAGCTTTCTAATATTAATAAACAGTATTTACGAGTTTGTAGTTTATTGGAGGGTCTAGAGAGTGAAATAAAATAAACTGAGGCCATAGTCAAGCTCTATGCTATCGTAGGAAGCTGTGGTTAAAATTTGGGTCGAAAACTCAGACGGAGTCTGGTCTGCGTTTTTCACTGACAGTAGTGTTTTACTACTCAGAAGACCTAATTTAGACTCGTGAACGAGACAGTTAGTCTTATAATCATGTTTCCTACCTTTTTGCTAAAATTGGTTTCACGCTCTAAAAAGCGGAATAATAATAAACTATGCAGGCGAAAACTCGAACCGGGGTACAAACGAAGCTGCGTATGGATTTAATGGGTTTCGTGAAGGGATAACCATGAAGTCACATCAAGTCACATCACCTACGAATGCGTGCCAGTGTCATGATGGTTTTCAGAAAATAGCTGGACGCGAAATGACCAAAATACCCCTGACTTTCATGGAAATTACCATAAGACCTATGGTGTAATGACATAATTGCCCTTAAGTGAATTTTTAACCTCCTTATCTCTCCTTCTCTTCATTCCCATGCCCCCTACATCTTCTTCCTCCTTCTCTTCTTCTCCTTCTTCTTCTTCTTCTTCTTCTTCTTCTTCTTCCTCTAACTTTCTCAAGCTTTTCTTGAAGAAAATTTGTGAAGCAAGTTGATCATCGCACTCATCTTCATCATCTAGGAGGTATGGAACCCTTACTTACTTTCTTAATCTCCATATTACTCCATTAGCTTTGTTTCAAGTTTATGATCCAAACTTCAAAAATCTCTATAAAATTGTAGAAAAATCCTTTTAATGTCAAACCAATTTCTATGATCTAGTTTCAACCTCTTCTTTCATAATCCAAGAGCATGAAAACAAATAAGCTTCCTAGCCTATTTATTTTAGAGGAATCGAACCTAGGTATGAAATTGGGGGAAAATGGGTTTTTGTTCAATTTTTGTGAAATGGTTCTTGATTTCACTTCCTTCATTCCATGATCATGCAATCCAAGTGATTATAAAACCAAATCAAACTCTAACCTATTTTTAATGATGATGGCCGAAACCCTAATTTATTGGTTGAAGGGGTTTTGGTTCAAATCTTTGACAATTAATCTTAGATTATGTATTGATTATGCTTAAGGGTCATTGATCCAAAAGTTGGCGAAATTTCAACACCTCTAACCTATTTTAAAAATTAGAGGCCGAATCCTAGTGTGTACGAATTAGATAAATTTGTTGAATTTTGATTGATTTCGGGTTGTGGTCTGTTGTGAAGGATCGGACGACATTCGATCGTTCTAGACCGTGTACGACTGACAGCTGCGAAGTTGTGTTCGGGAGTTGGTGCGGAAAGGCGAGCGTGCGTAGTAGATTCAGGTGGGGAGAAAGAACTGCTTTCGTCGGGAAGGCAAGCTTAGTATAGAATGTATACATATGTAGGGGGAACCTTAAACCTACTAGAGGTTGAGCCCTGGGCAAAGTGTTTGGACGTTAGGTGTAGGTACTTTTAGACTATCACCACTAAGATGATAATCTAGATGATATGATTGATTGAGGTTGATGTCTTGGACTGTTTATGTGTTTATCTGTTGATCTATTATGTTGAACTGCCTGTGTGATTAGCTGTTTGTCTGTCATCGTGATGATATCTATATTGGCTTAATTACTATTGTGATATTTTATTATTGTGATTGGCTGGATGATTGTTGATGAGAGTATGGTGAGTTGTGATGTTGTTCGGGTTGATACCGTCGTTGTCCTGACATTTGAGCTATGGCTCGTAGACACAAGGCGTCGTGATGTTAATGTTGATGTTGATGTGGATGCAGTGCATCGTGATCGTGGCCGAGTGATTTAGGTGTGAGGTTCCGGTAACAACTTGTGATGGATGTGTGTTGCATTTCATAGCATTTCATACCACAACATATTTGTCCCGAGATGTGATGTTTTTAATCACGAGGCGGGATGTTCAATTGGGGACGTGATGTTTTTATCCGTACGAGGATGTCCAATTTGGGACGTGATGTATTAATCCCGACGGGGATGTCCAACTGGGGACGTGATGTATCAGCCGACATGCATATAGGGAAGTCATCATATACATAGGGACTAGTATCCCTCGTATAGGTTTGATCTAAGAGATTGAAATTTGAGATGGTTGTGCTGTATGACTCAAGGGATGCGTGCTGGTGTGTTGTTTGTTTTCCGTATGTGTGTTCTGCATGTATATTTATGTTGTACTGATGCCCCTCTCCCATATTTGATGATGCATGTTTCTTATCTCCCTTTATTCTCTCTATATGTTATTTTATTTTATAGGAAGACCCTGTGGAGGAACCATATGCTAAGGAATTGGATGGCACTCCTTACGAGCCTGATGTCGGTGGACAAGCCACGGACCCTGGCCTCTAGAGGCGGCGGTGGCGTCCATTGTTAGCTGAGAGTCTTCTCTTTACGTTTTGATATATTTTGATTATAGTCTGTACTAATGCACTTTGTATGTATACAGTATTACTGTAGCCCTATGTAATACCCGATAATTTTAATAATTTTACCTATAATTTTTTTTAATGATTTCTAGAATTAATTTCTGATATTAAGTCATCAATAGAATAGTGCATAACTTGACATACCATTAGCAAGTTAATTAAAATTTAACTTGTAAGTTAATGTTAGTTTTTGGGTCTTGTCCATAATCTCTTTTAATGGAGAACATTATTATCAATGCCTTACGATTTTAGTTTAAAAAGGAGAAACCTTTTTCTTTTGCCACTGGTCACAAAATTAAAAGCCCTAGAGAGAAATAGAGAATGAGAGAGCTTAGAGCATAAAATGAGGCTACAAGAAGGAGTTTGGAGTGTTCTTCCCCTTTTTTTTCCATCTCTTTGCATCTCTTCTTCTCGCTTGAAGGTGAGGGATATTTTTGTGTGATTGTTTTAACTAATTTGCTTTCGCTGGATTTTTGCTCTTGCTTTGACTTTTGTGGATTTGCTTTGATTAAATTCCTGATTTGGGCATTGTTTACGGAAAGAAAATAGCTACGCTGTGAGACAACCCCTTCCTAGGAGGTCCCATTGATGACCACACTTATAATTAAAAGAATAAGAAAATCGGGGTGTTACACGCTCCTATTTAAAAAAAAAGTAATCTTGCTGTGAATCCTCTGTTCTATAACTTTTCGTTGCAATTTAAATTGTTTAATAGAAAGCTTCTGTGTTGGCTATTCCTGCTGGTCTTGATTAGATATAGGGGGGACTATGGTTTCTTTGGACCTTGAATCATATTAGCTCATTGAAAAAAAAGAGAGAGGATTTTAAAATTTTTTTGCCAAGACCGTAAATGAATCCTTGAGGCATTTGCATCTTGGCGCAAGTTTATTAAACTAAGTTTAATAGCCAAGGTTCCTTGAACAATTCATTTTCCAATCAACTTAATAAAGACAAGTATTTGGTTAAAGCTATAAAGAAATCTTTCTATAAAATAAACTTCTATTGTTCATACCTTGCTCTGTTTCTCTTTCAAGTCTTCAAAACAAAGTTTACCGTATATGGAAAAGTAAGATATATTTATTGGTCTGTTATGAATTATTATTGATGATAGTTTGTATTTTCTATAATGGAATTATGTTCATGTGTTAATATGAAAATTGAAATCATATGGAAGCATGATATGGGTGAGATATTATGTTAAGTGTTGTCTATAGTTAAGAAGTGCTTAACTTGATTGCTACAGATGTTATTAGATTATTCTAGATTATTAGTTGATGTTGTGGTTGAGAACATTTTGAAATTAAATGATTGTTTGAGATGTTGATAAATGCTCATGAATATAGAGTTATTGATTTTGTGTTTTGGAGAAGATATATTGATTCTCTTTATGATAGAATTATGGATATGAGGATATTATGGTAAGTGTTATTCTTGCCTACTTTTATAATATGTGTTGAAGGATGTGAATCCATGTGTATGTTTATTTTGCGAATATCATGCGAAAGTACTTGATGGAATGGATTGCCAAGAAAGGGTTATGAATCTTTGGGTACGCCGACCGGGGAGCAGGAGGCTCCGATATATAAATATCACCGTCGGGGACGAAGGAACCTCGATAGATACCCCGGGCGTTAGGAGGGATGTTGGTGCTTGTCGGAGGGGGTAATATCTCTGGGATACAAAATTAAAACTGTCGAGGCGGGGGACCTTAGTGAGCAACCACAATTGGAAACCTAAAGACTCAATACCTTATGAGCGAGAACATGAGTTATGACAATAAGATTTATGTGCAAGTCATTCCAGAAGTACTCTTCAGATGGACAAGATGTCCACAAAATACTTTGTTTGCTTTTGAAATTATTTGCATATGAATAAATGCTTGTGATGTGCAACTTTGAAATGATTAACTATTTGCTTGATGCTAGAGCTTGCATGATTGTGTGAATTTATTTTCGCATTGGATTTTCTGTGTGACTACATGTGTTTGGGGGAAACGCCCTCACTAAGTCAGTGGACTCACCCCACGTTTAACATTTCAGTTGCAGGTATGTGCGACGCTGCAAAAAGCCTTGGATGCCATGTCGATATTTTTGAAGGGTTTGAACCCGTAGGTTTTAAGTTGTGTCAAAGTATAAGCAGGACTTTGTAATTTATATTATGTTTTGGTTTGACTCTGATTATATTATTCAATCTTATGATGTATTATTGAATGATATTTCTTTAGACTTTGGATGAGACGAATTAGTATGCATGAGAGGTTGCGGAGGGGAAAGGAGAGTCTTTCTCTTTCGACCGGTCATGACTACGAAATTCGGGTCATGACAAAGTTGGTATCAGAGCTTAGGTTATAAAGTCCTGAAAAGGGAATTTGGCGTTGATAGCATTTGTGTTTAGATCCCCAACTCAGACGAGATCTAAAACAAAGGTTATTCTAGCTTCTACTTTTGTTTTTTTTACTCCACATGGCATTAAGGCGGCGGTATAAAATGACATAGTTAAATTTATATATAAGTGATTTATCTTTTAATTCCTTTGTGCTCTGTCTTGAGCACTTGCTCATAAAATTTGTTTATGATGTTTTGTGTGGAGTTTGTGATAGGTAATGGTATGTGTATGAAATAAATAGTGTGAAATGTTCATATAAAATGACTTGAGAGTGTGCTAAGTAATGAAAACGAAGTATGAAAACAATTTGTATGCTTGTCAAGTTGAAATACCTCGTTAATAAGACTGATAATGCTTGATTTACTTGTAATTTTGTGATTGAACCAAAATAAAACGCTGAAGCACTTAATTTCTGGTTGATGCAGCAAGTAGTTATTGTGCATCTTATGGATCCACTGAGGTTAATTGAATTAATTGGTTTGTGGTTGAACTGCACGATACATGGGAGTTGTTTTTTCGAGTTGGGTGTCATGTGTTTCATATTGCAATAAGAGAAACAAACACCGTCTTCTCAGCAGATATTCTTTATGATAATTGGAATAAATATTATCATTTCAAAATGAAGTGTTAAAATTTAAAGCCTTCTTGAATAGTTTAAAGGAAGAATTGAATAAATGTTTTTCAGCAATTACATGTAGACTGATGGACTGACTGAAGATGAAATGTTGGCTCTAAATGATATTTTTTTTCATTTGTTTTGAGATGAGTTTCTTTGTTGGTTTAGAAGCTTATATAGAAATTATAGCAATTGATGAAGTAACTCTTTGGTAGTTATGGCATTGCAGTGACCTAGAGTGAAAATGATCAAATGAGTTAATTAGTACCGATATTGGATTCAAATTTCACTGCTGGCAATATGACAATTTTACTAGGTAGAATCAACACTTGTTAATATGGCCATATAGGTGGGTCAAGGTAATGATGCAGTAAAGCCTCATATTTTACCATTATCTTAAAATGTTCATCTTGCCTTACTTCTTGCTTAAAAATTGGGTTTTGAGGCATGTATGATCAGTATCAAACCTTTGCTTTTCAATCAATTCGAAATGTTCTTGCTCATTTTTTTTTTTTTTTTTAAAAGAGGAGCTGGATGAACACGATTTAAATAAGAATTGAATGGCACAATTTCTTGTGATAACTGCTGCAACCATGGCTCATGTGGGTTTAGCTTCATTTAATATTAATTTTTTTAAAAGTATTATGTATATGTATAATATTTCATACACCCTCGGGCATTCATATATATATATATATATATATATATATATATATAAAGGTAAGCGTCCCTTTATATTAAATCTATCTATTCAATTATTTCAGTACTCAGACTAATTGTCCAATGGATGGTACATGAGAACGAACCCTCTGCGATTCATTATACACTCGGTTTTCTAAGCAGTGGGACTAGTGGTCTCTTGGCTTTTAAAACCTGTTTTTTTGGGATCATATCTGAACTTTCCATGCTATATTTTCGTGAAGTAAGCAAGATGCCAGATTAGTCTAGACAAACTCAGGGGTATGGCTTTATGTCATAGTAAACTGGAATAAATCATAATAAATGAATTCTTTTTTTGTATTGTTATACTGTGAGATACATTTGTTAGACTGCTTTATCCATTTTTACTTTCTTTTTATGTGATTATGGTAATTTGAGTATATCATGTGTAGTTTGTGATAATTTAATGGTAAAGTAAAATTGAGAAAGTAATTATGTGAAGGTTTATTAAAATAATACTTGATTTATGGTTGATTCTAACGTATGTGCTTCTTTGGTAGATTAGTTTGTGTATCTATGGGAATGTTATTTTAAGTTTTAATGAATTATCTAAGTACCCGTGATAATTGTTGTTACAATTCTTTGAATGTGTCCTTATAATTCGAGGAAGAATTCTTTTTAAGGGGGTAGAATGTAATACTCGATAATTTTAATAATTTTAATTATAATTTTTTTATGATGTCTAGTAATTAATTTCTGATATTAAGTCATCAATAGGATAGTGCATAACTTGACATTTCATTAGCAAATTAATTATCATTTAACTAGTAAGTTAATGTTAGTTTTTGGATCTTGTCCATAATCCCTTTTAATGGAGAACATTATTATCAATGCCTTACGATTTTAGTTTAAAAAGGAGAAACGTTTTTCTTTTGCCACTGGTCACAAAATTAAAAGCCCGAGAGAGAAATAGAGAACGAGAGAGAGAGCTTAGAGCATAAAATGAGGCTACAGGAGGGAGTTTGGAGTGTTCTTCCCCTTTTTTTTTTTTCATCTCTTTGGATATCTTGTTCCCGCTTGAAGGTGAGGGATATTTTTGTGTGATTGTTTTAACTGATTTGCTTTTGCTGGAGTTTTGCTCATGCTTTGACTTTTGTGGATTTGCTTTGATTAAATTCCTGATTTGGGCATTGCTTAAGAAAAGAAAATAGCTACGCTGCTATATAAAAAAAAAAAAAAGTAATCTTGCTGTGAATCCTCTGTTCTATTACTTTTCGTTGCAATTTAAATTGTTTAATAGAAAGCTTTTGTTTGGCTATTCCTGCTGGTCTTGATTAGAAATAGGGAGGGACTATAGTTTCTTTGGACCTTGAATCATATTTGCTCATTTTAAAAAAAAAGAGAGAGGATTTTAAAAAAACAATTTGCCAAGACCGTGAATGAATCCTTGAGGCATTTGCATCCTGGCGCAAGTTTATTAAACTAAAGTTTAATAGCCAAGGTTCCTTGAACAATTCATTTTCCAATCAACGTAATAAAGACAAGTATTTGGTTAAAGCTAAAAGAAATCTTTCTATAAAATAAACTTCTATTGTTCATACCTTGCTCTGTTTCTCTTTCAAGTCTTCAAAACAAAGTTTATCGTATATGGAAAAGTAAGATATATTTATTGGTCTGTTATGGATTATTATTGATGATAGTTTGTATTTTCTATAATTGAATTATGTTCATGTGTTAATATGAAAATTGAAATCATATGGAAGCATGATATGGGTGAGATATTATGTTAAGTGTTGTCTTTAGTTAAGAAGTGCTTAACTTGATTGTTACAGATGTTATTAGATTATTCTAGATTATTAGTTGATGTTGTGGTTGAGAACATTTTGAAATTAAATGATTGTTTGAGATGTTGATAAATGCTCATGAATATAGAGTTATTGATTTTGTGTTTTGGAGAAGATATATTGATTCTCTTTATGATAGAATTATGGATATGAGGATATTATGGTAAGTGTTATTCTTGCCTATTTTTATAATATGTGTTGAAGGATGTGAATCCATGTGTATGTTTATTTTGCGAATATCATGCGAAAGTACTTGATGGAATGGATTGCCAAGAAAGGGTTATGAATCTTTGGGTAGGCCGACCGGGGAGCGGGAGGCTCTGGTATATAAATATCACCGCCGAGGACGACGGGACCTCATTAGATACCCCGGGCGTTAGGAGGGATGTTGGTACTTGCCGGAGGGGGCAATATCTCCGGGATACAAAATTAAATCTGTTGAGACGGGGGAACTTAGTGAGCAACCCCAATTGGAAACCTAAAGACTCAATACCTTATGAGCGGGAACATGAGTTATGAAAATAAGATTTATGTGCAAGTTATTCCACAAGTACTCTTCAGATGGACAAGATGTCCACAAAATACTTTGTTTACTTCTGAAATTATTTGCATATGAATAAATGCTTGTGATGTGCAACCTTGAAATGATTAACTATTTGCTTGATGCTAGAGCTTGCATGATTATGTGAATTTATTTTCGCACTGGATTTTCTGTGTGATTGCATGTGTTTGGGGGAAACGCCCTCACTAAGTCAGTGGACTCACCCCATGTTTAACATTTCAGCTGCAGGTATGTGCGACGCTGCTAAAAGCCTTGGATGCCATGTGGATATTTTTGAAGGGTTTGAACCTGTAGGTTTTAAGTTGTATCAAAGTGTAAGCAGGACTTTGTAATTTATGTTATGTTTTGGTTTGACTCTGATTATATTGTTCAATCTTATGATGTGTTATTGAATGATATTTCTTTAAACTTTGGATGAGACGAATTAGTATGCATGAGAGGCTGCGAAGGGAAAAGAAGAGTCTTTCCCTTTTGGTCGGTCATGACTACGAAAATCGGGTCATGACACCCTATCGACGAGGCAACCGATGCATGTATGTATACTTTACATTTGAATTGCGTTACTCTGATATATGCTTGTATTGGCTTAGCCTTAATATAACTTCATTTTTGCGTTTTTATCTTTCCGTTGCGTTTCGTCTTAATAAAGCGCGTTAACGTTGATAATACGGTTTAAGGCTTAGTTAAATATCTTAGGTTCTTTAATGGGATGGCGGGTCATCTCATGTTGTACATCACTATTCTGTTTTCGAGGATGCTTTTTATTATGCTGCTAATTGATTAACATGATGTATTGAGATTTATGATATGCATGTTGAGTATGTTATTACTTGGTGCGTTGTCCCGTTTTTACTTCTGTTGTTTTGCTGTGTTGATGATTGGGAATCTCATCCATATCTGTATATCTTCTCTGCTTGTATTGCGGTTTTTGCTTGAGAAGATGGGCGCGACGACGACTCAGTTTAGCGTCTACCTTGAGTCCGAAGGGGGGACCCTTTATGTTGTTCTTTTGTTTTGGCTAGGCTGTGTCCAAGTGTCAATTGTACTTTTGAGGAGCTATGACGCCCAATACTTAATTATATACTTATTATCAGTTAGGCTTGGACCCATGTCTGTATACAGTATTGTTTCTATTTCTGTACTTTAATTTTATATGACTTCTAGAAATTCATGGTGAATCTAAGTTCATTTATTAGTACTTACTTTACTGATTCTATTACATCATTGCGGAAAAAAAAAAAGAAAACCCGTATTTTCCGCATTAATATTATTTTCGGGCTTATAATCGTTCGGGAATGTGGCACTTGGGAAAGGGTGTAGCACCTAATGTTGGAGCAGTTGCAGCTCAGGATTCGCGGTATATGGGACTGTTAGAGTTTAGGAAAAATGACCTGCTAATGTTTCGAGGTACTACTAATCCGGTTGAGGCAAAAGAGTGGTTGCTAAAACTAGAGAAGATCTTTCGGGTGATGAGGTGCGCTGATGCACAGAAGGTGGATTTCGCTACATATATGCTGGACTCTAATGCAGAGCACTGGTGGAATTGTGCTAAGGGTGGTTTGCTAGCCTTGGACGCTCAAATCACGTAGGACAGATTCAAAGAAGTTTTCTTGGAAAAGTACTTCCACATAGTGTTCGCATTCAGAAGGAAACAAAGTTCCTGTAGCTCCGTCAGGGAGACATGTCTACTGTTGAATATGTTGCTAAGTTTGAAAGCTTGGCAAGGTTTTCTCGGTACTTGAGGGATAATTCTTTGGATGACTGGAAGGCGATCAAATTTGAGTAAGGTTTGAAGCCAGAATTGCAACACTTTATTAGGATGTTGGAGATTCGGGACTACCCCACCTTGGTAAACAAGTGTAGGGTAGCTGAGCAGAAGATGCAAGCTTTAGAGATGGAGAAGCCAAAGGAGAAGAGTGCTTTTGAAGGCAATAAATTCCACGGCAAAAAGGGTAATTTTCTGAAGAGCCTGCGATCAGTGCCTACCATCTCAAAGGGTAAGTAGGTCCAAGGAGCTCAAGCAGATAAGGGAGCTAGATGTTTCAGATGTGGATGGCACCATGGGGATCGCACATGCCCCGTGGCACAAGTCTCCTGCAAAAAATGTGGAAAGATGGGACACTTTGCTAGATTCTGCAAGGGAGGAGGACAATCTCAGACCAGACCCCAGAGCCAAGGAAGAGTTTTCACCACCCAAGGAGAGGAGGTGAAGGAGTATGACAGTTTGATCCAAGGTATGGGTTTAATTAAAAATAGAAAAGTTATGATATTGTTTCATTCAGGAGCAACCTATTCTTTCATATCTCTTAGTTGTGTTAAAAATTTGGAGTTGTCTGTTTCTAAACTACCTTTTGATTTATGTGTGTCTATTCCTGCCAAAGATAAATTGGTGACTTCTATTGCCTGTTTTAAATGTTCTTTGATATATCAAAATTTGTCTTATGATATTGATTTAATATGCTTACTTATGTCGGATCTAGATGTCATACCTGGCATGAATTGGTTGTCACATATTAATGCTGTTATCAATTGTTCTTCTTGAACCATTTCTTTTCTTCCACAACCAATGTATATTGACCCTTCAGTGTCGGATTGCTTTCTGTCTGCTGTATCTTGCCACAAGAACTTAGTTGAAGGGGCTTAGGGATACATACTTCTCTTTTCTGCTAAGATAGAGGCTGAAAGTGATATAATGGCATTATCTGTAGTGTGTGAGTTTTTAGATGTGTTCCCTAAAGAGGTCTCTAGTATACCACCGAGTAGGGAGGTCGAGTTTAACGTAGATCTTATGCCTGGTAGTGGATCTGTTTCAGTAGCACCCTATAGAATAGCACCTCTAGAGTTGAGCGAGCTTAAGAAACAGTTAGAGGAGTTGTTAGATAAGGGATTCATTAGGCCGAGTGTGTCACCTTGGGGAGCGTCGGTTCTTTTGGTGAAAAAGAAAGATGGGAGTATGAGGTTATGCGTTGACTATAGGTAACTAAACAAAGGGACCACAAAGAATAAATACCCTTTGCCTAAGATAGATGACCTGTTAGACCAGCTGAGAGGAGCAACAGTTTTCTCTAAGATAAACTTGAGATCTAGTTACCATCAGATTAGAGTAAAAGGCGAGGATATTCCTAAGATAGCCTTTAGGACTAGGTACAGGCACTATGAGTATGTAGTGATGCCGTTTTCATGGATTACATGAATCGGATCTTTAGGCCGTTTTTGGACAGCTTTGTGGTGATGTTTATAGATGATATTCTTATATATTCTAGAACACCAGAAGATCATGAGGGGCACTTGAGGTTAGTGTTACAGATCTTGAGAGAGGAGCACCTTTATGCTAAACCAAAGAAGTGTGAGTTTTGGCTTGATGAGCTGAAGTTTTTAAGCCATACCATCTCTAGTAAGGGGTAGCAGTTGACTCTTCTAAGGTAGATGCGGTTTTAGAGTGGGAACAACATAAGTTAGTGACTGAAGTGAGGAGTTTTCTAGGATTGGCAGGGTACTATAGGAAGTTCATAGAAGGTTTCTCTAGACTAGCCTTACCTTTGACCAAGTTGACTAGGAGAGGAAGATCCTTTGAGTGGGACAGTGAGTGTGAGGAGAATTTCCAAGAGCTTAAGAAGAGGTTGGTGTCATCACCAGTCTTGATAATTTCGGACCCTTCAGTAGGCTTTGTCGTTTATTGCGACGCTTCTAAGAATGGTCTAGGTTGTGTGTTGATGCAAGAAGGGAAGGTAGTGGCTTATGCATCTAGGCAACTTAGGATCCATAAGGTGAATTATCCTACACATGACCTTGAGTTGGCAGTTGTAGCTTTCACCCTTAAGATTTGGAGGCACTATTTGTATGGTGCTAAGTTTGAGGTTTTTAGTGACCATAAGAGCCTTAGGTACCTGTTTGACCAAAAGGAATTGAATATGAGGCAGAGGAGGTGGATAGAGTTCCTTAAGGACTATGATTTTGAGTTGAAGTACCACCCAGGGAAGGCTAACGCAGTGGCCGATGCCCTTAGTAGGAAACCAATACACATGTCTAGCTTAATGGTGCAGGAGATGAGCCTTTTAGAGGAGTTTAGAGATATGAATTTGGAGGTGTCTTTGAATGCCTCAAGTTTGAAGTTGAATAGGTTAGAGATTCATAGTGACCTTAGGGAAGAGATTACGTGTGGACAACTTTTATATCAGGAATTGTTATCCTTGTTGGGACAAGAAAGTTATGAGTTGTTTGCTGATGGTTTAGTAAAATTTAAGGGTAGGATCGTTGTTCCTAAGGAGGGGAGCCTCAGGGAAAAAGTGTTAGAGAAAGCACATAAAGGAAAATTCACCATACATCCAGAAATAACTAAGATGTACCAGGACCTTAAAAAGATGTATTGGTGGTCAGGAATGAAAAAGGATGTGGCCAGCTTTGTCTCTAAGTGTTTAGTATGCCAAAAGGTTAAGATAGAGCACCAAAAACCTCCAGGTCTGTTGTAACCTTTAGAAATTCCTGAGTGAAAGTGGGAGAGAATATCGGGTTACCTAGGACTCGTTTGGGATTAGATGCCATATGGGTAATACTGAATCGGTTGACCAAGTCTGCTCACTTCTTGTCAATTAAGGCAACCTATAGTTTGGATAAGTTGGTAGACTTATACATCAGGGAGATAGTCAAACTTCATGGTATACCCACCTCTATAGTGTCAGATAGAGACCCGAGGTTTACCTCTAGATTTTGGAGAGCTTTTCAGCAAACCTTTGGTTCTAAGTTGAGTTTTAGCAAGCCTATCACCCCAGACGGATGGTCGGTCAAAGAGGACCATTCAGACCTTTGAGGACATGCTTAGAGTGTGTGTTTTAGATGAAGGTGGATGTTGGGATAAGTTTTTACCCCTCATAGAGTTTGCATATAACAATAATTATCACGCTAGCATAGGCATGACACCCTATGAAGCTCTTTATGGAAGGAAGTGTAGATCCCCTTTGTGTTGGTGTGAGGTAGGTGAGAAGACCTTGATAGGACCTGACTTGGTTTAGCAAACCACAGATAGGATTGAGTTAATTAGGGAGAGAATGCGCACTACGCATAGTAGGCAGAAGAGCTATACCGATAAGAGAAGAAAGCCTTTAGAATTCCAAGAAAGTGAGCTAATATTTTTTAGAGTCACTCCTAATATTGGGGTGGGAAGATCCATAAAAGTCAGAAAGCTAAATCCGCGATTCATTGGTCCCTTTCAAATTCTAAAAAGAGTCAGGCCTGTTGCTTACCAATTGGCTCTCCCACCTTTATTGTCAAACCTTCATGATGTTTTCCATGTATCATAACTCAGGAAATATGTACA
This sequence comes from Ammopiptanthus mongolicus, assembly GCA_039655645.1. NCBI lineage: Eukaryota > Viridiplantae > Streptophyta > Magnoliopsida > Fabales > Fabaceae > Ammopiptanthus > Ammopiptanthus mongolicus. The sequence goes on from CM077350.1 coordinate 43,522,007, forward strand.
TAATGAGTCTCACACAATTGCTCCTGAGTCAATACAATTAAGAGATAACTTGGTCTTTAAGCCTAGGCCTAGTCAGATCGTCGACAAGAGCACCAAGACTCTAAGGAACAAGACAATTCCTTTGGTGAAGGTAGTTTGGGAAGGATTAACTCCTGAGGAAGCTACTTGGGAACTTGAGGAGGATATTATGCGCCAGTATCCAAATCTTATTAATTGAGGTACATTACTTTCAGTCTTGTTGATGTACTAAGTTTTGGGGAGTGCTTAAGTATGGAATTAATTTCAGGGACGAAATTCTTAAAGGAGAGGTGAAAATGTAACATCCTAAAACAAAAAAAATAAGTAAAAAAAAAATAAAAGTGGGATACATCGATATACTGTAAGTGTACATCGATGTACAAAAATAAGAAAAGAGTTTGAGAGACCTGAAGAATTTAATTTGAAGTTGTACATTGATGTACTATAAATATACATCGATGTACATAAACAAAATGGACAAACCTGCTGGTTTTGGAAGCTACATCGATGTACATACATATATACATCGATGTACAGTAATAAAATGGAAATACATCGATGTACAACCCCTATACATCGATGTACATGGGCCAGAACGTGAAAGATGATTTAAATACATTGATGTACTACCGTAAAACATCTATGTACAGTAGGAAAATTCGTAAAACACCGTAAACCAGCATTTCTAACCTTTGGAAAACCTTATAAATAGAAGCTAATGACCTATAGGTGCGATTTTAAGAACCCTAATACGTCTAAAAACACACTGGTCGCTACCATAGGAGATTCAAGGCTCAGAGAGTAGGATTGTGAGGGAGAAGGAGGAGATTCTTGAGGAGCTTTCTTAGCGTGATCATGACAAACGCTTGGAGCTTCTTGGAGGTATTTGAGAGGTGAGTAGAAATACTCTTTCTCACCCTTTCCATGGGGCAAATTGATTTGGGGTTTGGGTCATGTTTTCAAAATGCGTTTTTGGAAAATAATCATGCGTTTGGTCAAATCCTGATTTTGCAAATTTGGGGGTTTTTCTTCCAAGGTGTTTCTGCTGTGAATTAAATGTATATTATTTAGATTGATGCTATGGTATATATGATGTATACATGATTTGGTTGAATTGACATGCTATATATGAATTATTTGATGATATTGGTGATATTGACATGAATTCAATACCTATTAATATGATGAATATTGTTTGCTGCAATACCGCCTATGCAGGGGTATCGAAAGTAACACTACTAATGAATTGGGGTGTCGAAATATGAAATACCGCCATGATGGGATATCGAAAGCAACATCGTCACACGTTGGGATGTCGAAATGAGTAATACCACCAATGTACAATGGTTGGTATCGAAATGAGTAATGTCACTGAAGAAAAGGTGGCATCGAAATACCTTCATGAGTAAGGTAGGCAATGGGACACCATTGTTATGTACTATTTGGAAGTCATATGACATATGAGGATATTGAGATTATATGATACATAAGGAATTGTTATGATTGATTATGATGTGCTGCTGAATGTTAATTGCCTTTATTAGTGTATATAATTATTAACTACTTATTTTGAAAATAGCGGGTACCATGGTTAGTTTTTCTGGTTACCGCACCGGCTGAGAAAAACGCTTTTGTGAAAACATTTTATAACTATATTTATATTCATTGGGATTATAAATCTCATTAGTAGTGTTGTTTTCATAGCCTGAGGACGACCCTGTTGAGCAGCTAGACGCTTGAAGATTATCTTCTAGTAGTAGCTTGGGTTAGTTTGCATGACATATGCCAGGACTCTTATTATCGTTTATTTATTTAGGCGAGTTGTAATAGATGCCCAATTTTGTGATTTAAAACTTATTATGTATTTTTGTATATTGGATTGGTATAAACAGTTATTTTGGATTATTATTATATTATAAATTTATTTAGTATTTATTTAAGAAAATTTTTAATTACCTTGTTTTATTTAAATTATTATCTAGGGTTACTAATGTAACAAGGGACGTTACAGAAATCACACTCATCAAAGAAAGAGGGGTTAACATCAATAAATTTAGCAATATAGCCTAACCCGTATAAAAGCCCAAGTCTCACATTTAGAAGATAAGTCTAATGGAAAATTATCAGACAAATAATTTTCTGCTAATTTTTAGTTTTCAAAAGATAAACTTTTTCAAATAAACTTGTGAGACTACCAAAGCAATTTATCCAAAAAAAAATTTTGTGAGGGGTCTGCTAATTTTTATCATAAAAAGAGATAAGTCAGTTAATTGTATGCACCAAAAACATGAAAAATATATATTTTTCCTTTCCACACTTAACAGTTGCAATATCTTCAATGCAACCAAGTTAGAATGAAGTACTTGTGTAGAGAAGGAGAAGAGAAAAGTAATGACGCGTCGTCCTTTTTTTTATACAAGATAATATGCATGGCCTTGCTGAAATATGCATGACCTTGCTAAAATATGCATGGCCTTGCTTCCCTACTTACCAGAAAATAATGTGACACAAGTTGCCTCCCACTCAGCGCTTTTTTAACGTCACGAGCCTGACGGTACTAAGAATGGATCAATCTTGTAGATAGGTGACAAATTTTACTTGAAGAAATCCCTCCTTAAAATGCTTAGCGCACTGTCCATTGACTTTGAAGGCGGTGTCATTATCCTTAGTAACTTCAAGTGCTCCGGATGAGAAAACTTGAGTTACAGTGTAAGGTCCATACCACCTTGAGCGCAATTTTCCTGGAAAAAGATGCAAGCGTGAGTTATAAATTAAAACTTTCTCTCCAATATGAAACTCACGCTTCTGAATGCGCTTATCATGCCACTTTTTGGAGCGCTCCTTATAAAACTTAGCATTCTCATAAGCTTCAAGACGAAGCTCATCTAATTCATTCAACTGCGACAACCTGTTTTCACTTGAAGCTGTGCATCAAAATTGAGAAATTTCAAAGCCCAAAATGCTTTATGCTCTAACTCAACAGGTAGATGACACAACTTTCCAAAGACAAGACGATAAGGAGACATCCCAATGGGAGTCTTATATGCAGTCCTATATGCCCACAATGCATCATCCAATTTTAAAGACCAATCTTTTCTAGATGCACAAATGGTTTTTTCCAAAATTCTTTTTAACTCCCTATTTGAAATTTCCACTTGTCCACTGGTTTGCGGGTGGTAAAGAGTTGCTACCCTGTGGGTGACACCATATCTGCTTAAAGATTATCAAATTGTTTATTGCAAAAATGAGTGCCACCATCACTGATGATTGCTCTGGCTGTACCAAATCGAGTAAAAATATTCTTTTTCAAAAATTTTATCACAACCCGAGCATCATTAGTAGGTAAAGCTACAACCTCAACCCACTTAGAAACATAATCCACAGCAACAAGAATATATTGGTTTGTAAAGGATTTAGGAAATGGACCGATGAAGTCAATACTCCAAAAATAAAAAATGTCATAGACTGAAATATTAGTTAAAGGCATCTCCTACCACCTAGAAATATTACCACTACACTGGCTGCTATCACAGGATTTTATAAATTCATTTGCATCTTTAAAAATTGTTGGCCAATAAAACCACATTGCAAAACTTTGTATGCAGTTCTATTTGGGCCAAAATGGCCACCAACCTCTCTAGAATGACAATGCTCAAGAATAGAGGCTACCTCATGGGCAAGGGCACAATGCTGAATCACTTATCCCCACATACTTTAAACAAGTAAGGCTCATCCCATAGATAGTGTCTAGCATCAGAGAGAAGTTTCTTCTTCTGCTGAAAAGAAAAGTGAGGGGGGATAACCTTATCGGTTAGGTAGTTAACAATATCAGCATACCATGGAGCAGGGGAAATAGCTAAGAGACGCTCATCAGGGAACACTTCTTTGATCTCTCCATGATGGGCGGATGCATCACGCTATAGTCAAGGCGCGATAAATGGTCAGCTACAAGATTTTTTGAACCTTTCTTGTCTTTTATTTCCAAATCAAACTCTTGCAGCAACAAAATTCATCTAATCAACCGAGGCTTTGCATCCTGTTTACCAAGAAGATACTTTATAGCAGAGTGGTCAGTATAAACAACTACTTTTGAAAGAACAAGGTAATGGCAAAATTTATCAAAAGGAAAAACTACTGCTAGTAACTCTTTTTCAGTGGTGGTGTAATTTTTCTGAGCATCATCTAGAGTGCGACTGACATAGTATATGGTATGAAATAACTTATCCTTCCTCTGACCCAAAACTTCCCCCACAATAGTATCACTAGCATCACACATCAACTCAAAAGGAAGAGTCCAATCAGGGGTCATAACAATGGGAGCACTAATTAATTTTTCTTGTAACAAATTGAATGCCTTTAAACATAAGTCAGAAAAATCAAAAGTGGCCTCCTTGACCAAGAGGTCTGTCATAGGTTTAGTAATTTTAGAAAAATCTTTGACAAACCTCCTATAAAAACCTGCATGGCCCAAGAAACTACGTACCGCCCTCACAGAATTTGGTGGAGGTAATTTTGCAATCACCTCTACCTTGGCAGGATCTACCTCAATACCATGTGGACACCTTGTGCCCTAGAATAATGCACTCTTGAACCATGAATAGACAATTTTCCTCATTTAGCACCAAATTAGTGTCCCTGCATCTTTGCAACACCAAATTCAAATTATGCAAGCAGTTATCATATGAGGAACCAAACACAGAAAAATCATCCACAAAAATTTTAATGCATTTTTCAATCAAATCTGAAAAGACAACCATCATACACCTTTGGAATGTGGCAGGGGCATTACACAAACCAAACTGCATCCTTTATATGCAAAAGTACCGTATGGGCAATTAAAAGTAGTTTTCTCTTGATCTTTTAAAGCCACTGGTATTTGCATATAACCGGAATACCCGTCCAAATAACAATAATATTCATGCCCTGCCAACTTTCAAGCATTTTATCAATAAAGGGTATAGGAAAATGGTCCTTCCTAGTGGCTTGATTTAATTTTATAAAATCAATGCATATACGCCACCAAGTGGTTTTCCTTACCGCTATTAACTCTTGGTTATCATTTTCCATGACAGTTGTACCTCCCATTTTAGGGATACATTGGACAGGACTCACCCACTTACTATTAGAGATAGGATAGATAATATCTGCATCAAGAAGCTTGATTACCTCCTTTTTAACCACCTCCTTCATGTTTGTATTGAGGCGACGTTGAGGTAGTGCCCGAGGCTCAAATTCATCCTCCATGTAGATTCTATGAGTGCATATGGAGTGACTAATGCCTTTAATATCATGAATCGTCCACTCAAAGGCCTCTTTGTTGTCCCTCAAGACTCTCAAAAGCTGCTCCAACATGGTTTCTGTCAAAGCAACAAAAATAATCATAGGTAAAGGGGAAGGAGGATGTAAGAAAGCATATTTACGATTGGATAGAAGAGGTTTTAATTCAAGCTTAGGAGGCTCTTCAATCGAAGGTTTGGGCTTTAGAGCGTTGTCCCTCTCCAATTTTTCAAACATAGAGTGCTTCTAATTCGCTTCTTAGTGAGCTTGAAGGTACATCAAGACTTCCTCTTCTTCACTGTCCACCACAACATTTGGATCTTGTAGAGTAAGAATTTTTTCAATTGGGTACTCTATCCTAAAATCAGGGAAATTATTAGAAACAACCATATCGTTAGTATCAAGATCTTGAATAAAATTATAAAAAGCAAAAGAAAGGGGATTTTTAAGAGAATTAAAAACTCCGAAAACAACTTCTTCATCACCGAGCTGTAGAGTTAATCTTCCTTGTTGAACATCAATTAAGGTCTTTCCTGTGGCTAAGAAAGGTCGCCCCAGAATAATTGGGACTTCCTCATCTTCCTCCATATCTAAAACAACAAAGTCTGCCGGAAAGATGAATTTATCAACCTTTACTAAAACATCCTCTATCACACCTCGTGGGTAGGCAATGGATCTATCTGCTAACTGTGAAGAGATGTTAGTGGGCTGAGGTTCCTGCATGCCAAGTTTCCTAAAGACAGATAAAGGCATTAGATTTATACTGGCACTCAAATCACATAATGGTTTTTCAAAGTAAGAATTGCCAATGGAGCAAGGAATTGTAAAACTCCCTAGATCTTTCAATTTAGGTGGCAATTTCTTAATAATAATGGAAAAGCATTCCTTATTTAGTTTCACTATTTCAAAGCCCTCAAATTTCTTTTTATTAGAAATTATTTCTTTCAAATTTTTTGCATATTTGGGCTTTTGAGCAATGGCTTCAGCAAAGGGAATATTGATATGCAATTTTTTAAAAATTTCCAAAAATCTAGCAAATTGCTTATCCTGATGTTCATTTTTCAATCTTTGAAGGTAAGGGATGTGTGTACCTTTTTTCGGCTTAGGGTTAGCCTTTCCTCCTTTTTCTTCTTTTGAAGTGCTCGGCCGCAAGCACGACCGCGCTTGTTGGTGCACGACCATGTTCCTTTCAGTCAGAGCTTCCTTGCTGGGCTCTTTATTCAACTCTTTGCCACTCCAAAGAGTGATAGCTTTGGCTTGCTCCCTTGGATTGGCTTCAGTTGGGGCTGGTAGTGCATCTTGTACTTTTTGAGTCACCAACGTTGCAAGAGCAGTTATTTGAGCTTCCAAGGCTTGAAAGATATTGTCAGTTTTCTTCATGAACTTTGTCAGCGTGTCTTCAAAATTAGGCCTCCTCGATAGACATTCTGATTTGAACTTTGACTATCTGCTGACCGTCCCAAGATAACTTGGAATGGCTACTCCAACCAGGATTATAAAAGTTGTTATGATTCCGGTTAAGCAAAGGAATCACCCAGTTGGCAACCCTTGCTCTCATGACCTGTCAGACCACAATGATTACAATGGAATGGAGACACAGATGCACTGTCTTGAGTCATGATCTGTGCTTGTGCTTGCATCAATGTCTCTATTTGCTTTGTAAAAGAATCCATCTTGGCTTCCATTGTTACAGTGGCATCCACTTCATATACACCAATTGGCTTCTTGATAACCTGTCTGTCTCTGAGCGGCCACTGATAGTGATTGGCTGCCATCTCTTCTATCAAGGCTTGAGCTTCCTCAGGTGTCTTCTTGAAAATTGAGCCCCCATAAGCAGTGTCTATACTGGACCTGTTTTGGAGAAAGTCCATTATAGAACATCTTCACAAGGATAAGGACTGTGAATCCATGATGTAGACATCTTCTGATTGAATCCTGATATCACTCCCATGCCTCATATAGAGATTTCTGGTCATATTGCACAAAGTTTGAAATATCAAATCTAAATTTAGCAGATTTAGAAGGTAGAAAGTACCTAACCAAAAATTGATATGTCAGCTGATCCCATGTAGTGATAGAACCATATGGCAAAGAGGAAAGCCATAGATTCGCCTTGTCGGACAAAGAGAACGGGAATAGTCTGAGTCTGATAGCATCTGTTGAAGCTCCTTTGTACTTGATCAAGTCTGTGATTCTCAAGAACTTCTTTAGAAGAGTGTTGGGGTCTTCAGTAGGTAAACCCCGAAAAAATCCAAAGTTTTGGACCATGGAGACCAAAGCAGGCTTGATCTCAAAGTTGTTGGCATCCACTGTAGGGTTGGTGATGCTTTCTGTCACATCAGCAGATGGGGTAAAGTAATCAAGTAGAGTCCTTTTCTCCCCATTGTGTTCTTTTCTCTTGCTTGCCTCCAACCCCTGTGAAAGGTTCTGTCAACTTCCCTATCAAAATGTAATTCAGGCACTTGGGAACGCGTTAGCATAAAAAGAGAGAGATAATAAAAATAAAATAAAATAAATGTCTAAAGTAACTAGAATTTCTTTCTTCCAATATCACAAATATAAAAAATTAATCCCTGACAACGGGGCCAAAAACTTGTTGCGTTCTGAACACACTTAAGGGCAAGTGCACCCTGTCACAAAAGTAGTATAGGACGGAAGTCCAGATATCATACCCAAGGGATTAATGAGTAATACTAACATGAGTACCGGAATAGAGAAATTCTTATGCTATTTAGACTAATCGAAGGATTAAGAAAAGTATGATATAAGCAATAGTAAAAGATAAATAAAAGATAAATAAAGGTTGTTGAAATCAAGAGTGTGAAGCCTAGAGTCCTGGTTTCACTTGTACTTTCGATACCCCCAAATCCTAATTCTATTCAATTTTGCAGTTGCTTTCTGAATATTATTCCCTCTACTAAATCTATTAATTATTTTTCAGTAAATTAATATTCTTTTCCCCAGATGAACCCAATGTTTTTTAGGCAAAGAGTTTAAACGATAAGAAAGCATAAAGAGCAAAGTGGTTGAATTATTGAAAGGAATAAATCAAGTTTGGTCATGCAATAGTTTAAACGCCGTTTATCCTCTAGGTCTACCAATTAATTGCAGTACACCACTGATAAACCAATTGATTATGAGCATGTAAAGGGTGCGCAATCCTAGCTTAGAATGAAGAACAATAGAATAACACTATTCAAATCACAACCTTGAAATCAAATAGAATTCGAATTAAAGCTAAGACATAGCAAAAAAGGTTTCTACTAATACAAGATTCACCACAACTCTAGTGATGAAATTTGCTACCCATAATCATAGATAAAACCAAAATCAATAATGGGAAACACATCCTGAAGATTTAAGAAGAAGAAAGATCTCCAACTTAACCCCCAAACGCAAATCCTACTCTAGAATTCTAAAACAAACTACTAAAATCTATAAACTATGAAAAGTAATAGATGTTAAGAGATAAGATAGATAGTGGTATAGAGGGCCTCTATTTATAAGAAAATAGGAGAGAAAGCCCCAAAATTAGGTTTGTCAGTGCTGCCTGCACTAGCGTGCTTCACTTCAGCACGGCCGTGCTTCCTTCATGTGTAGCCGTGCTCAATTCAGTATGGGCGTACCAACTTCGTAAAACAGCATCATTAGTGCATGGGCTTGAGCATAGGCGTGCTTCATCTTACACGGGCATGCTTCCTTTTATTTACGACCGTGCTTCTCTGAGAATGGGCTTGCTTCACTGAGTAAAGCCTTGCTTCACTGTAGCACGGGCGTGCTTCCTTTTGGCAAGGCCGTGTTGATTCTTCAGAGGTTAACTTGAGACTTTTTGTAAAGGCGGGTTTGGATAGGTTGAGCTTCGACCTCCAGACTTCATAAAATTCCTCTTTTTAGCTCAAACACCTTCATCTTTTATTGATTGTTCATCAAGCTGCCTTTAAACATCAATTCTTTAAAAACTTAGGCAAAGTGGTGAAATACAATAATAATCATCATCAAATGCACTGAAATTCAACCCAATTACTCCCCATAAAATGCACAGAATTGAGGTTTATTACGCACCATTCATTTGAAGGAATGTTGAGACTGGTCATGCTTTGACCTTACTGAGAGTGAGATCAAATATTTATTTTTTCATCTTGAATGATCACATTTTAGTGTGTATCACATGATTGGAGAATGAACATGATGTTTTATTGAATTTGATTTGTTACTTGTTGATAGCCGTTATCCCATATGAAATGGAGTTACTAATATAAAATCCTTGATGATAGGCATCCATATTATCTTAGTCATGAACTTGACTTAATACCTGAGTCACTCCTGACTGTAGATATGTTTAAAGACTTTTTGAAAATGCAAACTATTTTTTTGGGTTTTGGGGTTTGAGTGCTTTCAAATTTAATGGTGGATAAGATGTTGACAATAATGTGAAAATGGGTTCTTCCTTCTCCCCTCACTTTGTGAAAATGGGGTTACATGATAAGGGTTTTGATTTGTACTCATTACAGCTACAGTAGAGCATTTTTGAAAATCTAACTGCTGGTTTGGTTACATGTTAGAGGTTGGTGCTTAGATCTTGGTTAGATTTTATTTCCTTGTGTGTTATGCTACATTATGCAACTTGCCCTTGACCATTAAGAGGTCTTTCTACCCCTATTTTTCTATTTTGGATGCATAGTCGTTTATGGTAATATTTATTTTTTCGTTTTGATTTTATTTTTATCTCCCATCTTCGTCCACTCTCTCCACTCCTTGCAGCTTCATACCCTCTCTTCTTCTTTCAGTCTACTCTCCCATCTTCTTCTCTCCCACTCGCAGGACCACTCACAGAACCTGGTAAGAGAAGTTTTTCACTTTTTCTTAATGCATTACTTACTTGTTTCTATATTTGCTTTCCCTCTTATTTTCCTTCTAACAACTACATATGAGAATGATATTCTAAAAATTTGGACTCTTTTTATTTGATTAAGTTTGGAAATCTTGAAAGCTTAATAGTTAGTTTGGAATTGAAGAACAATTATTTGAACTCTCTTGGAAATTATTGTCTGAATGATTTTGAGAATAGAAAGTTGTACTATTTTTTGAGTATGAGTATGTGGAGATTGTCATGATACCATGTAGGCCTTAGAGATGAGATGCTTTATCTGTCCTTCCATGTTAGTTTGGTGTTGGTTCTGTTTTCTCAATAGATTTTCATGTGTCCTTGGGTTATGATCTCCATGGATAGTTAAATTTAATTAAATTCTATTTTGTGTGCGTTGTAATTATTAAACTTAATTCAATTTTGGTTTTACTTGTTTATTTGATTGTGTGTGACTTTGTTATTTTTTTTTTTCTTCCAGCACTCCTCGATCTCTGGTCACTGTGACGTCTCCAAGTCCCACTCGAGGAAATCCCATTATTTTAGAACTCAAACATACTATTAATTATGACCTAGCGATTACGCGCTTATTAAAACAGCGATAACATATGATCAATTTAAAAGCGCACAACATCAGAGTAAACACAACGGGATAAATGAAACATCAACACACAGTACTGATATACATATATATACATGGTGGCCCCATCAGTAGGGCTAAGTAATAACATAGACGAAAGTACATCATAAAACGAAATACAACATAACATCAAAAGGAACTTAACTGAACTCACAGGCTTTCCCCATCCCCTCCCAAAATACATCAAAAGACCTCACCTCACATCCTATGACTGACACACTGGCGACGTCACGTCCTCCACGACGTGAAAGTCAAGAGCTGCCCTGTCCTTCCCTATATGTGCGCCTATAAACCCGTAGGGGCACGTAATTTGAGGAAGAATTAGACAAAACCATCTACCTATGCCTGGCGACTCTCAGATACCGCTCTGACCTCCGATGCTGTCCTCTCAGCACAAAGCCTCTGCGACTCATCATGTGAGATGATGCAGAAGCAGCCCACATCAAGTCCTGCTCTTGCGGCCTGGGTGGGTGCCACATCTGGGGAAACAGAAGAAACTGGATCACTCTGTACGATCCTATCATGTCCGCCCATGGTGGAGCACCGCCTCGGAACAGCAAGTTCACTGGTCCGGTATACGCGGTCAAAAATGTAGAGGGGTCAAGCTGCCACCCCTACTCATCGTGGTAGACGATCTTAAGCTCGCCCAGCATCGGGATCTCCGGTGCTGCCTGGAGGAAGGGATGCATCCTCGGTTCCATAATCAGCTCCCACTAACTCGTCATCTACTCGCAGATCGAGAGTATAACATACAAGAAAATATAGGGAGATAAGATATACAACACATCTATGACAGGGATGATGCAATGCAAAACATATAGCAAACATAACCATCTCTCAATACCAAGACACTACGGTCGTTCCCTGGCTAGATGTACACATACTCTTTCTATGCATGCCAGCCGATACTAAACACCCTACTAAGGGCAATATCACCTCTGCATATCGGACAACAAGTTAGTTCGTTCCGGTAATCCGTTCCGCTCGCCGTGACCCATAAGAGTGCATCACCGCTGAACTGTTCCAAACAAAGATGGTCAACTGGGCATCCTCGGAAGATCCACCGGCAACTGGAAAGACTCAGGGCTCTAGTCGGCATAACCATACTTAGCCAAGACCGCCACGACACGATAGGCGCTACCATATTGGTCTCATGTGGGTACACTTACGTCCAGTATATCCCCAAGGTCTCTCAGACCTTCCTTTCCATTTTTCATACCCGTACTCGGTGCACCAACCTCGTATGCCTCACAGCATATGGCTCGCCACTTGGCATCAAATGCATATGCTATGCATGTCATCCATATCTCTTAAGCTGATATCGCAACACATGCAACCTTGATCTTAGTAACATGAGCTCCAAGCTCCACTATACCTCAGATCTCAATTATTAGCTCAAACATCCACCACGGGGTCAAAGCCCTCATCATGCTAAACCGCCGAATCTCATACATACACATATTTCCAAATATAATGCAACAATTCAGCAATTATCAACATGCTCCATAAAGCAATAAACAGCATACATACCAATATGCCATTATCATCAACATATCATGCATCTCTTGCAAATACAAATATCATAAATAACAGGTACGCATATATCAACATAGGGCACATATTATCATGCATCACAAATCTGCTAACTTAGGGTGTCAAACATAACGGTGATAGCCCAAAGTAGGCTAAACCTAGGGTTTAGGTACTTTGTCAGGGCTCAACCTCACGTAGGGTTTAGGGCTCCCCCACACACATAAAACATACAATACAACTATATGGACTACTCTTGCCTCCCCGACATGTATAACTCTTTCTCCCCACCTGATAGCAAAAGTGGTGATAAGCACGAACACAAACGAGCACTCCTTGCTCCTCTCCTTGCCCTCACAGCCGCAACCCACCTGCTCCAACGGGTTTCGCAAGTAACTTCCAAACTTGCCCTAATCACGGAAATAACACGTAGACTATAGCATTAACCCTAATACGAAGTTAAAACCGTGAAAAGAAGCTTAAACCAAAAGAGAACATTGTATAGGTACAATGTAGGTAGATACGGAACCTCGACTTACCCTCGTCGAATCACAAAAGCAAATCGATAGAATTGGAGTAGGAGTCGCGCTGATCACGGAAACATGATCGGAATTGGAATCGGACGAACGAACGAATCACAACTTGAAATCAAAGCTCTCAAACTGCCTCTGGAATTCTCAGCCTCGGACTCTCTGTAAAAGTTGAGTTTATGTAAACTCTCCCACGGTGAAAATGATGAAGTATATATAGGAAAAGTTTCTACTGTCCACGCTTTAGCGTTCCAGCGCTTGAGCGTTGACTTCCTCAACGCTTGAGCGTTGACGTTTCCTCACCGCCAAGGCACCACCCATCATGTGCCAGCCGCGACGCTTAACTGACATGTGTCACTTTACATCCCATCACTGCCAGTCTTTGGTCAGAAGGTCCACGCTTGAGCGTCCAAAGTTATCACGCTTGAGCGTTACACTGGTCCACGCTTGAGCGTTCTGCTCCGGATCCTTTGCCCTTCATTCTTATCTTATCCAATTCATCCCTACTCTTAACATGTTTTCTAAACACACTTTCAGGCCATTACAATAATTATAAATAAACATATAAATACCCGATTTACCTCAATTAAGGTTTCCGAAAACTGGGATGTTACAATCATTACTCCAGTTGTCACCCTTTTCACTATTTGCTTGGAGTTGAGGTAAGTCAAATACCCTCTCTTATTTCTTGATTGTGTTATATATGTAATGTGTTATGTGTGTTGGTTGTGGCTACACACTTAAGAGGGGAAGGGGTTGAATTGAGTTCTAAAACTTTTTGTTACTTTGTGAAAAATAAAACTTTCTTTAAAACGATTTTTCTCACAATTTCAGAAATTTATTTTCCAAGATTCAATCTCTATTTTGTTTAATGATTATTACAGTAATGCACAAACAATTCTAGCAATGTTTAACAACAGATTTCAACATAAAGATTCAGTTTTAAAAGGCATTCGAACATATCTAACCAAGAAAGCATGTATATAACAAATATAACAAGTTTGAGGGTTAGAAGAGTACGCAAACCAATTTATCCTGGTTCAGCTACCTCGACTTGGTAAGCCTACATCCAGTCCCCACTCCACTGTGGATTTTTGCCACTATAATCAGAAATATTACAATATCCAATTGCATTCACATCAAGGCCTCACTACCTTGAAAAAAACTCACCAAAACACACTTGCTTTTTCACTACAAGGATCCCATCTATCCCTGTATATCAACTAAGAGATACCCTCTCTTAACTCAGTAAATCGTAACTTGAATGAAAGATTTTGACTCTAGAAGTCAGATAATACAACTTGAAGAACTTTTGAAAATATCACACTTTTCTCTCAAAAATGAAGCTCAATAGGAAACTTTGATTTCATGATATGAAAATTCTGAATGCATAGATGTTGAAAAGTGTTTCTAAACTGCCTTTTTATAGTAATTTGAAGAAATAGATCCGTTGGACAAGTTAGAAATTTAGTTAAGATCATAACAGAACTAGTTTTCAAAATCTGACACGTGATAATCTGTGTAGTACACATGTGTATTAAAAGATTTCTGAACTATAATACTCGTAGACACAGATTACGTTCTTGTATACATATGTGTTCATCTTGCTCTGTTCTTGAATACACATATTTCTATCTTGTGTACATCAATGTATAAATGAAAATTCATCCCAGAAACGTATACACAGACTGTGTACATCGATTGAGTTCACAAACTCAAATACTGAAGCTTCTGTTTTGAATAATACACTGGTGTATGATCTGATACATTGATGTATGCGTTATTTTTATCAAGAACCAGTTTTAATACACATGTGTGCACTTCACATACACAGTTGTACAACATGATATTCACTTTTAATGGGTAAATTAACTGAAGATACACATGTGTAACACACAGGTGTAAAACATCACTTAATTTCCTCTTTCATTTAACATCTTTTGAAAATCCTTTTTCATGAAAAACTTAATTGATTATTCATTTGAAAACATAGTTTTTCATTTGTTTCCCAAGAGCTTTTCAAGAGATTAAGTTTAATATTCTTACAAAACATCTAAGAACTTGAGATCTTCAATTGACTTTGTCTTGATGCTTTGTTCCATATGATCTTCTTTAAATCTTTGAATCTCTTGATTTGCTTTGATCTTTATCCTTTGATCCTTTGACTTTCTCCTTTATGAATAAAATTGTAATCACTTGAACACATTATTAGTGTATAATCAAATTGAAAAACTCATATAAAATTCATATTTGTTTGTCATACATCAAAACCTCAAAAGGGCATTTCTTACAATGTGTATTGTTGTGTTGTTTGTTAGTGGAGAGCAGAGCTCAATAAGGTATGATCCTGTGTGTATGCTGATAATTTAGAATGAATGTGTTTGCCAATTTGATGTATCATTTGTTAGTGGAGAGAAGAACTCAATAGGGTGTGATCCTGCTTGAGATACATGATGGTAGTTGTGGGCTTATAATTTAGAATGCATGTGTTTGCCAATTTAATGTGCCGTTTGTTAGTGGAGAGCAAAGCTCAATAGTGTGTTAATTATATGTTTGTTTGCCAATTTACATGTGTCCCTATGCACTTTATGTAAAGTGAGGAGACTATTGCAAATGTATTTACGCTGTGAACTTGAATTTCAAGTACAAAGGGTAAAATTGTCCTATATAGGTTTAATAATTTAGAAAGTCTTAGTTTCCCATTCAGGGTTCAATATTAATGAGCACGCGTACTATGAAAAAGTACCACTCATTGTATTGAATTTTGAATTGTCCAAGTGAGACAGTTTAGAAAAAAAAAAAACTTTTTCTTCACTCATATAATATTTATTCCTCTCTTCAAATGCCTTATATAATTGATGAAATCTGGACCGATGCATTTCCTTTTAATCTCTGGGTGCATACTTGATCACGATAGTTCTCACGACGCTTAAGTCATGTACTTGGAGACCGATGGGAAATGCTGCTGAAATTTTGTTAAGTATATGACATTTGAATCAGGAAATAGCTATTAACTTGAGTGTCGAATTGGTTTCTTTTCAAATGGGATATGTTCATACCATGTTATAAAAAAGACATAGATGGAGATCTTGGAATAACAATTTTTTTCCCCTAATCCACTTCATTGTAGGTTGTTCTAGCTAGGTAGCAGTAATGGAAATTCCCGAGAATCAGATGTATAATAGGTAGAGTTAATGACTTCATAGAGTTCACTATTAGTCATAAACAGAGCCCTCATAATAAGATGAGTTGTCCTTGCATAAAGTGCTAGTGTAGAGTTTTCAAGTACATGGATGAAATGATGATAAATCTTTACAATAAAGAGGTTTATGCCTAATTATTACTGGTGGACCAACCATGGTAAGACAATGCCATTCCTTTCTTTTATTTTGCGTCCAATCAAGTGAGGGGTTTAGATTGTATGTGAGATTGTTGTTTAATTTTGGAAAATTTGGGAGGTATGATAACATAGAATTTTTAGATTGCGTAATTGTGTGATTTTGGCATGAATTTGTTGTTAAAATGTTTGGATATTGTTAATATATGAGTAATGTTGTTTTGTTTCTCGTATATAATGTTAAACACTGATTTTATGCATGTTTCTATGTAATTTTGCGACTGTTTTGGTCATTGGAGTAGGTGGAATTCTGCAGAATTCGCGTTTCTGGATTTTTGTAGAATTTGCCCCAGAGCTGAGCGCCAAAAACCCTGCACTGAGCACAGTGTACCAGATAGCACACCTGCGTAACTGCTTCCCAATGCTAAATGTCAAGAACTCTGCACTGATCGTTGTGGTCCAGAGCTGAGCGCTAGAAACCTTGCACGGAGCGCTGATACACCCGAGAGCAAGGGCTGAAAACTTGAACCTAGCGCTGAGCGCTACCAAGGCTGCGTTGAGTGCTGGGGATCTTACAGAAAACATATCAGACTAATGTATTAAACATAAGTGGCTTGTAATTGTGGATGATATAATTGTCAGAAAGACTCTAATGTTATTGTTTATCTTAGATGAGCATTTGTGAATGAGATTTTGTTATATGGATTGTGAAAATGGTATATGCATGGACGCATGTGGTTAGAGCTATGAAATATATGAATTGCATCCATATATATATATATATATATATATATATATATATATATATATAATATGGTGGTACAAATGAAGTGGTTATAATAATTGTTATGGTAAAGAATACTCATGATATCAAATCATTTAGAAGATATAAAGGACCAAGATGGTTTTATATATGTCGGGGTCAAGTTATGTATATTGTTTAGAGATGCTTTCTATGGATGAGATTGATTTTAACACATGACTATGGTATGTGTTGTATTGGATTATTATTGTATATGCTTATTATTTCCATGATTGAGGAAATTATCGATTTAATGATGGTAAATTATATTGATATAGTTTATAGTAATTAGTATGATGATGAGATGGCTATACTTTATGTGCTAATATGGTCTGCAATAATGTTTTGGTCTTGGTAAATTATGATAAAGGATATGTACCATGTTTTTTTTTACTGAGATAGTTATGCAATTATCGATGATGACGAGTATGTGTATTGTGGTAACGATTCGTATGTTGAGCATGAATTGTATGATTGCACACAATAGGTGTAAATGGTCGAGATGGTTATCCATTAAATGAGGAAACGAGTATGTGTAATTAGTTATGAGGAGATTCATGGATGAGATGATAAACAAGCTATGTTATGGAAAATAGAGGATTTATGTTATGGAAAATGCTTGATGTGGAATGTAAGCATTGAGTAAGGTAACACATGTATCAATATATAAATGCGTTCGTCAGAGCAAGGGGCTCTAGTGAAAGAACCTCGAAGTTCGGAGAGATGTTGTGCAGTGACCGGAGTCAATTGTCGGTCAGCGGATTTGACTGGGATATCAGTGCTGCCGTCGGAGTGGGAGACTCTAGTGAGCAACTCCAAGGGTAACATATGTATCTTACTCAATGGAGAAATTTAAGGATTCAGCGAGTTAGTAACGCTATGTTTTGGTCTATAGACTGGATATAAATTATGTGATATGATTATGATTAAAGTGCATATATTTTACGCATTAATTATTGTTTATGTTTTGTTCACCCTCACCTTATTTGGTTCAGCTTCAAGTACTTCATGTGGGGAGCCATCTCCGGAAGTCCTTGCACATGTGTAGTGAGACGTCCTGTCCGATTTTGTATTACCTAGTTGTCTAATCCTATGTATTATCACCTTTGGTTGATTTCATTAACCTCAAACTGTTATCGAAACAGGCATGAAATTAATACTTTAATATGATAAACATATACATATAGTTACACAACAGAAGAAATAAAAACATACTATATATATATGTATACATGCAACTGTACACCAGAGTTATGCCATACTTGCTACCTCAAAATAAAACAAAAAGATACATAAAAAGACAAGCCTATCTAGTCTCTTGGTTCATTTCCTGCCCCAAAGGTACATCACTATATATATATATATATATATATATATATATATATATATATTTATCGCAGCGCTACCATCTCTCATACCTACACACCTCACCAAAATACATCAAAAGGGAAACTCTCAAAAACCTCAGATCTATCTTAGACGCACTGGTTGACCACGAGTATCAATAAGGATATGGTGGTCGGAACTACCCTGGACCTCACCGTACCAACGTCTATAAACTATGGGCTCCCACTTGGATGAAGAGCTACGGGACACGATCATGCATCGATGACGACACATCTCTCGGTACTGCTCACTCCATGCCCATGATCCTCTATACACAAAATTGCGTCGACTCTGAGGGTGTGATGCATGCGAAGAGTCTCATATAGTACGAAAATTCTGAGGTGGATACCATATTTGTGAAAAGGGCAAACACTGAGCTATACCGAAGACTCCAACGAAACTGGAACGAGGGGTGCCAGCAATTCAGAAGTAAATACCAGTTGAGCCAGTATATAAAGTGAAAAATGTGACAGGATCACAGGATTAATCCACCACCCTTCCTTGTCGTGGTACTCAAATTCCAGATCCCCCAACACTGGGATTTGGGGTGGCGACATGAGCCATGGGTGTGAGTACGTCATCCTCTTCCTCAAACGTCCGATCTTCTCGTAGTCCCAAGAATATAAACATATAAAGAAACACCGGGGAGATAAGAACCAACCACAATACATCATAAAAAGGGAAAAAGAATAATAGAATAAACCATTAATATCACACAACGTACAATCATATACACAATCATCTCCCAAACCACACTTTAGCAATCATCTCCAATCACATTGTCCCTCGGGATCATGACTTGACTCTATATGCATGTCAGTCGATTTCTCTCAACAACCATTCTCAACTCGGAGAATGTAAGTTAGTTTGTCCAGGTAACGTCATGACAATAATAATGCATTAAGATGACCCTCCTTTCCTAGAAGGATAATCCCATTAGTCCCAAGCTTACTTATTAACTATGCCTGACCGTACTATAGTGATAGCGTGATATTCAAGCAACATTGCGGAAACAAGCGCATTAAAAGCATACAATCATACGAGAAAGCATTGGCAAACATATCAGAGTAAAACACATCATAAAGTAACTATACATCAACCACGGATAACATAGCCCCATCAGTAGGGCACTGTACATACAAATACAAACGGTCTGTACGTAAAACTGAAAAGATAAATGAATACATCTAACCAAAAGCAAAACCCTCAGAGCTCTCCAGCACTCCCCAACCCACTCTAAAAAATACATCAAAAACCTCGCCACTCAGCCCTAGAGACACACTGGCAAGCCCTCAGCATCAGTGATGAGGATGCCCTGAGCTTCCCAGTCCCTCCCCATGAGTACGCCTATAAACCCGCGTAGGCTCGTATTCAGACGAGGAACTCGACATGACGATGCGACGTCTTTGATATGTCCTCAGGTACTGCTTGGTACGCCTCCTCTGACCTCTGTAGACGAAGCCTCGCCTACTGGATACCACTGAAGACTGTGGCGCTGCTCACAGATAGTCCTACTCTCTTGGCCTTAGTGGGTGCCAGATCCGCAGAAAGGGAAGAAACTGGATGACTCTGAATGGCCCTATGAGAACCTCCACGTCCAACACCCCTCCTCTGAAAAGAATGTTGACTGGCCCTGTGTAGACCGTCATGTAGGTAGAGACGTCCACGCGCCACCCTCTCTCATCATGGTAGAGGATCTTGATCAGCCCCAGTACCGGTATCCTCGATACCAACATGATGAAAAGGTGTACCCTCGGGTTCATCAGCTGGCTCCTCGTCTTCACGGGAACCAAGAACCAAAACCAACCAACAAAACGATAGGGAGACAAGAATACACTGCATAGCAAATCAGAAATGACAATAGTAGTGCAATAAACAACAACATGTATAGAATATCCAACAGTTACTGCAAACAACCAAATGTCTCTCGAGACAACACATGCAACAACATCCATCTCCATAAGTCTCACTCTCAGATCAAACCTATAGACCAGGATACTAATCCCATGCAGCATGTCGGTCGAATCTCACTAAACTGGTTCCACCCCCGAACAAGTACACATCGGAACAGGTTTTGTGTCAGAACGGAGTTAGTTTGTCCAAGAAACCAAACCACTCGTCGTGACCAATAAGAGTGCATCCCCCTTCCACACCGGAACCGGGGTGTCTTGGTCACCTCGGAACGTTAGCCTGGAACGTGGAAAGCTCAGGGATTAGTCGGACAAACCAGACTGGATCGGGCGTCACGACTGGATAGGGGCGACCTCATCCATCACTGTAAACTATTCTCGAGATCGGTAACATCCCCAAGGTCATTCACTAGACCGTCCCTTCTACTTTCCGTATCCGCACTCAGGTACAACTAACCTCGTATGACGTTGGCAGACCATACTACCTGTCATACGACCTCGCCACTTGGCAGCTGATGATATGCAACAAACATCCTCAACGGGCTTGATACCGAACCTCACACCTAATGCTCAATCAGCAACAAACGATGCCACCACATCAGCATGGCCATAGCTTCGATGCATGGGCCACAGGTCAAACATTATGGTCACAGCCTCAAACAGTCTACATAATAGCAATGGCACCATCCACGGTATCAACCCGACAACAAACATGGCACATAGCCAAACTTAAAGCTAACCGATATTCCGCCAAAGCACAACAGTACAACATACAGCATAACAACAATGATATCAACATCCACAATACAAAATGCATATCATACACCAAGTAGCTTGTAGGCTCGTATACAGATACCATATAGCACAATTATCACCATAACAGTCATACGACGCAGTTCATCCTCAACCAACGATTATCTAACCTAGGTTTTCCAAACGTAACGGTGATAGCCCAAAGTATGCTAAACATAGGGTTTAGGTACTTTATTGGGGCTCAACCACTAGTAGGGTTAGGGCTTCCCTACACATACTCTCTCTCCCCACCTGAAGACTTGGCACGAAAATCCACACAAACGCTGGCACATTCTCTCACGAAGCAAGAATCACAAAGAACATCCCCCAAGCTCCTCCAACAGCCGCGACATCAAGCTCCAAACCTCGTACAATCACGAGCACGAACTTTTCCCTAATCACGAGCACAACACATATGCAATAGTGCTAGCCCTAGGGCAACCTCAAAGATCAAAGAAGAAAGGTAGAAACTCGAAGAAACACGAAGAACACGTAGAACGCGTGTTAGGGCTTCGAGTTTACCTTTGGTGAATCGAGAAAACAATCCATCGAAGTTGTAAAAAACTTCATCACGATCGCAACCGTGTAGTCATAATCGCGTTCCGGTACCTCGTTCGCCTTGAAATCACACTTTCTCTCACTAAAAGCTCTGACTTCCCTCGACTCTCTCTACAACTCGAGTTTGGAAGATGGTGAAAATGGTCCAAGTGAAAAATGAAGAGAAAACTTCACTTGGAGCATCCTGCTGATAACGCTAAAGCGTGCAGGAAGGCCACACCTGAGGGTGCCCACGCTTGAGCGTGGGGTTTCCTCCACGCTTGAGCATGGAGCCTCGTACACTCCACCTTCACTCTGGCCCGACACGTGTAGCATATGCGTCAAAAAGCACACCAGCTGGAAAAAGACTCAGCAAGCTTGAGCATGCAACATGCCAACGCTTGAACGTTTGCACGCTAGGGCGTGCACCCTTCCCACGTTTGAGCGTGCTGCTTAGGTGGGAAGAGCCTGCCAAACCTTGGATTTCCCCAGTTTCTCGTTTAACACCTTAAGCACTTTCAACCTTGTTCAAGCCTATTCCTATGCTTTCAACTAGGTCTTAAACTAATACCAAACAATTCACACAAGCAATCAAAGCCCTCTTGATTAGAGTTACCGAGAAATCAGGATGTTACATTACCACCCCCATAAAGTAAATTTCGTCACCAAAATTTCCATCGCATAAAGGATAACTCTGGCGCATCTCAGCTTCACGCTCCCACATTGAATCTCCCGTCATCAGGTCGCACTCCATTCTGACTAACGGAATGTGCTTGCCGCGCAGTTCCTTGATCCTTCTATCCACGATCCGAATAGGTGAAGCCTCGTACTCAAGGTTATCTTTTAGTTGTATTGATTCAAGCTCTAACAAGTGTGATGGATCAGGGTGGTACTTTCTGAGTTGAGAGACGTGAAAGACGTCGTGGAGATTTGACAAATTTGGTGGTAAAGCTATCTGATAGGCTATATGGCCGATTTGTCGAAGAATCTGAAACGGTCCTATGAATTTAGTTGTTAGCTTTCTGGATTTGATTGCTCTGCCCACTCCACCTCTTGGGGTAACTCTCATGAAGACATGGTTGCCCTCTTGAAACTCTAAGGATCTTCTCTTTTTGTCGGCATAGTTTTTCTTCCTATCCCTTGCGGTCTTCATCTTTTCCCGTATCTTACGAATTTGTTTTGTCGTTTGTTGTACCAGCTCTGGACCTAGCAGCTGACTTTCTCCAGTCTCAGACCAGGCAAATGGAGTCCTGCACTTTCGTCCATACAGTGCCTCGTAAGGCGCTATGCCAATACTTGAATGGAAACTGTTGTTGTAAGTAAACTCGATTAATGGAAGGAACTCGTCCCAACTTCCCGTGTTCTCCAACACATGCGCTCTCAAGAGATCCTCCAAAGGTTGAATTGTTCGTTCAGACTAACCATCTTGCATGAGCACACATCCCAAGCCTTGATAAGATGCATCACAGTATAGATCGAATCGTCCTAAAGGATCTGGTAGCACCAGCACTGGTGAAGTGGTCAGTCTTCTCTTCAGCTCTTGGAAACTTTGCTCGCACGCCTCTGACCACTCGAACGCCTTCCCCTTTCTCGTCAACTGCGTCATAGGTAACACAATCTTATAGAATCCTTCTATGAACCATCGATAGTAGCCCGCTAAACCAAGAAAGCTTCTCACCTCACTTACAGACTTATGGCTTTCCCAACTTACCACAGCCTCAACTTTCGCAGGATCCACTGCGATTCAATCTTTATTGATCACATGGCCTAGAAACTGAACTTCCTCTAACCTGAACTCGCACTTCGACAATTTAGCATACAACAGCCGGTCGTTTAGCACTTGCAACACCGCCCTTAGGTGCTCTTAGTGTTCCTCTTTACTCGAAGAGTATACAAGGATGTCGTCGATAAACACAGCTATAAACTTGTCAAGGAACGGTCTGAAGATCCTGTTCATATAATCCATGAACACAACTGAAGTATTAGTCACACCGAAAGGCATAACCATGTACTCACAGTGACTATACCGACTTCATAATCTTAACCCGGATCTGATGGTATCCAGATCGCAGATCGATCTTAGGAAACACAGGTGCTCCTTTTAGCTAATCCATCAAATCATCTATCCATGGTAACATATACTTGTTCTTTATCGTCACCCTGTTCAGCTGACGATAGTCCATGCATAGTCTCGAGCTTCCGTCTTTCTTCTTAACAAACAGCATTGGCGCTCCTCAGGGAGATGCACTAGGTTTGATGAACTCTTTGCCTAGCATCTCGTCCAACTGCTTCTTTAGCTCCGCCAGCTCTACTGGAGACATCCGATATAGTGCTATCGATATCGGCCCATTCCCCAGAATCAGGTCTATAGCGAACTCCACCTCTCTCTCCAGTGGCAGTCCAGGAACATCATCGGGAAACACCTCCGAAACTCTTGCATGATAGGTAAAGCTCCGACACTAGGAGTCTTTTTGGCCTCCAAAGAGAACAACACCATGCATCCGTTTGATCATCCGCCCGTCGGAATACTCTCGTTGGCAGGCATTAATCCAGGTCGCTCAGAGAAAAGAAGGGTCTCGTTTGAGCAGTCTAAGATCACATGGTTGGCTGAAAGCCTGTCCATGCCCAAGATAAAATCGATTTGTTGCATAGGCAAACAGACCAGGTCCATAAGAAAGTGACGGTTCTCTATCGTGATAGGACATTTAAGGAATACAAATAGGGTAGTCAGAGAATTGCCAGTAGGCACTGAGACGGTTAAATCATAGGGTAATGAAGAAACAGGCAACCCTAAATGATCCATGCACTCTAAAGATATGAAGGAATGAGTAGCCCCCGAATCAAATAAAACTGATGAAAGTTTACTAGAGACTAAGCATTTACCTTGTATCAGGTCAGGGTTGTTGGGGTAAGCCCTAGTAGCCAATCTATTTTGAATAGATAATCATTTATATCATGGCTTTGATCATATATTTGATATATGAATAAGGCATTTATTTATTATGCTGTATTTGATGATCATATTTATAGCATAATAAAGTCCTTAGAATAGGTACTTCAACTAATGGAATGTCAAGTATGACTTGACCGTGAGATGCCATTAAATTATAGAACACTATTTTTAAATATCCATAGTCAAGTATTATTATTAATATTATTATTATTATTATTATTATTATTCATCATCATCATCATCATCATCATCAATAAGGACAATAATAATACATTGAGACTATTATGTGAGTGTACTGATGACCACATCTCATGGGTCATAGATATAAGATATCAAGTCTTCACATAGGTATAAATATTAGTGAAATATTTATACTGGAGTGACCCGCTATGAGAAAGCTGCATAATAGTTATGTAAGTGTCATAAGCGATTCTCATAGTGACCATAGTGAAGTAGTCATTCGACTTGAAGTCACTACGATTCCGAACATATGTAGTTGTAGACTTTGATACTATTAAATGTTGTTTGTAAAAGGACAACTATAAAGATAGTTATTGGGCCTACAATGAAACATGTTGAGGAATGTGAGTGATGCAGATAGGATTCGTCTCTCCTATATAACAGGGGTAATGTCTATAGGCCTCTTGATGGTATGCGATGTAGAAATGCATGGCCATGCTAAGGTGGGACAATATGAGATATTGGGCCCACATGATCGTACGTCAGTTGCTAGATCAAGAAATAAATAATTGGACTTAACAAGTATGACACATTTATGCCTTGTGTCCAATTAAGACATTGAGATGAAAGGACTTTGACTTCACATTATATATGGTTACAATATGATTTTTATTGTATCACCAATATTCTAATTAAATTTTTTTTTTTATACAAGAGGCAAGCAAGAGCATCACTATAGAGAATGACATCCCAACTAGGTTAGCACCCCAAACTATATCAATCATCTGCAGCACACTCTACATATTATTAAAAAGAATAATAAAGAATACAAAAACATGGGGGGACATAAACCTGACCCAAGAATAAAAATCATCGAAACCTATAAAAAGGAAGACTTAATCTATTACGAAAAAAGTCTTCTCTATGAAAAACAGGAATTGTATCCCACCAGATAAAGTCCTGAATATAAAGACCACGAGCAGCCAACTTCTCTGCACAAGTGTTACCTTCTCTAAAAATATGAGACACTACAAAGTTCATATTTTTGGTAAGATCAAGGCAGTTATTCCATCTATTTAATAACTTCCAAGGAATGTTAATGCTGCCATAAAAAGCTGAAACAACTAATTGAGAATCACACTCTAACCATAAGTTTTTCCATCCTCTCAAAGATGCTTGCTCAACTGCCAACATTGCACCAATCAACTCAGCATGTAAAGAATTAGCAACACCAAGGTTTGCGGCAAAACAACCTAGTGCAGCTGCTCTATAGTCCCTATAAATACCTCCACAAGCAGACCAGCCCGGATTACCTTTAGAAGCTCCATCAGAATTACATTTAACCCAATTGCAAAGAGGAGAGGTCCAATTTACTTCTCTAATACTTGGAGCACAGCAAGCATGACCATTGATCAAGAAAGCTTTCAAAATACAAAATTCCTGAATAGATGATGACATTGTACCTTTGGAAGAATTTCCTGATAAATGAACTGCAGCAGCAATGCCATTAATAGCTGTCCTGAATTGAATAGGCTTGTTATGAAATCTGATTTTATTCCTACAGCTCCAAATCATCCAAATAGAGTTGATAATTGTTGCCAAAATCATGTCCTTTACTTGAGTGCTCCAACCCTTATCACACACTGACAGAATAGATATGAAAGAAGACTGATCAATTTCATAGCCAAGCAAATGCTTTGTCCAATTCCAAATAGAGCAAGCAAAAGAGCAAGAGAGAAAATGATGCTCAGTTGTTTCAACTTCCCTGCCACAAAGGTTGCACATAGATGCCATAGCACAACCTCTAATTTGTAATTTATCATCAGTAGGAATTTTATTGTGAATCAATCTCCATATGAAGAATGATCTCGATGGAGGAATACAAGACTGCCAAATCAACTTACACCAATTCTGTGATTGAGACTTTAAATTTAAAAAGGAGTAAGCTTCTTTGAAATATAAACTCCCTGAATCTGTCTTGGACCAGACAAGCCTATCTAGACCAGGAAAAATGGGAATTGTAATTTGTTTAATCTCAGTAGCAAGATTAGGACAAAAATTACTCAACTCAGCAGGAATGAACCAAGAGCAATTGATTATAAAATCACTAACAGAAGATGTGAACACCCAATTTTGTCCGGGTCAATTTTCTTTTTCCTTTTAATAAAAAAATAGCAAAAATATTTAATTAAATCTTAGCTCAATTCTTAAAGTAGGCTCATCATGCTTTAATAAATAAATAAAAAAAATGAAAAAAATGAAAAAATGAAAATAAAATAAATAAAATAGTAAAAAAATAAAAATAAAATAAAAATGTTATGAAGATTAAGTTGTTTTAGTAGATAGGGAAAGATAGTGATAGTTATCATATATCCATCATTTTAAACTCTCAAAACAGATTCTGCTTCATATAATTATCATAATCTATTTGAGATAGAGAATGATTCTTTTGATAGATCATCTAATTTGATAAGGGAAGTTTGTTACTTTTCTTTTTCCTATATATTGGACTGTATTCCATATGGAAGGGAAAAAAAAAAAAAAAGAGTTCTGAGATTCATCAGTCTCCCATTGTTGCTACTGATACTTTGTGGATCACTTGTTTTCCACCATCACCGTCATACTCCCAAACCACCTCAGACTAGATCACAATAGCCATTTGTTCCTTTTTTTTCTCACTCCATTTTTACACTCATCCCAAACCATCATAGCAAACCTCACTCCACTTCTCCATATCAGAGCATCACCTTCTGGCTACTGTACCAGGCCGCCGTCCACACCACAGCCACGAACTCAACCCACAAGAACGCTGCCAGCCGCACATCTCTGCTCTTCGCGCGTACCACCATTGCAGCTTCCCCTTGCTCTTTCTACTAAGTTCTACGAGTTGAAAGTCTAAAAAGATCAAAACTTCAGTCCGTTCAATTTGTTAGGATTTCGTGAGTAGGTAACCAGAATTCTATCCTGGTCCTTTTATTTATTTATTATTTTAATGTTTTTTTTTTTGTTTTGGGTCCACTATAGTTTGACCAAGGGTTGGGCTAACTTCTCTTTGTTTTTGGGTTAGGCTTACTGAGTTAAGTCCTAATAAAAAATAATAAAATCAGAAACAAAATTCTTTTTAAAGATTGTAGATAAAAGTTAAAAACATTTTGAACTTCGGCTTGAGAGTGACTTTACTTTAAAAATAAAAATTGTTTTCTTTAATTCACGCAACAATTTACGACGTTTATGTATGATTTTTCATCCTCAAGTGTCGTATAATATTGTATGGGTTCATCGTATCGTTTTACTATCTTGAACCCTGTGCAAAAGTGAATTTTAAAATAAAATCCCTTTTTTTCCTAAAATTATCTTCAAGATATAATCTTTTAAAAAATAAATAAAAATATTTTTTTTCTAAAAAAATTTAAAAAAACATCCAACCAATTAAACATTTTCTACTAGAACTACGTGGCTTTGAGTTTCCCATCGCATCAAGGAATACGTAGGAGCGAAATTAATCATTTCGTCAAGCTAAAATTAAATTTTCTTATTTTTGTGTTTGTTTATCCTCTCTTTATTTTGTTTTTTTGGGTAAAATAAATATTTTCAAAGTTATTAAATTTGCGTAATTAACTTGAGGTACCGTTCTTAAAACGGGCGATGTAGGGTACTAACACCTTCCCTACTCGTAACCGACTCCCGAGCTCGATCTCAATCCTTTTAAAAAAGACCAGTTTCCTTAAGTTTGTAGTTTTTTCCAATTTTTTTCAAAAATAAAATTGGTGGCGACTCCTCTTTATTTTCTTCGTGGCTCCCGGACGGGACGGTCGCGACAGCTGGCGACTCCACTGGGGACTTTTGAGAGTCAGGCCTATCATAGTTATTTGTGCTTTTGTTAATAACTTTTATTTATTTTACCCTTTTTTATCTATTTATTCTGTAAATATTGTACAATTATAATTTTGATTTAACTATAGGATAGACGACATTTTTGTATTTGCATGATCTCCTTTGCAGATAAATGTGGGTAGTCTTAGGATTTCAGGTTTGCATGCTCCCTCCACACACCTTACCTACACATTGTGCACACACTTATGAGTGAGACTCTATACCTGGGTCCTGGTAAACCCTACGATTAAGAAAGAGGTTGTGTAATGATAGCCACTTTGGATGTACGTCCTGTTTGGGTATCATGAAAACCTTATCTAGAGTGTAACCCTTTTATTATGTCCCACACCTAGTAGATCTCCTACTGTTGTGGCCAACATCATGAATTGGGATCTTAGCTCTAGAGGCCTAAAGAATTATTGGATTTGTAGAGCCACCCTAATGAGAGGTCACGAATTAACATTCCATAGACCATTAGGATAGAATCTAATAAGGTAACCAGATTTAGGGCACAGAGGGGGGCGTACTTTTTCCTTATCTTTTATTTTCTTTTTTATCCTGCATGTAATTATTTTCTTTTTTATCATGCATCTAATTTAATAATGCTTCTTGTTATAGGAAACCAAGGGTGAATAATTTTGAAATGAGAGATAATATGGGATCTGGTCACAGTGAGCCAAGGCCATCAGTAATAAAGAAAATTTTGCATTTGAAAGCCAAAAAAGTTGATACCACAAGCCTCAAAACTCTGGGTCGGATGCTAACAATATCTCAACGACTCACTCTCACAAGGAAGTATGGAAAGATTTTAAATTTACTGGATGTTGAGGTGCAAGTAGAGGCAATCACTGCATTGGCCCAATATTACGACCCACCATTGAGGTGTTTCACATTTCAAGACTTTCAATTAGCCCCCACTTTAGAGGAGTTTGGGCAAATTCTGGGTTTGCCATTGGAAGGAAAGAAGCCATATCATTACATCGAACAGTATCCGACTATCCAAACTGTGGCAAATGTATTGAAGATACATCCAAAAAGTCTACAAAATGCGCAAGAATGCAAAAATAGGACTAAAGGATTCTCAAGAAAATACCTTGAAGAACATATGCATCATCTGGTAAAGATAGAGGATTGGGCCACGTTCATAGATGTACTTGCTTTTACTATCTATGGCATTGTCCTCTTCCCTAACCTTGAAAACCATGTCGACTTTGCTGTCATTGATGTATTCCTTGCTCGCAAGTTCAACAATTGGAATCCTGTTCCAGCCATTCTAGCAGATATTTACTGTACCCTTGATTTTTGTCATGAAATAAATGGTAAAAGAATCATTGGTTGTTTACCAATGTTATATGTTTGGCTTACGGCACATGTTTTCCGCAGAAGTTATAAAACAGATTGCCCTATCACAGACTTCAAAATGTATCAATTGAAGACTAAGAGTGGTCGTGAGTGGGCAATTTACATGGCTCAGCTGAATGAAAATCAAGTCAGATGGTATCCACAATGGGAAGATGTAGAAGTCCTAGTGTATCAGTGTGGGCATTTCCTAAAATGTACCCCTCATGGGCACAAGAGGTTGCATCAACTATAATCCATTACTAGGACAACGTCAGCTTGGTTACCCTATGGTGGGGCCACCCGAAGCGGCCTTGATAACTCCTTTCGTCTTTTACTATAAAGATGGGAAGAATATAGAACTGCTCCAAAAGGTGCGAAATTCTTGGGACAAAATTGTCAAAAAAGGAAAAGAGTTAGGAGTCAGAAGTTATGCTGCGCAAGAAAGTTATCGTCAATGGGTCAAGGATAGAGTATCAGAAATTAAGTTACCATTCAGAGAACTAGTAATTCCTTCAATCAAGAAACCTCCTCTTACGATTGAAAATGAAGAATTAAGGGAAATCAAGACAAAACTAGCGAAATGTGAAAAAGAGAAGGAAAGGACAGAAAATGAGCTGAGAAAAGCCCTTGAAACATGCACGACACTAAAAAGAGAAAATATTGAAAAAAGCATCACTCTCGACAGGATCAACAAAAGGATAAAAACAGAACATGAGTATATGATGAAGACCAAAGGATGTCTCAAAGGAGCTAATAAAGAACTGACAATGCGAAGGCAAGAACGTGACCAAGCCAGAGCTGAGAATGAAAAACTCAGAGAGCTCCTAACAAAGACTAAGATGGCTCGCAAGGATGCTCAAAAGCAAGCTGATGACCAGAAGTTGGAGGTAGACCATGTGATTGCTCAATGTAATAATACCATTGGAAAAGAAAAACAATGCATGGAAGAAATAACTGATAGATATCGAGCTGCCATCAAAAGGGAGCAAGCCATAATAAAAGACTTGAATGAACATGTGAAAGGACAGGCAGATGATATTCAAGGATGGATAATGAAATTTTCACAACTAGTATGGTTAGCAAATACTGCCATAGCAGAGGTTCCAAGACACTTGAAGGAGGCAGAGGCAATGATGAATCCACTCAACACACCATCTGAAGTCAAAGACTGCATAGAATATTGCAAGAATTTGATAGGAAGAATCAAGGACATGGCTCCTAAAAATAAATAAAAGTTTTACAGTTAGTGGTAGAGTTTCGGTTATGTTTCTATGAAGCAAATAAGCGATGTATTCAGCAGTTATGAATGAAAGGCTATTTTCTCACTGATGATCCCATATTATTCGCTTCCTCAACTTAATACCTTTGAACGAGACGTTCTGGGAATGGTTAATCAAAAATATTTACCATTGAATTATTTTCTTTGAACGAGACGTTCTGGAAATAATTAATATATTTACTAGTAAATTATTTTCTTTGAATGAGACATTCCATAAATGATTAATACTCACTATTAATTTTTTTTTCTCCCTTTAAACGAGACGTTTTGAGAATAACTAATATACACCATTGTTTGAAATATTCGCCAATTATTTCATTCCGTAAATTATTTTCTTTGAACGAGACGTTCTGGAAATAATTGATACTCACCATTAATTGATATTCGCCATTATACCTTTGAACGAGACGTTCTGGGTATAATATTCACCATTAAAACTAATACCTTTGAGCGAGACGTTCTAGGAATAGTTAATAAAAATATTGGCACAAGTCTACAATACACCCTCAAGTAATTAATAATTGTCATGCGTGATTTTTATACCAGGAATATTAGTCAATATAGCCGGGAAACGAGTACCATTACACCCTTATCGGACCCGATCACAAGCTAGAATCATGGCTGACCTAGAAACAACTCAAGAGATTAGGGATGAAGTGAGTCAACTCAAAGAGCAGATGGCCAAGATAATGGAAATGTTGCAAGCAATGCAAAAAGACAAGAATACAGATGAGAATCCTTCAGCCTCAAGCGAAGAACAGCCGGCTAATCCTCTTCAGGGCTTCAATCAGCAAGGAATCCTGGTGCCTCTCACCATGTATCCCAATAATCAAGCTCACTCTGCATTTGACCCGAACAATCCCCCATATGGGCTTCCCCGAGGGTTTGTGCCACCAGTAGCCACTATTTTGCAAGACATTAACTCAAATCATAACCCTCACATCAATGTCGGCGAAGAACCTCAAGCACAAACCACCAACTTTCCTCATGCTACCACTCCAATAGTGGTACCTGTCGCTAAACAGCACACTCCACCACCATATACTGTCCACATAGGTACTCAGGGAACCCAGGCGGTACATAACTTTGTTTCTCCCGATGGGCTACAATCTATTCCTCAAAGAATATACGGGGAGATTCCTGTTGAGAATGCTCAGTCCAAAGAAAAGTTAGAAATTCTGGAAGAAAGGCTGCGAGTTATTGAGGGGGCGAACAGTTATGGTCTTCGGGATGCCTCAGAACTTTGTCTTGTGCCAAAAGTTGTGATCCCACCGAAATTCAAAGTGCCTGATTTTGACAAATACAAGGGAACCACCTGTCCAAAGAACCATTTAACCATGTATGTTCGAAAGATGGCGTCGCAAGCTCATGATGAAAAGTTATTAATACACTTCTTCCAGGACAGTTTGACTGGGGCAGCTTCAAGCTGGTACACGCATCTAGAAAGGACTCGTATCCGATCTTTCACGGATCTAGCTGATGCATTCCTGAAGTAGTATAAGTACAACATTGACATGGCTCCTGATAGAATGCAGTTACAAAATATGCTGAAGAAAGACGCAGAAACTTTCAAAGAACATGCACAAAGATGGAGAGAATTGGCTACTCAAGTAGATCCCCCCTTGGCAGAAAAGGAAATTGTTGCTATGTTTATTGACACGCTCTAATCACCATTCAATGATAGAATGATTGGAAGTGTATCCTCAAACTTTTCTGATATGGTCACCATTGGAGAGAGGATTGAGAGCAGAATGAGAAGTGGTAAGATTATTGAAAGTTCAACAGGAACGACTGGAATAAAGAAGGTCCCATTTTTCAAAAAGAAGGAAGGAGAATCGCATGCTGTGAACTCAGAACAAAAGAAGCTTGATCAATGGGTTTCAAACCAAATGTCTGTCAACCCTCAACCATCTTTCCAAACTACCTACATCCCATATAACCCATCACTCCCCTATCACCAACCAAACCATCCATACGTTGCTGCCACTTCACAAATCCCGAACTTCCAACCCTATCAGCCATCATACTCTGCCCAACATCAGACTCTGCCCACCATGCAACCACAGACAGCTCAATATCGAAACCCAAACCCAATTACAAGCCAGAAAAAGCCATCTTATGACCCAGAAAAGAAGCCCATACAGATTGACCCAATACCTATGGCTTATACTGACCTACTACCCCAACTTTTAAAGAGTTCTATGCTAGCACCTGGTCAGGCAAGACAAATGGACCCCCCATACCCAAAATGGTTTGACCCAAAAGCCAAATGTGATTATCATTCGGGAGCAGCTGGCATTCCACGGAGAATTGTAGGACTTTGAAAGCTAAAGTGCAAGAGTTGGTCAATGCAGGATGGTTGAGTTTCCATACAAATGCTCCTAATGTAGGCCATAATCCATTACCAAATCATGGAAGTTCCGGAGTTAATGCTACAGAAGGCACTGAGGAGCATGCTCTCGTCACCCAAATTGTCAATGTCAAGACTCCTATGAAGGCTATTTTCAGGGAAATGTGCAAATTTGGGCTAATACCGATCCCGATTAAGGAAAAAGAAGTTGTTCAGGGGGGAACAAGGTGTGACTTCCATGGGAAAAATGGACACTCAATTGAAGACTGTGTAGAGTTCAAGAAGATAGTGCAACAGATGATGAATAAGAAAATAATCTTGATTGGATACCAATGTCGTGACGATTGTGTGCACATGGCCGAATATGCAGTTCCCTCTATGCCAAGGCCAATGATTCCTTTGATCATCCATGTAGGCCCTCAACCTAATGTTGGGCAAGCAGTTCCGAAACCGATGGTGATATATTATGATGAAAAGGCATCTTCGTCAGTTCTAAATAGGCCAACTCCACTCGTCATCCAAGTTCCAGGCCCTTTTCCTTACAAAGACACTAAAGCAGTACCATGGAAATATGATGTGCAAGTTCAGCCAAAGCCCTCTAATGAGACCATAGTAGTCACCAATATTGTGGGAGTTGGTGGAATGACATGAAGTGGTCGTGTCTATATTCCAGAGCAAATAGAGAAAGATGAAAGGATTGACAAGGGCAAAAGAAGAATAGAAGAAGTTCCTGTTGAAAATATTAAAGGAAGTAACTATAAGAAAGAAGTGTCTGATGAAGAGGTTTGTGAATTCTTGAAGTTCATTAAGCAGAGTGAATACCGGGTAGTGGACCAGTTGAATCGGACTCCAGCTAGAATATCTCTATTATCTCTGTTACTAAACTCTGAGCCACACAGGAAAGTGTTAATGAAGGTGTTGAACCAAGCTCATGTTGCTCATGATATCACACTTGATAAATTTGATGGCATTGTGGGTAACATTATTGCTGATAATTATGTCACTTTCACTGATGATGAAATACCCGCTGAAGGATTAGGGCACAACAAGGCGCTGCATATTTCGGTGAAATGTCGAGATCACATTATGGCCAAAGTGCTTATTGATAATGGGTCTTCTCTAAATGTGTTGCCAAAATCAACACTATCGAAGCTGCCTTTTGATGGGACCCACATGAAGCCAAGTGCAATGATAGTAAGAGCTTTTGACGGCACAAGAAGAGAGGTCATTGGTGAAATTGAGCTGCCCATTCAGATTGGTCCGTGCACTTCTCAGATTCGTTTCCAAGTAATGGACATCACACCAACTTATAGTTGCCTTCTTGGGAGGCCATGGATTCATTCTTCTGGGGCAGTACCCTCTACTTTGCACCAAAA
The DNA here is from genome assembly GCA_039655645.1 of Ammopiptanthus mongolicus. Classification (NCBI taxonomy): domain Eukaryota; kingdom Viridiplantae; phylum Streptophyta; class Magnoliopsida; order Fabales; family Fabaceae; genus Ammopiptanthus; species Ammopiptanthus mongolicus. The sequence continues at coordinate 43,556,982 of CM077350.1, forward strand.
AGTGAAGTTCATTGTTAATGGTAAGATGATCATTGTCTCTGGAGAAGAAGATATGCTGGTGAGCAAACCGGCCACCACCCCTTACATTGAAGCAGCAGAAGAAGCTCTTGAGACTGCCTTCCAATCACTTGAGATTGCTAATGTCACCTATGTAAAAGAGGGACCATGCTTATGAAAGCTCGACCATCAAGTGCTTCTAATATGATGGTGAAGGTTATGCTCGAAAGAGGATACCAACTTGGAAAAGGTTTGGGAAAAAATAATCAGGGTATAGCCCGCATCATGGTACTCACTGAAAATAAGGACCGATATGGATTGGGATACAAACCTACCAGAGCAGACAAAATGAGGGTGATGGAAGAAAGAAGGAGAAAGAAGTTGGCCCGGTTGGAAAATCATGAATATGAGGCTGAAAGGATTCCCATTTGTGACATACGACGGAGCTTTCGCAGTGCCAGGTTCGTGTTCCTAGACCAAGTGACAACCATCAAAGATGATTATCCTAATCACAATATCAATCTGGTGTATCCGTGCTCTCCTAACACACAGCTCAACAATTGGGAGATCCACGAGTTTCCTAGGACCATAGGATTTTTATCAAAGTAATTTTTGTTATGCTTTTCCCTTTAGCTCTGCCCGAGGCTTTAGGAAATCTTTAATAATGGGTGTACTTTGTTTCCATTTCAATTTTAATCATCAATAAAATGCATTCAGTTCTCACTTGTCTTTCTATCTCTTTGTCTACATTTTTTTTTTACTTTGGCTTTTATTCATAATCAAATGCAGATCTGAAAGTGACTATCATAAAAATGACTGTGCTAGTGGCCCGTCATATGATTTTAATTATCCAGTTCATCATGCTGATGAGGACAGTGATGAGAACAGGGAAATTCCCCACGAACTAATGAGATTAGTAGAACAAGAAGCCAGGGAAATCAGGCCCCATGAGGAGCCAACGAAAGTAATTAATCTGGGAACTGAAGATGATAAAAAGGAAGTCAAGATTGGGCTTTCCATGGATGAAAATGAGCGAAGCAGGCTGATCAAGCTATTAATCGATTACAAAGATGTTTTTGCTTGGTCATATCAAGACATGCAGGGGTTGGACCCTAGCATAGTAGAACATAAACTGCCTTTAAAACCCGAATGTCCACCGGTAAAACAGAAGCTACACAGAATGAAAGCAGACATGTCTTTAAAGATCAAAGAAGAAGTCAAGAAGCAATTGGACGCAGGTTTCCTAACAGTGGCAAAATATCCTCAATGGGTTGCCAACATAGTCCCAGTTCCAAAGAAGGGTGGAAAGGTCCGAATGTGTGTTGACTATCGAGATTTGAACAGAGCTAGCCCAAAATATGACTTCCCTTTACCTCATATTGATGTTCTGGTTGATAATACTGCTCGGCATGCACTGTTCTCTTTCATGGATAGGTATTCGGGATATAATCAGATCAGAATGGCTCCCGGAGATATGGAGAAGACTACCTTCGTCACTTTGTGGGGAACGTTTTGCTACAAAGTCATGCCCTTTGGTCTAAAGAATGCAGGGGCAACATATCAATGAGCTATGGAGACTTTATTTCACGATATGATGCATAAAGAAATAGAAGTTTATGTGGATGATATGATTGCAAAGTCCAAATCTGAAAAAGACCATGTAGACAACCTGCAGAAGCTTTTTGAACGGCTGAGAAAGTGTAAGCTCAGATTGAACCTTGCCAAAAGCACTTTCGGGGTGAAATCGGGCAAGCTTTTGGGGTTCGTAGTTAGCCAGAAAGGAATACCTGACAAAGTTTGAGCCATCATTGACATGCCAGCACCTCAAACAGAGAAAGAAGTTCGCGGGTTTTTAGGGCAATTGAACTACATTGCTAGGTTCATTTCCCAATTAACCGCGACTTGTGAGGCAATCTTTAAGCTGCTGCGCAAGAATCAAACAGTGAAATGGAATGAAAATTGTCAGAAGGCTTTTGAAAGGATCAAACAGTACTTACAAGAACCTCTAGTCTTGGTACCCCCAGTACCTGGGAGACCTCTCATCCTATATTTGACTGTCTTAGATGAATCTATGGGTTGCGTGCTAGGGCAACACGATGAATCGGGCAAGAAAGAGCAGGCCACCTATTATTTGAGTAAGAAGTTCACTAGTTGTGAAGCCAATTACTCGCTGCTGGAACGTACATGTTGTGCCTTGGCATGGGCTACCCGTCGTTTGAGGCAATATATGCCGAGTTACACTACCTGGTTGGTGTCAAAAATGGATCCAATCAAGTACATCTTTCATAAACCTGCTTTGACCGGAAGGATAGCCCGCTGGCAAGTCATGTTATCAGAGTATGATATTCTCAATGTCACTCAGAAATTAATAAAAGGCAGTGCCCTTGCAGACTATTTGGCCAATCAACCCATAGAAGACTACGGTTCAATGCAATGTGACTTCCCCGATGAGGATATAATGGTTTCGTTTGAACAAGAACAGATATCAGAGAAAGAAAAGTGGATCTTGTTGTTTGATGGAGCTTCTAACTCACTAGGGCATGGGATTGGGGCCATTTTGATTTCCCCAGAAAATAATTTTATCCCAATCACTGCAAGGCTCTGTTTTGATTGTACAAATAATGTGGCAGAATATGAGGCTTGTGCCTTAGGGATCCGAGCAGCAATAGAATCGAAGGCAAAGGTGCTAGAAGTATATGGGGACTCTGCGTTGGTCATACACCAGTTAAGAGGAGAATGGGAGACTCGGGATACTAAATTAATCCCGTACTGTGATTACATCAAGGGTTTGGTTGAACAGTTAGACAAAGTCACTTTTCAACATATTCCTCGAGAAGATAATCAGTTAGCCGATGCGCTATCTATCTTGTCCTCAATGTTCAAAGTAGGCGATGAGAAGAATTTGCCACTGATCAAAATGGAAAGTCGTGACCATCCTGCATACTGTCAAGTGGTGGAAGAAGAACTTGATGGGAAGGCATGGTACCATGATATCAAGCGCTTTTTGGAAAGTCGAAATATCCATCAGAGGCCTCAGAAAATGACAAAAGAACTTTAAGAAGGCTCGCAATGGGTTTCTTTCTAGACGGGGATGTTCTCTACAAAAGAAATCATGATATGGTACTTCTAAGATGTGTTGATGCAAAAGAAGCCAGTCAAATTGTCAAAGATGTACATGAAGGATCCTTTGGGACTCACGCAAGCGGTCATGCAATGGCCAGAAAAATCTTGAGGGCTGGTTACTATTGGTTGACAATGGAGGGTGATTGCTTCAACTATGCAAGAAAGTGTCATAAATGTCAAACGTACGCTGATCAGATTCATGCACCTCCAACACCTTTGAATGTCATGTCAGCACCCTGGCCGTTTTCAATGTGGGGAATGGATGTCATTGGACCGATTGAGCCAAAGGCTTCAAACGGGCATCGTTTCATTCTTGTTGCAATTGATTATTTCACAAAGTGGGTTGAAGCTGCTTCATATGCTAGTGTGACCAGAAATGTCGTGATTAGATTTGTCAAAAGGGAACTGATTTGCCGCTACGGATTGCCAAAGGAAATCATCACTGATAATGCAACGAATCTGAATAACAAGATGATGAAAGAGATGTGTGAAGGTTTCAAAATAAAGCATCGCAATTCTTCTCCATATCGCCCCAAGATGAACAGGGCAGTTGAAGCAGCCAATAAAAATATCAAGAAGATTGTTCAAAAGATGGTGGTGACATATAAAGACTGGCTCGAGATGTTACCTTTTGCCTTGCACGGTTATCGTACTTCCATCCGCACTTCAACAGGGGCAACTCCGTGTTCCCTGGTGTATGGGATGGAAGCAGTACTCCCGATTGAGGTAGAGATCCCTTCTTTAAGGGTGTTTATAGAGGCAGAATTAGAAGAAGCTGAATGGGTCCAAACTCGACTCGACCAATTGAATCTCATTGAAAGGGAAAAGATTGGTTGCACTATGTCACGGCCAACTTTATCAGAAGAGGTTGATGAAAGCATATAAAGGTGCGCCCGAGGCAATTCCGAGAAGGAGATTTAGTGCTCAAAAAGATTCTACCAATCCAAAAGGATCATCGAGGGAAATGGACTCCGAATTATGAAGGACCTTATGTAGTAAGAAAGGCTTTCTCTGGAGGAGCTCTAATTCTCACAAGGATAGATGGTGAAGACTTGCCACTGCCTGTAAACTCTAATGCAGTCAAAAAATATTATGCTTGAGGGTACTTCAAAAAAAAAAAAAAAAAGGAAAAAGAAAATGGCTCGCTAGACTGAAAACCTGAGAAGGTGGTCTAGGCAAAAGATAAAGCAACCTGCTAAGCTGAAAACTTGAAAAGGCGGTTTAGGCAAAAGTAAAGGTTATGATACAATAAAGGAAGGTACCATCAAGTTGGTAAATTGAAGCAATAAATGGTCTAGATATGCACAAACTGGGGTAGTACATGGCCTAAAAGGTGAAGACTGAGGCAAATCACTTTCTTAGAAGCTGATTAATGGGGATTCAAGATTAAGTGCGAGATGCTAGCATTAATCATTATAGAGAGTGTCACTTGAAGAGATATGATTTCATAATACCACTTTCTTTGTGAATATTACAATCTTAAATCCCATTTTGATATTCACCTGGTATATCTTTTCACTTTCAATATAAAGCCAATGTCTTCCACTTTTATTGTTTACCCTATCTTATGCTTTCATTCACCAACTGTGTGCATTCAAAAGGATAAATATTTATTGAAATGTGAAACTGGTACATTGTTCTTTATAAGCATTCAAAATTCCTTTGATTTTTTTCAAAAGGGTCATAGGAAACACCTTGATCTCCTGACAAGGGGGCAATGTTAAAAAAAAAAAAAAAAGAAAGAAAAAGAAAAGAAAAGAAAAGAAAGCAAGTGACCACCCTCATCCATTAGGATAATCATTATGAAGGGAACATGTTTCCCAAAGGCAGCAAAAGCATAAGTTGAACCAGCAAATGATAAATCAAGTCAACGAGTTTTTGTTCTAGTTCGTCCATATCTGGTTGTGATCAAAGTCTTTAAGGGGGCCAAGGACCAAGGAAAGGTTTGAATAAAAAAGGAAAAATAAGAAAAATAAATAAATCACATTGACAGAAGATATCTCTTGCATCATGCACCATCTCATTATTTCATGCATTAACAAGGTCAATACCATTACTTTTGAAAACTTTAGCAGGAACAGGACCTCATAAGCTTTATTCTGGTGTTTTTTCAAACTCCGGCAGATAGCGTCTTCGGAAGCTTTCTTTCTTTTAAGCTCCGGCAGATAGTGTCTCTGGAAGCTTCTTCTCTTTTCAAGCTCTGGTAGATGGTGTCTCCGGAAGCTTCTTTTCTTTTTTGAGCTCCGGCAGATAGTGTCTCCGGAAGCTTCTTCTCTTTTAAAGCTCCGACAGATAGTGTCTTCGGAAGCTTTCTTTCTTTTCAAAGCTCCGGAAGAAAGTGTCTTCGGAAGCTTCTTTCCTTTTAAGCTCCGACAGATAGTGTCTTCGGAAGCTTCTTCTTTTTTCAAGCTCCGGCAGTGTCTCTGGAAGCTTCTTCTCTTTTAAAGCTCCGACAGATAGTGTCTTTGAAAGTTTTCTTTCTTTACAAAGCTTCGGCAGATAGTGTCTTCGGAAGCTTCTTTCCTTTTAAAATCAGGCAGATAGTGTCTTCGGAAGCTTCTTCTCTTTTCAAAGCTCCGGCAGATAGTGTCTTCGGAAGCTTCTTTCCTTTTAAGATCTGGTAGATAGTGTCTCCGGAAGCTTCTTCTCTTCTCAAGCTCCGATAGATAGTGTCTCTAGAAACTTCTTTTCATTTCAAGATCCGGTAGATAGTGTCTCCGGTAGTTTCTTTTCTTTTTGTTCAAACTTCTAACGGGCAATCCAACCCGTAAGCACTTTTTCAAGTCTTAGTGGGCTGTCCACCCCACAAGTCTTTTTTGTATCAGCTTCAACGGGCAATCCAACCCGTAAGCTATTTATCTTTTTAGGTCTTTGTGGACAATCCACCCTGCAAGCCTTTCATGTTTGAGTTTCAACAAGCAATCCAACCCGTAGGAACCTCACATTCTTGGAAAAAATGGAAGTTCATGTCTTTACTCGCATCTTATAACAATAAAAGGTTAACTACGATTACACCTCTTATCTAATAAGAAACAAGCAAAGAGGGGCAGCTGTGAACACCCAATTTTGTCCGGGTCAATTTTCTTTTTCCTTTTAATAAAAAAAAATAGCAAAAAGATTTAATTAAATCTTAGCTCAATTCTTAAAGTAGGCTCATCATGCTTTAATAAATAAATAAAAAAAATGAAAAAAACGAAAAAATGAAAATAAAATAAATAAAATAGTAAAAAAATAAAAATAAAATAAAAATGTGATGAAGATTAAGTTGTTTTAGTAGATAGGGAAAGATAGTGATAGTTATCATATATCCATCATTTTAAACTCTCAAAACAGATTCTGCTTCATATACTTATCATAATCTATTTGAGATAGAGAATGATTCTTTTGATAGATCATCTAATTTGATAAGGGAAGTTTGTTACTTTTCTTTTTCCTATATATTGGACTGTATTCCATATGGAAGGAAAGAAAAAAAAAAAAAGAGTTCTGAGATTCATCACTCTCCCATTGTTGCTACTGATACTTTGTGGATCACTTGTTTTCCACCATCACCGTCATACTCCCAAACCACCTCAGACTAGATCACAATAGCCATTTGTTCCTTTTTTTTCTCACTCTATTTTTACACTCATCCCAAACCATCATAGCAAACCTCACTCCACTTCTCCATATCAGAGCATCACCTTCTGGCTACTGTACCAGGCCGCCGCCCACACCACAGCCACGAACTCAACCCGCAAGAACGCTGCCAGCCGCACATCTCTGCTCTTCGCGCGTACCACCATTGCAGTTTCCCCTTGCTCTTTCTACTAAGTTCTGCGAGTTGAAAGTCTAAAAAGATCAAAACTTCAGTCCATTGAATTTGTTAGGATTTCGTGAGTAGGTAACCAGAATTCTATCCTGGTCCTTTTATTTATTTATTATTTTAATGTTTTTTTTTGTTTTGGGTCCACTATAGTTTGACCAAGGGTTGGGCTAACTTCTCTTTGTTTTTGGGTTAGGCTTACTGAGTTAAGTCCTAATAAAAAATAATAAAATTAGAAACAAAATTCTTTTTAAAGATTGTAGATAAAAGTTAAAAACAATTTGAACTTCGGCTTGAGAGTGACTTTACTTTAAAAATAAAAATTGTTTTCTTTAATTTACGCAACAATTTACGACGTTTATGTATGATTTTTCATCCTCAAGTGTCATATAATATTGTAAGGGTTCATCGTATCGTTTTACTATCTTGAACCCTGTGCAAAAGTGAATTTTAAAATAAAATCCCTTTTTTTCTAAAATTATCTTCAAGATATAATCTTTTAAAAAATAAATAAAAATATTTTTTTCTAAAAAAATTTAAAAAAACATCCAACCAATCAAACATTTTCTACTAGAAGTACGTGGCTTTGAGTTTCCCATCGCACCAAGGAATACGTAGGAGCGAAATTAATCATTTCGCCAAGCTAAAATTAAAATTTTTTATTTTTGTGTTTGTTTATCCTCTCTTTATTTTGTTTTTTTGGGTAAAATAAATATTTTCAAAGTTATTAAATTTTCAAAATTAACTTGAGGTACCGTTCTTAAAACGGGCGATGTAGGGTGCTAACACCTTCCCTGCTCGTAACCGACTCCCGAGCTCGATCTCAATCCTTTTAAAAAAGACCAGTTTCCTTAAGTTTGTAGTTTTTTCTAATTTTTTTCAAAAACAAAATTGGTGGCGACTCCTCTTTATCTTCTTCGCGGCTCCCGGACGGGACGGTCGCGACAGAAGATTTAAGAAATTGATGCATAGCAACAGGAATATTCAGCAAGTCCACTATAGATTTTGATAACCATGTATCCAGCCAAAAGTTTATGGTTTTGCCATCCCCTAAAAGCCAAGAAACATTTTCCTTAACTGTTTGCAATTTAGACTTAATAGCAGGCCAAATAGAGGATCTGATATGATAAGAAATTGTAGCTCTAGCTTTCATGAATCTAGCTTTTAAAAACTTAGTCCACTGTCTGTCAGAAGAAACTAGATCCCAACACATTTTCAATTATGCTGCCTCATTTATGCACTTCACTGATCTAAGACCAAGGCCTCCCTCAGCAATGGGAGAGCAAGCTTTATGACAAGCAACTGTTACTAGCTTCATGCTATTTACATCACCAGACCAAATGAAGTTCTTTATCCAACCATCAATCAATTTCAACAGAGATTTAGGCCAAGCATATGTATGGAAACTATAGACTAGCATGCCATGAATAATCGATTTAACCAATAGAATTCTACCCATTATAGAAAGAAGAGAGCCCTTCCAAGTTGCTAATTTAGACTTCATTTTATCAGCTATTGGTTGAAGATGAGTTTTTCTAGGCTTCCCTTTAAAAATTGGAACACCAAGATATAAAAAGGGTAGTCTACCAACAGAGAAACCAAGTGTAGATGCAATGTTGTTCATCCTCCAAGATGGCATTGCTCCTATGAAAAACTTGCTCTTAGTAGGATTGATTATCTGACCTGAAGCATCTTCATATAACTTGAACAACTTCATTAAAGCTTGCAAATTTTTCTTTGTACCTCTACAAAAGATCATAATATCATCTGCATAAAGCACATGACTAGGAGTTTGAAAACCCCTCGGGCCAGCCATTGGAAGAACATAACCAGACTCAACTAATTTGAATATTGCTCTACTTAAAACTTCTTCTGTAATACAAAACAAAAGAGGGGATAAAGGATCACCTTGCCTAACCCCTCTTTTACATTGAAAGTAACCAACTGAGAGACCATTGACTGAAATAGACAATTTTGCAGACTGCAAAATTACTTTTATCTAATTGCAATACTTGCTATCAAAACCAAAGGAATGAAGAACATGGAGAAGGAAATTCCAATCAATAGTATCAAATGCCTTCTTGATATCAATTTTAAAAGCTAGATTCCCACCAAAAATCTTCTTATCCATCATGTTAACTGCCTTCGAGGCTATACATACACAATCATTTATGTTCCTATCCCTGATAAAACCTCTCTGATTTTCAGAGATGATTTTTGGGGCTATAATGGCTAAGCTATCAGCCAGCACCTTAGTGATGATCTTAAATTGAAAGTTTGCTAAACCAATAGGCGTATAGCTTTCAATTGTATTTGCTCCAGAAAATTTTGGGATAAGAACAATTAAGTTGGAGATCAAGTTAAGCAAAATCCAACCTTGTGTAAAGAACTGTGCCATTGAATTAAACACATCTGCCCCAATAACATGCCAAAACTGTTGATAAAAACAAGCACCAAAACCATCAGGACCCGGGGCACCAATGCTGTTCATGTTGAAAACAGCTTTCTTGACCTCTTCTTTAGTAGGAATATTTGTCAACATGATGTTGTCTTCACTAGAAAGTAAAGAGGGAATTACAACATCTATCAACTCATTACTGGAACAAGAATTGTCAGAAGCAAATAAATCCTGATAATAGTTCAAGACATGAGATTCAATATCCTCTTGCTCATCCAGACTTTCATCTCTTGTTTTGAGAATAGACATCTGTTTAGAAGCATTGCGGATCTTAGTTACCCTGTGAAAGAAAGCTGAATTTCTGTCACCAAATTTATGCCAATTGATTCTAGACTTCTCTTTCTAGAATTCTTCTTGAAAATGCAAAGCTTTTTAAAGAGCAAATTAAGCTTCTTTCTCTTTATCAAGTAAAAAAATCATTATTACCATTTGCTTGAATTTGATTCTGAAGTAAATCCACCTCATCTTGAGCCTGCTGCACTTTTAAATGAACATCGTCAAATATTTCCTTATTCCAATTCTTGAGTTTCAACTTTAAATTCTTCAATTTTTGAGCAAGCACATACATTGGACAGCCAAAAACAGGTTTGCTCCAAACACCAGAAACCAGTCTATGACAATCAGTGTGTTCAGACCACATACTCATAAATTTAAAATGAGAAGGATATCCTTGGGATCCTTTAATCAAATTAAGAAGCAAAGGATAGTGATCTGACCTGCTTCTGGTGAGAGTACAACAAGCTGAACTATCCCAGAAATTAAGCCAAGAGTCATTACAAATTGCACGATCCAATCTTTTTTCAACTAAGGCATCACCTCTCCGACCATTTGCCCAAGTATAATCAGCTCCTCTAGTTAATAAGTGGATTAAACTATTGCTATCTGTCCAATCCTTAAAATCATCACAAGATACCTGTAAAGGCAAATTACCTCCTCTTTTCTCATGTGCTTCAAGGACAGCATTAAAATCACCTATAAAGCACCAAGGCCCCGCATTGTTCTGCTGCAAAACATTCAGTTTTGACCATAAGACCCTTCTTTGAAGATAAGTAGTGTTGGCATAAATTGCTAAAATAAAAACTTGCTGATTATCCCAACAAATTGAAAAAGATACCTGCTGCTTTGAGGCTTTAATCAAAGTGGGATTAATATGCTTCACACACAAACACCACAAATTCGGAAACAATGATTGCCTATCATTAGATGCAAAATGCTTCAACTTCAGGAAATTCTAAGAGCTGGTAGGAAAGTCTTGAAGCAACATCCAAGGCTCAGCAATAAATAGAAAATCTGGCTTATTAGTTACACAAAGCCTCTTAAGTACCAACCTAGTAGGATGGTTGGCAACTTCTCTAGCATTCTAGAAAAGTATCTTCATTAGGTAAGATTTTTAGGTCCTGCCCAGCTACGGGTTTTATGAACAACTTGCTTAACAGCTTGCTTGTTTCTTTGCCTTATCTTTCTCTTCTGAGATTTAGTCAAAGCAATAACAAAAGGCTCCTCCAAATCATCCTCATTCTCAACATCATCACACCATAATCGACTAACTATTCTCAAATCTTTGGCCACTGTTGGATTAATGCTAAAATTTGGAGTGCTGAAACAATTGTTATCAATAGTGACCACCTTACCATTTCCTGACAGTACATGCTTATCAACATTACCTTGAGAGGTTTCAACAAAAGAATTGGAAACATGCTCATTAGAATCATGATTGTTATCAATCACCTGAACAGTAGAGGCTTCATAAAAAATCATCCTATCTTCAATACCATCAATCTGAACCACCTTTCCTTGAGTCATTTTTACTGTATTAACACCCTGATTAATATGATCTAAACCTTCACCATCAGCAAAAGTTGGTTGTTCCTGATCCTGTACCGTATCTTGAATAAATCCCAGCAAAGGACTAACATTAGCATAACAATCATCATGATTCTCTTTATGACTCACCGGCTTAATTATATCCACCTCGATTGGTGCTGCTTGCTTGCTAGTTCCTTCTTGAAAAGGAACTGCTATTTTGAAGATTTCACCATCAGGAATACCAATATCAGAACCAACAGTTTTATCTCGAATTCCTCCATCATTAGGAATTACATCTACTTTGCTAGAAGGCATTGACTTTCCTACATCCACATCTTTTTTCTTAGGAACATAAACTGCTGCTTGTTTACGAAAGACAGTATGCTTATTTCTGACTTGTTGACCATTCAAATTTTCATTACCAGTCAAAAAATTCTGAACACGCAGGTTCTTTTTACAGTTGGAATCTGAATGTCCAATAACTTTACAAGAAGAACAAAAAAGAGGTGATCTTTCATATTCAATACCAACAAAAAATGCAAAACCTTTTCTTTCAACCAGAATTTGCTCATGAAGTTGCCTTGCAAGATCCACATCTACCAGCACCCTTGCATAATGTCCAAGAGTCTTATTGATGGTTGCATCATCCAAGGATAAGGGAATACCAATACCCCTAGCTATAGCAAAGAGGATCTTTGGCCTCCAATATTCTTGAGGAAGGCCAATAATTCTTATCCAACACTGTACATTGGTTTGCAGTACAAGGTTTGGATTAAAATCTTATGACCATGAGAAGAGGCGCAAGGTACCTGGCTCCAAATTCCACGATCCCACAGATAAAAATTTTCGCATATCTTCAATAGATGCAAAAACAAAAAAAACTTAAAAAATCCTTTCCCAATAGGAACCATTCTCCATTGACCAAGAAGCTTCCACTGTTTTGATAACTTGTCACACAAGTCATTGATTTTCATTGGAGAATCTCCTTTTGAGAGCAACAACTTGCCATGAAGGTTGTTCTTCGAAGCCTCTAACCCCGCTATATACTCTTCTGGGATTGTGAAAGCTAGTGCATCCCCCTTCATACATGGAATCGGTAACTGACTAAGAGGAATGTCACAAGCATTATTTAAAGCTTGAGCAAAAGTCTTCCTTTTAGGAGGAGAAGTAGAGGAAGAAGACTTGGAAGAGAGATCGGAAGCAAGAAACCTCCATGGAATGATTGGCCTAGTGTCAGCCATGAAGGAACATGCAAATCCTAGTTTACGTGGAGGCAAACCCTATTAGAGCATCAGGGTTTTCCATATTCTAATTAATTGGGTAGCAATGATGTATTGTTAGATGCCGCTTATTATTTATAATATTAATTAATTAATTATTAATATGATTAATAATAATTAATATTATTGTCAATTAATTGAGAACCTATAGGGTCACAGGCATAGAGAAAATGTTTAGAGAATTAATTTAATTGATAAATTAAAAATGATTTAATTAATAATTAAATGTGATCAATTTGATTGATTAATTAAATATGATTTAATTAATAATAAAACATTGGGCCTGTGGCATACAGTAGCCCAACTGGGTTTAGTTAAGTGAGTGACAGCTATTAGTATGCTGTGCACGTCAATTAGGTGACACACAACACAGAGCACTCATAACGGTCGCTGTACACTGTAGACAGTAGTGCCTTCTTTTTCTCTTTGTGTGTCGCGCCTCTCCCAATCCTAATAGCTAGCACTACGCTATCTCTGATGTTGGTTTGCTCGCATGGATTGAGTAGAGGTATTGCTTCCTTGCAATACTAGTGATAGAAGAACCTCTCCCTTTGTGGTGATAGCAGTAGTGTTCCTCGGATCTGCTGCAGTGTAGCTGTGTAGATCAAGCTGTCATTCACACCGTAACAGTGTTTGTGATTTATCAGTGCTGTTGACGTGCTCACAGTGTTCGTGGTAAAGCTACGCTTCAAGAGGTAAACACAATATCTTTGTGATTTATATGCGATACTTGATCCTTTAGTAAAGGGGTTTTTCCAGTCAATAGATTTTTGAAAATTGTTGTTTAAAAAATATCACTCTTGAAACCCTAACAGTGGTATCCGAGCGTTGGTCATAGTTCGCCATATTTCCTTGGTTGTTTGGCTTGTATGTATAACATGTGAAACATGTTTTTAATTTCATGTGTGATATGATTGTTTGTTAAAATATGTTTTTGTATGAATATATTCATGTTCTACGTCAAGTTTCAAATTGAAGTTTCAATTTTGAAATCAATTGGAGATTGAAAGAATTGATATGTATGTCTTAATAATAATACTAATAAAGTTTTTGTTTTATTATTATTGATTGTTATTTATTTTATTTTAGTTTTATGGTTATGACCTAGTTTATGGTGTTATTTTATTTGCTAAATACGACCTGCATGTCGTGATTTATTTTATATAAATACGACATGCATGTCGTGCCTTTTATTTTAAATTATTTTATTTTTTAAAATAAATGTAATTCTTCAAAGTGTAGAATAAGAGGAAACACCACATCCAGACACCAGTGGGATGAGCTTGAGAAGCTTGCACATGGATCAAAGATTGTAATAATTAGATGTTAATTATTGCATTTTTAGGAAAGGGCCATAACCATAGTACCTTGTATGTTTAAATGTATGATTTAAATTATATGAATGTTTGTATGTCTTGTATGTTTATGTATGTGATGCATGAAATGTATGAGATGTATGATTTAAATTTCTAATTTAAATCGTATGATAGCATGTATATCATTGTTTGCTTAATAAGTTTTTAATATATGTAAGCTTGTTTGCCATGTATACTATGAGAGACGTTTATATGATAAACAAACCGGTGAGATCATTTAATTATTAAATTTCCTCAATAAATTAAGTTATTAAATGTCTCCTGATGCATGGCACTCGTCAAGGCCAGAATCATTTGAGTGTGAGTCATGTCACAGCTGAGCACCTTAATATATTCTCAGTGAGACACGCAAGGTGAAAAAACCTACTGTCAACTATTGGATTGAACTTAACTAAGCGTATTCGATAGTATTGAAATGCCTTAGAGGCATGGGGTTAGGCATTAATTCGTATGATGAATTAGAATAAGGAGTTGTTCACCCAACTGGTCGAAGAATTACATTAGATGTAATTGGAAAGGAGTTTCCTACCTTAATAGTTGAGTTCTGGGCGATCAGCCACAACTGACTCAGAATGAGGTGAAATATGGATCTTGGTCCCACTAGAAAATATTTCAACGGGATTTTCCAAGTCAATGATGAGGGTCATTGGTTTGAGTAAAATAGTGGGATCGTATTTAATAAAAGTCCTATTAAATATGTTTTAATCATGATACTTATATTGTGTAATGTTTCTGTATTAAATAATCATGGCTACAAACACAACTAGTATTTTACGGTTGCGATACATCCTTGAGAAGGATGAGTTATCTAGAATTAATTTTCTGGATTGATAAAAATTTTGAGGATTGTCCTCAAGTACGAGAAAAGGAACTGTATGTTCTTGAGCAATTAATTCTGAAGCAATTTGTTGCTACTGCCATAAGGGTCGAAAGGGATGCTTAATAGAAGCATCAAGTCGATGCCATTGGTGTGTGATATCTCATGCTTGGAATCATAGAGACGTGTGATATGATCATGCACCTTATGATACTCCAACAAGAGTTAGCGAAGCATAAGAGGTATCAGAAAAAGTATAAAGACAAGAAAGGAAGTATAACTTCCTCTTCAGGCATATTTGTTACAAAAGTCAATGTGTCTACTTTAACATTATGGGTATTAGATACCGCATATGGATCTCACATTAATGTGAAGGATCATAGGAGTTAGGACATTGACTAAAAGGTAAAGGTATACCCTATGAGTGGAAATGAAGCAAAAGTTGCTACATTGATTAAAAAAGTTTGAATTTACCATTAGGTAAAGGTCTACCCTATGAATGGAAATGAAGCAAAAGTTGATATATTGACTATAGGAGTTTGAATTTACCATTAGGTAAAGGTCTACTCTATGAGTGGAAATGGAGCAAAAGTTGCTACATTAACTATAAGAGTTTGAATTTGCCTTATAGGCATTAATGGAAGTAAATAATTGTTAATTTATTCCAGTTGATATAGAAACATCATTTCTATATCTTGTATAGACAAGAAAGGATTTTAAGTTGTCCATTTATTCAACTGGTGTCTTCTATGCTAGTATTCATATGAGATATGGACTTTATGACCTTGATCTCGATATGCTCATCTATAACATAAATGTTAATAGGTCAAACCAAGTGATTTGGACCCTCTATGTCTTTAGCAATATCATTTAGATATATAAGTAAGAAACACATTTCCGAGCTCCACTAATATCGACTCTTGGACTCATCCAATTATGAATTGTTTAAGGTCTGCGAATCTTACTTGTTTGGAAAGATGACTAAGCTCCATTCACCAGTAAAGTGAAAAGGCTGCTAATCTTTTGGCATGATACATTGTGATGTATGAGGGCCTCTAAACAAGTTTACTAAAAGGCAAGTTTCCGTACTTCATCTCATTTACTAATGACTTCAGTAAAGATGGATTTGTGTATGATACAAGTCAGAAATCTTTGAAAGGTTCAAAGAATTCAAGAACGAAGTGGAGAACAAATTTTGGAAAAGTATTAAAGTCATACGATCAGATCATGGTGGTAAGTACTTAAGCCAACTGTTTGATGACTATCTGAAGGAGTGTCAGATTATATCTCAACTCACTCCTCCGGGAACACCATAATGGAATGGTGTGTCCGAGAGGAGAAACTGCACCTTGTTGGACATGGTATGATCTATGATGAGTCAATCAGACTTCTATGACTCTTTCAGGTGATATGCTTTACATACAACAGCTTTCACACCTAACCGTGTTCCATCTAAGACAGCTGAAAGACACCATATGAGGTATGGACTGGTATGCGACCAAGTATATCTTACAATAAGATTTGGGGTGTAAAATCCCAAAATTCCTATAGCTGTCTTTTAACTGTTTGTATGAATAATTTGACTGAGAACACAATCTGATTAATAATAATCGTAAAAATAGTTGATAATTGGAAATTCATATTTCAATTTCAATTATGAGCTTAATGATCATAAAATATTGTTTTGAGCCTATTATGTTGTTTTGAGTCACTCACTGATAACATATAGTTGTCAAAAACACTGGTTGGACATGAATGGAATTCATAAAGAAGTCCAAGGGTATTTTGGTCATTTCTCAAGGAATTCAAGGAAGTCATGATGACCATGGTGACTCACTAGGGTGAGTTGTCTTGAAGTGATTCGTTTAGGGACAAAAGAGTAAAATCACCTAGGGATCAACGTGGAATTTAACAAAAGACTAAGGACATAAAGGTCATACAACCTCTAAAGCCATCAGTTCGGTGGTCTTTATTGCCATAAATATCTTTATTGTCATTAGTTCCTAGGGGCAAAATGGTCTTTATTGCCATAAATATCTTAGATATGTTTTGAAAATAATGATGACTTGTGGTGAGTCATGGTGGTGACTCACCCTCTTACTCACCGCACTCAGGTGACCTGTGTCCCTCGTTCGGTGTCCAGTTTTGTCTCTATGCACATCCGTTCTCGACTCCATTGTTCACCTGATGTAATATTTTGCCCGAATAAAATATATTATTTCACTTTTTAGTGAAAAATTTCGAAATAACCAAAGTCGTTGGAAATTCGATATAAAACCTAACCATTTCGTTCATGAGTCAAAATTAGGTTTTCTGATCAGTAAAATTTTATTGTCAATAAAGACACAGACCGATTTTCATCTAAATTGTTATGGAAGCAACACCTATGTACTTCCATTGGATCTTGGCCCTTCATTTTCTTACAACAATTCCCATCAACTTTAACCAAAATTTTGGTGATAAAAACCTTAGGCCATTCGGCCATTTAGTCCAAAAACACTAACCAACCTTAATTTTTCTTCTTCTAATGATCTGACACATCTTTTCTCTTAAAACTTCAAAATCCTCTCTTCTCTCTCTTCACTCATCCATTCGGCCATCACCACTAAATCATCAACCAAATTTTCTTTTTCAATTCTAAAACCATACTTCATCTTGCCTTGATCTAAGGATCAACTTTGGTGAAGGAAGTTTCTTGTTTTGGTGAAGTGTGTTCTTGAGCATCAAGACCATCAAGCTAACCTTGAAATTGTTCTTGAGTTGGTGAGCTTCTAAAATCCTTTTTCTTTTCATTTCCTTACTTATTATCTTGAGTAATCACCTTCTCGTTCTTCATCTTCATGAAAACAAGTTTAAGATCTCACCTTTTCTCTCCTATAGGGTTCGGCCATCCTTTCTTTTAAGGAGCTTGAAGTTTCCTTTCACTTAAACCTCTTCACTAAAGGTATGGGGAGTGAACCTCATCACACCAAAATCGGTGGAAGTTGAAAATGGTTGTTTATGTTTTGTTTGGGTGAAACCCTAGCTTGGGTTCACTACTTTTGTGGTGAAGTTCTCTTTGAGAACATGGTTGTAATAATGTTTCTATGCCTAGTATATGTTTATGATGATGTATGTGTTGGAATAGGTGGCTTCGACTGAAGAGGGGAGGGATGAATTGAGTCTTAAAAATTCTTATTTAAGTTTTTGAAAAATTATTTTTCTCAAAATCAATTATAGAAGCTAACACAAACAATTATAATATAATGAATATATAAAGAGTGTATGGGAAGAAAAAGCGTGCAAACCAAAGTTTTGTCCTGGTTCAGTTCACCACTGTTGGTAACCTACGTCCAGTCCCCAGAATACGTTTCCGAGTTTTGTCCACTATAGTCAAGCTTCCAAGGCGCTTGAAAAATCGTTACAACCAGAGCTCTCCTTACTTGGGATACCCCACCCTTGTATAGGAGCCTTAATCAAATAAACAAGTTATACCTCACCCTTTCACATAAACTGAGGGATAACTCACCCTCAACCTAGGAATACCTCACCCTTTCACAAAAACTGAGGGATACGTCACCCTTTCACAAGGTTTCACCAATAAGAATAAGATGACACACTCCACTAATGTAGATGGATACAAATTGAAGTCCTATGAGATTGATAATAATAAGAATAATAGATGGCTCAAGGAGATTTCAGAAGCTGTTTGCAGAAACTCTTGCTTTATGGAATTGCTCTCGTGTTGTATTTTGTATGTTTTTTTTTTTTCAAGAGCTGCTAAAAACCCTTTTTAAAGCAAAGGAAAATATGTCCGTTTCTCTTCGAAAATGGAAGGAGAGTAATGCGCAGGGATTTTTTAGATTTTCACAATAAATGTGCCAAACAATCGATTGGCTTAATTTCACAATCGATTGGCTTTTCTAAAAGAAACAATCTTGACCGATTATAACCGATTTATCTGATTATGAAAATCGATTGCCCAAATCGATGTTAGGAGTTGGCAAATCGATTGATGCACAATGTAACGTGATTTTAGGCTCAACAATCGATTTTTATAAGTGAACATCGATTTTCAAAATCGGTTTTGCCAATCTGTTTGTACAAGTGAAAATTGATTTTGTAAACCTGTTTTTACAAGTGAAAATCGATTTTGCAAATCTGTTTTTGTAGGTGCAAATCTGTTTTGAAAATCTGTTTTGTAAATCTATTTTTGTCAATGGATCATGGTTCGCATGTAATTAGTCTTTGAAATTGATATGCCAAGCTCTTAAAGAGTAGCACGCATGAATATCCTTTTTGCTTAACTTAGAGAAAAGGCTTGGATGGAAAAATGTTTTCATGTATGTTGAAAACCGTACTTTGATCTCTAGATCAAGTAAGGATTTTTATGCTTGTTTATGGTTGAATGATGTATGATTATTATTCATCATAATATTGTGAGCATTGAGCTATTACTTGACAAGTTAGTGAAGCAAAATCTTCACATCCTTATGGTATAGTATTCAGCCATGGTTAAGAAAAGGAATAACATGAGTTTGTTCTTGAACTTCAATGTTTTTGAAAGTTAGTAAGTGTTTTAGTAACTTGTATATATTTCAAAAACAAACAAAAAGTGACTTTGATCCAAAGATCAACTAGGGTTCGGCCCTCAAGTGTTTTTAACCAAAGTGAAAATATGTTTTCTTTAGGCATAGTTAACCAATTAAATAAGTGTTTTAAAATAAAATGAGATTCCATTTCTTTTACGATAACTTAGATCATGATTTTACACTAAGTTAGTAAGGAAAAACCCTTTTCAAATTAGTTAAGGTACTTTACTTCAAGTAAGTAGCTAAGTTCTTTTAAATCAAATGAGTTTTTCAATTAGAAAGGTTTTTGGTCTGCAAAGTCTTAAATCGACAGTTTTCAACTCAAATCGTAAAGTTTCACGCATGAAAACCTAAGTTAAGTAATTAACTTAGAGCAAAAGAAAAGAGATAATTAAGTATAGTATATGGTGGAACAAGACCATGCACTATACCATTGATGACTTAGTTCATCAATGACTTCATAAGACTTAAGTGAATCAAGACTCATTTCCCAAATTGGAACTCAAGGAATTAATACCTTAGAAAGGATCAAAGACTTATCTAGGAGGATTCTCAATCCTTCTTCATAACACTTAGGACTTGAGATGCAATTCATAAGACACAAACACAAATGTGAAACGTTTTGGGTTTTGAAACAGTAGTTCGATGATGGACCGGTGATTCAAATCCAAGAAAGTCGTTCAATTGTTTCACTCTTGTGATGACTCGATCCTGGAAGGATCACGAGATTTATCCGGTGGATATTTATAATACAAAGACACGTATAGTTCCTAAGGAAGAGAACCTTCGTGAACCTTTTGGTTTATTCGGTGGATAGACATTGCTTCATCGCATCTGCTTCGTGTAAGCATTGACATTTCATTGCATGAGTTTGTAAGGCCTTGAGCCTAGGAGTTAAGCTTACACCTTGATGCGGGTGCGAATCTTACGGTGGCGATCTTAAATGGTCTTGGAGGTATCACGGTTGGAAAGGCTGACATGTGACCAGTTGGTAGCTCTTCTGTGTCGTGGCGACTCCGAGCAATACACTGATATCCTTTACTAGATGTCGTACTTTTCATGTTTGGTGTAGAGTGTTTCCGTAAAAACCAGATACGTGCATGTTACAAATGTTATAGCATCTTACCCAAGGCTAGCATACACGGAATATGTCCTCTCATTCACTTTCTCCGACGTTTACTTAGCTCCATGGAGTAGGGGTCAGAGTTTTACCCTTGTGGCATATGGCATTGAGTCATGTACATCGCATTGCATTGCATGGCTGTTGATGATTACATTACTTATTATACATCACTATTCTGTTTTCGAAGATGTCTTATGCTGCTAATTGATTAACATGATATATTGAGATTTATGGTATGCATGTTGGGTATGTTGTTACCTGGTGTGTCGTCCCGTTTTTACTTATGCTATTTTGCTGTGTTGATGATCGGGAATCTCACCCATATCTGTATCTCTTCTCTGCTTGTATTGCCGTTTCTGCTTGAGAAGATGGGTACGAAGATGACTCAGCTCAACGTCTACCTTGAGTCTGGAGGGGGACTCCTTATGTTGTTTTGTTTTGGCCATGTTGTGTCCTGTTTTCAGTTGTACCTTTTGAGGAGCTGTGACTCCTAGTACTTACTTATGTAATTATTTTCAGTTAGGATTGGACTTATGTCTGTACTCAGTATTTTTTCTATTTCTGCACTTTACTTCTGAATGATTTTTAGAAATGCATGGTGAACCTAAGTTATTATTATTATTATTCATTTGGCAAATCTCATTACATCATTGCGAAAGAAGAAAAAAAAACCCGTATTTTTGGCATTAATATTATTTTCGGCCTTATAATTGTTCGGGAATGTGACACTTGGGAATGGGTGTTACACGGGATGACAAGTTTATTGAAGCGTTTAGTCTCAGATAAACTTTGACCCAAGTCTGACAAATGTATCTTTGTGGGTTGTCCTAAAGAAAGAAACGGATACTATTTCTACAACACCTCCGCGGACAAAATGTTTATCGCTAGGACTAAAGTGTTCCTTAAGAAGGAACATATCCTCAAGGGAGACAGTGGGAGGAATGTAGAACTTGGATAAATCCAAGCACCACAGAGTACTGACCCGCTTCCAATGGAACAAGAATCGGTTCCACAAGATGTTGTGGTCCAACCACCAGTTCAAGTAACACAAGACTCGCCTAGATCAAACGGGACACGTCATCAATCTAAGAGATATGGAATACTCCTAACCTAAGAAGTTGATGAACCGTTCATAGATCATGATGAGCCTGTGACTTACCAGGAGGCCGTTATTGGCCTAGATTCTGAGAAGTGGCTTGGAGCCATGGGATCCGAAGTAGAATCCATGTACACCAACTGGGTATGGACCTTGGTTGAGTCACTTGAAAGGGGTAAAACCCGTAAGGTGCAAGTGGGTCTTCAACAAGAAGACTTACATGGATGGGAAGCTGAATACCTTTAAGGCGCGACTGATTGCGAAAGGTTTCAAGCAAATTCATAGTATGACTATGATGCGACCTTTTGTTCAGTTGCATTGATTCGAATCCTACTTGCTATTATTGCATAGTATGACTATAAGATCTGGCAAATGAATGTCAAAACAGTATTCCTTAACATGAATCTTCTCGAGGATGTGTACATGACACAACCTGAGAGTTTTGTCTATTCAGAGAATGCTGGAAAGGTTTTGCAAGTTGCAAACATCCATTTATGGATTAAAGAAAACGTCCAAAAGTTGGAATCTTCGTTTTGACGTAAACTGTAAGACAGTTTGAATTCATGAAAAACGAGGATGAACCTTGTGGGTACAAGAAGATTAGTGGGAGCATAATTATTTTTCTCGTATTGTATGTGGGTGACATACTACTTATGGAAATGATATTCCTACACCACAAAATTTGAAAACATGGTTAAGGAATTATTTTTCAATGAAGGACTTAGGCGACGTCTTATGTATTAGGAATCAGGATCTATGGAGATAGATCGCTGAAATTGTTAGGCATTAGTCAAAGGTACATAAATTGACAAAGTACTTGGGCGCTTTAAATGTGCATAATTCCAAAAGGGTATATTGCCTATGTCACGTGGCATATACCTGTCCAAGGGACAGTATCTGTTACATCAGATGTAGAGGGAATGCATGAATAAGATTCTATATGCTTCAGCAATTGAATATGTTATGTATGCCATGATATGTACCCGAATAGATGTCTCGTATGCTTCAAGCATGATGAGAATGTACCAATCCAATCTCAGTTAAGGTCACTGGACCACAACCAAAAATATCCTGAGGTACTTGAGAAGCACTAAGGATTCATTATTGATCTGTGATAGTGAGAAAGAGCTCGTTGTAAGAGGTTGCACCGATACTATCTTCCAAACTGTTAAAGATAACTTTAGATTGCAGTCTGATTTTATGTTTTGCCTTAATGGTGGCACTGTGAGCTTGAAAAGGTTTCAAGCTTGAGATAGTTGCTAATTTTATTATAGGGGTCGAGTATATAGTTGCCTTAAATACAGATTTAGAGGCCGTTTGGATCAGGAAGTTCATTTATGAACTAATCATAGTTCCAAACTTTGCGAACTCCATTGATCTCATTGCGATGATGATGGAGTAATCGCGTAAGCTAAGGAAACATGATCTCACCAGTGATCCGAACATATACTTAGGTGCTTCCATCTCATTCGATAGATGATTGATAGAGGAGCTATGAAGATGTGCAGAATGAAAACACTAAATAATCCACTATTGGAGTCTCTTGCTCAATGGTAGCATGACACTCACACTAAACCGATGGGTGTTATATTGATGCCCGATTGGCTCTAGTGCTGGTGGGAGATTGTTGGGGTAAGCCCTAGTGGTCTATTTTGAATAGATAATCATTTGTATAATGACTTTGATCATATATTTGATATATCTATAAGGCATTTATTTATTATGTTGTATTTGATGATCATATTTATAGCATAATAAAATCCTTAAAATAGTTAGTTCATTTAATGGAATGTCAAGTATGACTTGACCGTTAGATGCCATTAAATTATGGAACACTATTCTTAAATATCCATAGTCAAGTATTATTATTAATAAGGACAATAATAATACATTGAGACTATTAAGTGAGTGTACTGATGACCACATCTCACTGGTTATAAATATAAGATATCAAGTTTTCACATAGGTATAAATATTAGTGGAATATTTATACTAGAGTGACCCGCTATGAGAATGCTGCATAATAGTTATGTAAGTGTCATCAGCGATTCTCATGGTGACCATAGTTAAGTAGTTCTTCGACTTGAAGTCACTACGATTCCTAATATATATAGTTGTAGACTTTGATACTATTAAATGTTGTCTGTAACAAGACAACTATAAAGATAGTTATTGGGCCTACAACGAAACATGTTGAGGAATGTGAGTGATGTAGATATGATTCGTCCCTCCTACATAATAGGGGTAATGTTTATAGGCCTCTTGATGGTATGCGAAGTAGAAATGCATGGCCATGCTAAGGTGGAACAATATGAGATATTGGGCCCACATGATCGTACATCAATTACTAGATCAAGAAATAAATAATTGGACTTAAGAAGGATGACACATTTATGCCTTGTGTCCAATTAGGACATTGAGACGAAAGGACGTTGACTTCACATTATATATGGTTACAATATGGATTTTATTGTGTCACCAATATTCTAATTAATTCGGTAGCAATGATGTATTGCTAGATGCCGCTCATTGTTTATAATCTTAAGGCTTAATTGCACTTTTGGTCCCTATAGTTTCACCAATGCGTGATTTTAGTCTCTATAGTTTCAATTGCTCAAATCAAGTCCTTTTACTTTCACAAGTGCGTGATTTTGATCCCGATAGTTTCAATAGCTCAAATCAAGTCCTTATACTTTCATAATTGCATGATTTCGGTCCCCGTAATTTAAATTGTTCAAATCAAGTCCCTATACGTTCAAAATTGTCTAAAAATTTATTAGATAATTTGTTTATATAGTTAAAATATTAATAGATATAATATATTATTATAATATTTATATAACTAATAATATAAAAAAATTTATCGTATAATTATTTTAACAATAAGAGGAAAACAAGTACTAAGATAATTATATAAATAATAATTGTCTACAAGTTCAAAATAATATATATATATATATATATATATATATATATATATATATATATGTATATATTAAATTTATTTATTACATATTTTTTATTTTTTATTTGAAGATAATTAATTGTTCGAGTAGTTGTTTTCCTCACTTTGTTAAAATAAATATACGATGAAATTTTTTATATTATTAGTTACATATTATAATAATATATTACTTTTATTAATATTTTTAATATAATAAAAAAATAAATGTTTACCTAATAAATTTTTAGACAATTTTGAAAGTATAGGGACTTGATTTGAGCAATTTAAACTATAAGGACAAAAATCGCGCAATTGTAAAAGTACAGGAACTTGATTTGAGTTATTGAAACTATAAGGACCAAAATCACACATTGGTAAAACTACTATTAATTAATTATTAATATGACTAATAATAATTAATATTATTATCAATTAATTGAGAACCTATAGGGTCATACGCATGGAGCAAATGTTCAGAGAATTAATTTAATTGATTAATTAAATTTGATTTCATTAATAATTAAACATTGAGCCTATAGCATACAGTAGCCCAACTGGGTTAGGTTAAATGAGTGACAGCTATTAGTAAGCTGTGAATGCCACTTAAGTGACACATAACACAGAGCACTCATAACGGCCGCTGTACTGTGTAGACAGTAGCGCCTTCTTTTTCTCTTTGTGTGTCGCGTCTCTCCCAATCCTAATAGCTAGCACTACGCTATCTCTGACGTTGGTTTGCTCGCATAGACTAAGTAGATGTATTGCTACCTTGCAGTACTAGTGGTAGAAGAACCTCTCCCTTTGTGGTGATAGTTGCAGTGTTCCTCAGATTTGCTGCACTATAGCTATGTAGATCAAGTTGCCATTCACACCGTAGCAGTGTTCGTGATTTACCAGTGTTGCTGACGTGCTCACAGTTTTCGTGGTAAAGCTACACTTCAATAGGTAAACACAATATCTTTGTGAGTCATGTGCGATACTTGGTCCTTTAGTAAATGGGTTTTCGGCATAAGTGGTTTTTGAAAATTATTTTTTAAAAATTATCCCTCTTGAAACCCCAACAAGGGCTTCGAGAGGCTTCCGAACCCCTCACAGCCACTCTTGATGAGATGTGGCCCACCACATCTGAAACAGGTCCTGGTAACTTGCTGGACGGAACTAGAGCCACCTCCACCGTAACTTGTACCTTGTTGGGTCGAGCGATCATACGGCTTCGCTTTCTGTTGGAACCTTCCTCCCTTGCCTCTCTAGGTGCTCCGAACAGGTCCACCACTTCTGACTTGTTGGTGGAATGTCCCTGCTCGGTCATTTCCTTCCACTACTATGCACTTCTCTACTAGCTCGGGAAAAGTGAGACAACCCCTTCCTTGGAGGTCCCATTAGTAACCCGAACTCGAATTATTAGCGACACAGTGTAGCGTAGCGATATAAATAGCGGAAATATTTAAAACATTCAATACTGATACCATAACGACTTATACATAAGTAAGAATATTGGCTCCATCAGTAGTGCCTACAAAATCTGATGTCAATTATAAAAGTTTCAGAGTACGCAAATAGAAAAATAAAATGAAAGCATAGCAATAAAATAAAATACATCGAACTTCCTCTCCTGGCCCCAAAAATACATTTCACTCAAACCCATGTACTGGCCATAACAAAACTAAGACTGTCTACCCAACCACGACTCTAACGTATATGGCAGTCGGGCCCTATACACTACTCTTCGCTAAGAGTAGTCAGTCTCCCGGAGACGGTCGTCCTCCGCACAGAGCAGCTCAAGGTCCCCCAGTATTGGGATTCGAGGCTCTCCCGCCAGCATCAGGCTCAACAAGTATGCCATCAATCTCCTCTGGCAATTCCTTGACAGGATCTTCTCGTGCGGCTTTGCTTTCTGTTGGAACCTTCCTGCCTTGCCTCTCTAGGTGCTCCGAACAGGTCCACCACTTCTAACTTGTTGTTGGACTGTCCCTGCTCGGTCATTTCCTTCAACAACTATGCACTTCTATACCAGCTCAGGAAAAGTGAGACAACCCTTTCCTTGGAGGTCCTATTGGTAACCCGAACTCGAATTATTAGCGTCACAGTGTAGCGTAGCGATATAAATAGCGGAAATATTTAAAACATTCAATACTGAAACCATAACGACTTATACATAAGTAAGAGTATCGGCTCCATCAGTAGAGTCTACAACAACGGATGTCAATTATATAAGTTTCAGAGTATGCAAATAGAAAAATAAAATGAAAGCATAGCAATAAAATAAAATATATCGGACTTCCTCTCCTGGCCCCAAAAATACATTTCACTCAAACCCATGTACTGGCCATAACAAAACTAAGACGGTCTACCCAACCACGACTCTAACGTATACGGCAGTCGGGCCCGTATACACTACTCTTCGCTAAGAGTAGTCAGTCTCCCGGAGACGGTCGTCCTTTGCATAGAGCAGCTCAAGGTCCCCCAGTATTGGGATCTGACGCTCTCCCGCCAGCATCAGGCTCAACAGGTATTTCATCAATCTCCTCTGGCAATTCCTTAACAGGATCTTCTCGTGAGGTCGATAATAAATAAAATACGACATAGAAAATAGAGGGGATAAGAACCAGCAATTCATCATATATGGAAAAATAACAATATAAAATAACTTATATAGATAGCAACACTCAACAGCACAACAATGATAACCAAACAACTCCCAGATAATTCTTCCTTAACTATTGTCTCTCACACTCATACAACTAACGACTATATGAACGCGATTACGACGCGACATCCCCAACAGATCAAGATGTCCCATTCATCACTATGCCACCCCCGTAATGCAGGGTTCGGACAAAAGCCCTTAGGCTCAACTCGTCTCATGGGTACGAAAAATTCCCCTGCCCGCAGGCCAGGTCGGTATAGTCGCCCATCAACAACGCAAATTATGGTAACGACATATTCTCCCGCCCGCAGGTTAGGTCGGAACATTCGCTCGTTTGTTAACAACTCGACTTACGGTAACGACATATCCCCCCGCCCGCAGGCCAGGTCGGGACATTCGCCCGTCCGTCTACAATTTGACTAATGGGTACGATCATCTCCCCGCAGGCAAGATCGGAATCTCCCGTATGCCAACACAGTTATGAATAACAATTATGCAATATGAATCTCACCGACTCATCTCAGGATCAACACCAAGTGCCTCAACCACGACTCATAAACAACCACAACCAACTTTCCTTCGGCTTACCCAGGTATCGACTTTATATCACAATATCAACATATCAGCTGTATCTCTAGGTTGGGTACTACGAATATATATATCCTCGACTTTCTCACCATACATTCATCTCCCAACTCATCAAAATTTACTGCCTATCTCTACTCAGGCATTAACAGTCACAATAGCACATCAATAACAACCAGAAATAGATTCAATAGTAATATCAACTCATAGATAAATAATATTTACTTAATCATAAGCATATAATAGGCATAATACAATTATCATATATATATATATATATATATATATATATATATATATATATATATATATATATATATATATATATATATAAAATATTCAATCACAGAACAAGCAACCTCGACATCCAGCAATTATCAACCTATCAGCCAAACGATCTCTAGTAGGGTTTGGGTCGCCCTATGCATATCAATATATATTATTTTAAAGCTTTCCCCCACCTTAGTGATGCTCCCGTGAGGTTTCGCCTACAGCTCCGCAATCATCAATCGGGTGCGCGATCAAACGTTCGATTCCTGTTTGATCCTTTATAACAAAACACAACCAGAAATTAATACAGTTAAATCACAAACCCCTAGTCCATATGACCAAGTTTCTACCCCTATTTAATTAAATAGGCTAGGGATGTTGAAATTCTACCTACTCTTGGATCAATGATCCTTAAGCATACCTAAGACATAATCCATGATCAATTATCAAAGATTTGAACC
Source organism: Ammopiptanthus mongolicus (assembly GCA_039655645.1). Taxonomy (NCBI): domain Eukaryota; kingdom Viridiplantae; phylum Streptophyta; class Magnoliopsida; order Fabales; family Fabaceae; genus Ammopiptanthus; species Ammopiptanthus mongolicus. Next base: position 43,585,341 of record CM077350.1, read on the forward strand.
AAAACCCCTTAAACCAAAAACTTAGGGTACCGGCCATCACCTCTAAAAATAGGTGAGAGTTTGATTTGGCTTCCTAATCACTTGGATTAGACGATTAAGGAATGAAATAAGTGAAATCAAAAATCATTTCACAAAAATTGAAACAAAACCCATTTCCTCCAAATAGTCATAGGTTTGGCCTCTCTCAGATAAATAGGCTAGAAAGCTTATTTGATTTCATGCTCTTGGAATATGATAGTAGAGGATGAAACTATATTATAGAAATTGGTTTGGCATTAAAAGGATTTATCTACAATTTTCTGGAGATTTTTGATGTTTGAAAGCTTAAACTTGAAACTCATGAAATTTAGTGTAGAAAATGAAGATTGAGAGCACAAGGATGAAGTCTATTCCTCTTAGATGATAGAGGAGAATGAGGTGATCAACTTTGCTTCACAAAGTTTCTTGAAAATCCTTGTTGAAGCTTGCGAAAAATGGAGGTAAAGTGTAATGGAGGAGAAGAGAAAAAGAAGGAAGAAGAAGAAGACGGAGGGGAGAGAGAGAAGGGGAGGCTTGAATTTGAGGAGAGAGAGAGTCTGAGGTCATGCACTTTTTAGATATTTTAAGGACACGAATGTCCTTTAGGAAAAAGACCAAGGGAATTTTGGTCTTTTTGTAGTGTGAACACGTTCGAGTTTTCGCCTGAATAGTTTATATTATTTTTATTTAGGTCAAGACCCATTTTTTCGAAAATGTAGGAAACGTGATTCTAAGACTAACTGTCTCATTCACGGGTCCAAATTAGGTCTTGATAGTAGTAAAACACTATTGTCAATGAAAAACGTAGACCGGGCTCCGTCTGAGTTTTTGACCCAAAATTTAACTATAGCTTCCTATGATATCGTAGAGCTTGACTATGGTCTTAGTTTATTTTATTTCGCTTTCTAGACTCTCCAATAAAATACAAATTCATAATTACTGTTTAATTAAAAGAAACTTGAAAATCGGGGTGTTATATTACTCTCCCCCTTAAAAAGAATATCGTCCTCGAAATTCGACGTACCTTTTTAAAATAAACTCGGATATTGCTGCTGCATGTCCTCTTCGCGTTCCCAGGTAGCATCTCCGGTAACTTCGTCCCATATGACTTTGACCAACAGAATGTGTTTACCTCTGAGTTCCTTTATCCTTTTATCCACGATCCTTACAGGTAAAGCCTTATACTCAAGGTTCTCCCTCAATTGTATTAACTCTAGTTCTAAGATGTGTGATGGATCAGGATAGTATTTTCTCAACTGAGAGACATGAAAGACATCATGGAGATTGGATAGGTTTGGGGGTAAAGCGAAGTGATAGGCTGTAGGACCAACTCGACGAAGACTTTGAAATGGTCCAATGAATCTAGGAGTAAGCTTTCTAGATTTAATTGCTCTGCCGATTCCAATTCTCGGAATCACTCTCAGAAATACATGGTCTCCTTCTTGGAATTCTAAAGGTCTTCTCCTTTTATCGCTGTAACTCTTCTGTCTGTCATGTGCGATCTTCATCTTTTCCCTTATCCTCTTAATTTGTTCCGTCATCTGTTGTACTACCTCCGGTCCTAACACTTGACTTTCTCCTGTCTCATACCAACACAATGTTGTTCTACATTTTCTGCCATACAACGCTTTGTAAGGTGCCATCCCTATGCTTGAATGAAAACTATTGTTATAGATGAACTCAATCAATGGTAAGAACTCATCCCAAAAGGAGATCTTCCAATGATTGAATCGTTCGTTCCGACTGACCATGCGTCTGAGGATGATAAGCAGAACTCAACCTCAACTTAGTTCCCAAGGCCTTATGTAACTGCTTCCAGAATCTAGATGTAAATCTAGAATCTCTATCGGAAACAATACTAGAAGGCACTTCGTGCAACCCTACTACTTCCTTGATGTATATTTGGGTTCACTTCTCCAACGTATAGCTTTCACCAATAGGTAGGAAGTGAGCACACTTCGTCAACCTATTGACGATTACCCAAATTGCATCATGCTTCTTGTTAGTTCTTGGCAGACCAACCACAAAATCCATAGATATACCATCCCATTTCCATTCTGGGATATCTAAAGATTGTAGCAGTCCCGCTGGCTTTTGGTGTTCTATCTTCGCCTTCTGACACACCAAGCAAGCCGATGCATACTCCGCTACCTCTGTCTTCATTCCGGGCCACCTAAATATTTTCCTTAAATCTTGGTACATCTTGGTAGCTCCTGGATGAAAACTCAACCTACTCTTGTGTGCTTCCTCTAAGATCATTCTTCTTAGCTCTATATCCATTGGCACACAAATTCTATCTCCATACCTCAAGACTCTATCTTTATTCATCCTAAACTAAGATGTTCTGCCTTCCATTACTTGTTCCTTCATTTTCTGAAGATACTGATCAACCTCCTGCTTCTCCTTGATCGTCTTCAAAAAGTCGCTTGTTACTATGACCATTTCTAGGTGTATCTTATCCCTAGATAATTCTATACCTAGATTCAAATCTCTGAACTGTTTCATCAGTTCCAGTTCTTTTACCATCATAGCAGATACGTGCAAGGATTTCCTACTTAATGCATCTGTTACTACATTCGCTTTTCTGGGATCGTATTGTAGATCGAATTCATAATCCTTTATGAATTCCATCCACCTCCTTTGCCTCACATTTAACTCCTTTTGATCAAATAGATACCTTAAGCTCTTATGGTCACTGTACACTATAAACTTAGCTCCATATAAGTAGTGTCACCATATCTTGAAAACAAACACTATAGCTGCTAATTCCAAATCATGAGTCGGATAATTCCTCTTATGAACTCTTAACTGTCGCGAAGCATACGCTACGACCCTCCTTTCCGGCATCAGGACACAGCCTAATCCTTGGTATGACGCATCACAGTACACGTCAAATAGTTCAAAAGAATCCGGTAACGTTAATACTGGTGATGTAGTCAACCTCCTTTTCAGCTCCTGAAAACTTTTCTCACAATCATCCGTCCATTCAAAGGATACTCCCTTCCTAGTTAGCTATGTCATCGGCAATGCGATCTTCGAGAATCCTTCAATGAACCTTCGGTAATATCCAGCTAAGCCCAAGAAACTCCGTATCTCACTTACCGACTTAGGGCTTTCCCATTGTACTACAGCTTCAACCTTTGCTGGATCTACTGCTATCCCATCACGATTAATCACATGACATGAGAATTGTACTTCTTCTAAACAGAATTCACAGTTGGACAACTTTGCATAAAGTTGTCGGTCCTTTAACACTTGAAGCACAATCCTAAGATGTTCCTGATGTTCTTCCCGGTTAAAGGAATAAATGAGAATGTCGTCGATAAACACGACTACAAACTTATCTAAGAACGGTTGGAAAATCCGGTTCATGTAATCCATCAACACTGCTGGAGCATTAGTTACACCAAAGGGCATAACCAGATATTCGTAGTGTCCATACCAACTCCTAAACGCCGTCTTCGGTATATCCTCCCTCTTGACTCGAATCTGATGATAACGAGATCTTCAGTCTATTTTTGAAAACACTAACGCTCCTTTCAACTGGTGCATCAAATCGTCAATCCTAGGCAACAGATACTTATTCTTGATTGTCACCTTGTTCAGCTGTCAGTAATCCACGCACAGCCTTGAACTTTCGCCCTTCTTCTTGACGAATAGCACCGATGCTCCCTAAGGTGAAGCACTCGGTCTTATAAACTCCTTATCCAACATGTCATCCAACAGGTTTTCAGCTCTGCTAACTCCGCTAGAGCCATTCGATAAGGCGCTATTGAAATCGGTTCAGTTATCGGTACGAGATCTATAGTGAACTCTATTTCTCTTTCGGGGGGGGGGGAGGGTAAACCCGGAACGTCATCAGGGAAAACTTCCGGAATCTCTTGCACTACAGTCAACGAATCCAACTTAGGAGGTTCCTTAGCTTCCATAGAGAATAACAACACATGTTTCTGAGATTTACTACCTAGCTTACTATCATTGGCAAGCATCAATATAGATTGCTCAGGGAATGATAAGATCTTTTTAGAACTTTCTAACACTACATGGTTAGCCGAAAGCCAATCCATGCCCAAAATTATATCAAGTTGTTGCATAGGCAAACAAAAGAGATCAATAGAAAAAGTTCGGTTCTCAACGACAATAGGACAATTTAAACAAACAGTTATGGTTGTCAAAGAATTACTGGTAGGAGTAGAAACAGTTAAGTCATGGGGAAGTAAAGAAACAGGCAATTTTAAATGATCCACACACTCTTGGGATATGAAGGAATGAGTAGCTCCCGAGTCAAACAATACAGATAAGAGTTTACCTGACACTAGGCATATACCTTGTATAAGATCAGGGGATTGAGAGGATTCAGCTCCTCGTATGGTAAATACCCTTCCGGCGGCTTGTGGTCTCGCTGTTTGCTGTCCGGTTCCTTGGGTCCTGGTCACTGGGCCCTGCCCGCCTGTGTTGTACCTCGCTCCTTGTGTACATTTTGGCGCTATGTGACCCACTTGGCCACATTTAAAACACTGGCGAGTATCCTTTATTGGACAATCCCGAATCGGATGTGACCCTCCACACCTGAAGCAGCCACTTGGTTGGAGTTGTCCTTCAGCTGGTCTTGTTGTTTGACGGTCATAAGGCCTCCGTCCTGTTTGAAATCTTCCTTTTCCTCCTCGAGCCTTCTGGTCAAATCTCTGAGCGGGTCCTCCAGTTCTGCCTTGCTGCAGCTCTCTCTTCTTGTCGATGTTCTCAATAACTGAACGTCTCTCCAGCATCTCAGGCAGTTGGGTGATATTCAGTGGTGCAATCACCCTCTACAGATCGTAGTTCAGGCCGTCCTCAAAACGCCTGCAAACCCACTTTTCGTCAAGGAACCTCTGGTAAAATTCAGAAAATTTGAGCAGCGCTTTGAATCTTGCAGTGTACTCCCCAACAGACATGGTTCCTTGCTTCAGACCCATAAAATCTTTCTCTTTTTCTCTTCTCATCATCTTGGGGAAGTACTTCTCCAGGAAACATTCCTGAAACAGTCCCTAGTTGATAACTCTATCTTCTGCTTCAAGCATCCTCTGCTTGCCTTTCCACCACAGTTCTGCACGTCCCATCAGCAAGAAGGATGCATAAGTAACTTTTCTGTCCTCACGGCAATGCATTGCCGTAAAGATTTTCACCATCTCTTGTATCCAGAGTTAAGCTCCTTCTGGATTGAAGTCGCCATTGAACTGCGGTGGCTTCCCTTTCAGAAAAGTGTTCAGTCCAGTGTCTTCCATTACGACTTCAACTCGCTGATTTTGTCTTTGTTGTTGCTGCATGGTCAACTGTAGTAGTTGAGCGTTCTGCTGCGTCTGATGCAGCATTGCCGTTGCCAGTTCCCTAACTGTCCTCAGGGCTTTGGTTGATTCTATCCTATCACCAACATGGGAATTTCCTTCGTAACCATTCCCGAGTTCAGTGGCACTTGTTGTGACCTTCCTGCCACGTCCTCTAAGTCGTCCGCGAGATATTTAATTCCTTGTGGAAGAAATTATCAGCTCACATTTGTTAGACATACAAGACCATATTATCATATGCATGCATCATATGCCTCACAAATGTTCGAACAGTTACCTCTTACGATAACTCGCGTATCGAACACTCTACCCAACTTCTAAGCATAGTCAATACCCAATGTGGGTTTAACTAGGCACGGCCAGAAATTACAACCTAACCCAAGCAGTCCTTGATTAAGAATCAAACTGCTCTGATACCACAAAATGGGACAACCTCTTCCTTGGAGGTCCCATTGGTAACCCGAACTCGATTTATTAGTGTCACAGCGTAGCGTAGCGATATAAATAGCGGAAATATTTAAAACATTCAATACTGATACTATAACGACTTATACATAAGTAAGAGTATTTGCTCCATCAGTAGAGCCTACAACGATTGATGTCAATTATAAAAGTTTCAGAGAACACAACTAGAAAATTAAAATGAAAGCATAGCAATAAAATAAAATACATCGGACTTCCTCTCCTGGCCCCAAAAATACATTTTACTCAAATCCATGTACTGGCTTTAACAAAACTAAGGCTGTCTACCCAACCACGACTCTAACGTATACGGCAGTCGGGCTCATATACACTTTTCTTCGCTGAGAGTAGTCAGTCTCCCGGAGACGGTCGTCCTCTGCATAGAGCAGCTCAAGGTCCCCCAGTATTGGGATACGAGGCTCTCCCGCCAGCATCAGGCTCAACAAGTATGCCATCAATCTTCTCTGGCAATTCCTCAACAGGATCTTCTTGTCCGGTCGAGAATAAATAAAATACGACATAGAAAATAGAGGGGATAAGAAACAACAATTTATCATATATGGGAAAAACAGCTATATAAAATAATTTATATAGATAGCAACACTGAATAGCACAACAGTGATAACCAAACAACTCCCAGATAATTCTTCCTTAACTACTGTCTCTCACACTCATGCAATTGACGACTATATGGACGCGATCACGACGTGACATCCCCAACAGATCAAGATGTCCCATTCATCACTATGCCACCCCCGTAATGCAGGGTTTGGTCAAAAGCCCTCAGGCTCAACTCGTCTCACGGGTACGACATATTCCCCTGCCAGTAGGCCAGGTTGGAATATTCGTCTGTCAACAATGCAACTTACGGTAACGACATATTCCTCCGCCCGCAGGCTAGGTCTGTAACACCCCCTCGAGGTGTCACAAATCGTAACTCAAAATTCTTGTGATTCGATTTATTAAAACCTTTTCGAAAATACTCATTAGATTTATTGCGGAAATTCTGATACCAATCCAAAACTTTAACAATAACAAAGGAATAAATTCAAACTCATCATTTATGAAACTCATTCACTTCGCCTTAAGGCATACATTAAGTCACTTTCTTAATACACATCATATTGTGTCACGGTCAATGGACCTGACTTTAAATATCAAAATCCTAAGAGCTGGTCTATCAAAACTCTAGGAATAATAAAGCATACTACCTAGCATGCACCGCCCAAAAGATATTGGGCCTCGTCATCACCAGTCCACTGTCTTCGTCGTCGACACCAAGTAACTCAAACACAGGATCCCGCAGTGGCCCAGAGGACCGCTGGAAAATATCTATACATGTGTTCAAAAAACACAACAGGGTGTCCAACATGTACAGGCAAGGGTGAGATACTCTTTCACAAGTTTATCATAATAGCCACACAAGTAAAACAACATATAAATAATGTATCAACACAGTCACAATAACAGAAGTAACACAGGACATCACACCAGGTAACAGTATGTCCACAAGTATACCATAAATTGCATTATATCATTTTAATCAATTAATAGCATAAGACATCTTTGAAAGCAGAATAATGATGTACAATAAGTAAATGTAATCATCAACAACCATGCAATGCAATGCGATGTACACGACTCAATGCCATATGCCACAAGGGTAAAACTCTGACCCCTACTCCATGGAGCTAACAAATCGTCGGAGAGAGTGAATGGGAGGATATGTTCCGGTTATTGCTAGCCATTAGCAAGATGCTACAACATCTGTAACATGCAAGTATCTGGCTTTACGGAAACACTCTTTACCAAACATGAAAAGTACGGCATCTAGTAGAGATATCAGTGTATTGCACGGATTCGTCACGACACAAAAGAATCACCAACTGGTCTCATGTCAGCCCTTCCAACCCTAATACCTCCAAAGACCATTTAAGATCATCACCGTAAGATTCGCACCCGCATCAAGGTGTAAGCTCAACTCCTAGGCTCAAGGCCTTACAAACTCATGCAATGAAATGCCAATGCTTACACAAAGCAAATGCGATAAAACTATGTCTATCCACCGGATAAACCTCAAGGTTCACTAAGGTTCTCTTTCTTAGGAACTATACGTGTTTTTTGTATTACAAAACATTTTCCACCGGATAAATATCTCGTGATTCCTTTGGAATGATCCGGACTGCTTTTGGAATTACCGAATGTCCCCACAAACCAACACGGGTCTTTTCTGCGTGTTTTGTCCTCACTCACACGCTTCCTGGGAAACTTCCCAGAAGGTCACCCATCCCACAATTACTCCAAGTCAAGAACGCTTAACTTTGGAGTTCTTATGTTTTAGGCTCCCGAAAAGTAGATAAATCTTGTCGATATAGGTAGTACCAATCAATTCTTATAAGCCTTCCCTCAACGGTACAGTCCCATACCTATACAACCTCAGGATTCCTTCAACTGTACAGTCCCATACCTGCACAACCTCAGGGTCCCTCTCGTTCCAGTCATCACAAGACTGAAACAATTTGAATGATTGACCTGGATCCGAATCACCGGTCCGTCATCGAACTACTGTTTCAAAACCCAAAACGTTTCGTGTTTGTGTTTATGTCTTATGAATTATGTCTTAAGTCCTAAATATTATGAAGAAGGATTAAGAATCCTCTTAGATAAGTCTTTGATCCTTTCTAAGATATTAACTCCTTCATTTTCAAATAATGAAATAAGTGTTGATTCACTTAAGTCTTATGAAGTCATTCATGAACTAAGTCATCAATGGTATAGTACATGGTCTTGTTCCACCACATACCATACTTAATTACCTCTTGTTTTCCACTCTAAGTTAATTACTTTAACTTAGGCTTTCACGCGTAAAACTTTACGATTTGAGTCAAAAACTCTCTTTGTAAACCAAAACCCTTCTTAATTAAAAACACATTAATTTTAATGAACTTTGTTACTGGTTAAGGTAAAGTACCTTAAAAAAATTGGAAAGATTTTTCTTTACTAACTTATCGTAAAACCATGTTCTATGTTAGTGTAAAAGAAATATAATCCCATTAAAAACTATGTTAACTTTCACGAAAAGACATTTCCTTCTTCGAAAGATCAAATACTTTTGGAAGGCATTTTCTTGACAAACTAAATACTTTTTAGTAAAATCGGCCATTATAACGTTTAGCTTAGAAGCTTTTCATTCCTCAAAATCAAGCTATAGTCAGTGCTATGCTCTTCACCAGTCCAGGATAATATATATATATATATATATTAAATCTCAATTCAAGGCATCCATGCCAAATTCACATTCACATATCCATGCATGTACTTCATAAAAAAAAAACAAACCAAGTACATACACAATATACAGCATATCTTCAAGGCACTAATCCACATAAATGTCACATAATGTATAAACTAGGCAAATCATCAACTTCACATAATAGATATAAACATTCAACAAGAAACTCATGAGGCTATCAAACTTATTGGAGCTAATCTCCCCTTACCTTTAGGAGTCATCCTCCGAAGGTAAGTCGCCCGATCGGTCCGCGAATTCTCCCGATTCCTCGTCCAATTATCCGACAACAACTACAAACACAAAACCAATCCAATTGTCAACAATTAACACACAAATTTCCCCAATCCCCTAGAAGCTAGGTTCGGCCAAAATTGATGAAATTAGCTAGGGATCACATTTGGTTCCAATCTTTTGGATGGTTGGTTCTTAAGCTTGATTAACACTAAATCAAGTCCTAATACTCAAAGGTATGAAACAAAACTCAATGTTCTTCATATTGAGGGTCTCGGCCATGAAGGGGAAAATTGAGCTAGGAATTGATTTGGTTTTCCATCACTTGGATTCACAAACAATAGGAAAGGTAAGGATGGAATCAATAGTTAGAAATCAAAAATTGAACAAAACACTATTCATCATCTTCAACAAGGGTTCGGCCACTTTTGGGTAATGAGGCTAGGATGAGAGTTGGATCATAAGCTCTTGGGTTTAGGTAGAGGATGATGAAGTGAGATCAAAGAAATTGGCTTCCCATTAAAAGGATTTTTCTACAATTTCGTATGAATTTTTGAAGTTTTGGGTCATAAACTTGATTTTCATGAAAACAAGGTTTCAATCTTGAAATGGAAGGAGATTCAAGAAGCTAAGAGATCATAGAAGTGATCTTACCTAAGAAAGGATGAAGATTGATCAAGGAATCAAGCTTTTCTTCCATGGATTCAAGCTTTTTCTCTATGAAAAAATGGAGTTTTGGTCTAAGGAGGAAGATGAAGCTTAGAGCTCTATTTAGGGGCTGTCTTGCGTGAAGAATGGGGCTGAGATGGGGCTGGTCAGCTCTTAAAACAAGTCACTTAAGGGCAAAATGGTCATTTCCTTCAAGGACTAAAATGTCATTAAAGAAAAGGTTAGGGGTACTTTGGTCATTTCGCGTCCAGATATTTGCGAACTTCATGACGACTTTGGCATGCTCCCCCAAACGATATAACATGATGTGATATCAAGATTATCCGTTGGCGGGTCCCGGTGAGTCCATATGCGACTCCGTTCGTTACCCGATTAAGGATTTCGCTTGAAAAAAGATCAGGAAGTGATTTTTTTTTTTTTTTTGAAATTTAACCAAAACATAGAGAATTATATTCTAAGACTTGCTGTCTCGTTCACGGGTCAATCTGAGATCTCCGGAGCAGTAAAACCTACTGACAGTGCAAAACGCAGACCGGGCTCCGTTTGAGTTTTCTCCCAAAACTTAACCATAGCTTCCTACGATAGCGTAGAGTATGACTATGGTCTCAGAATATTTTATTTCACTCTCTAGACCCTCCAATAAAATACAAACATTTAAATACTGAATAATTATAAAGCTTGAAAATTGGGGCGTTACAAGGTCGGAACATTTTCCCGTCCGTTAACAACTCGACTTACGGTAATGACATATCCCCCCGCCAGCAGGCCAGGTCGGGACATTCACCTGTCCGTCTACAATTTGACTAATGGGTACGATCATCTCCCCGCAGGCAAGATCGAAATCGCCCGTATGCCAACACAGTATTGAACAACAACTATGCAATATGAATCTCACCGACTCATCTCAGGACCAGCACCTAGTGCCTCAACCACGACTCATAAACAACCACAACCAACTTTCCTCCGGCTTACCCGGGTATCCACTTTATATCACAACATCAACAGATCAACCGTATCTCTAGGTTGAGCACTACGACATATATATATATATATATATATATATATATATATATATATATATATATATATATATCCTCGACTTTCTCACCATACATTCATCTCCCAACTCATCCGAATTTACTGCCTATCTCTACTCAGGTATCAACAGTCACAACAACACATCAAAAACAACCAGAAACAGATTCAACAGTAATATCAACTCATAGATAAATAATATTTAATTAATCATTATCACACACACACACACACATAACTGGGAAATCCCAAAGATTCCCACAAAAGAACTCTACAAGCCAGAAGGCAGATTTTTCCTGAATTCTGACTATGTCATCAAGACCGTAGAGAAAAACATTCCAATCAACCCAGAGAGTGAAGAATTCCATCTTCTCTCAATGGACACAATCAAAAATCATAAACAAAAATACAGATACCTACACATTGGATGTGTTAAGGTAGCTGTAAAACCTTTAATCTGAGAAGGATTAAACACTTCAATTTTAATGTGCTTATGTGATATTAGGCACAACAAATTTGAGGATTCTCTCTTAGGCACTGTTGAAACTAGCCTAAGTCAGGGTCCAATTTACTTCAATTGTTACCCAAACAGAACTCTGAGTTTACAAGATAAGAACACCTTGGACTTCTTGTTCTTGAACATCAAGATCTGTGGTTTAGATATGAAACCTGGATCTATCCCAACGGCTTTACTTTACAGGATTCAGTACAAGGTAATGAATTCTTGTAATTCAAAAGTCCTTAAAACAAAAACAACTGGAGAATCAACTTTGTTTCTCAATAACATAACAAAGGCCAATATTATTGTGCCAAAAACAATCCTCTGGAAAGACGTAGTCTTACCAGAAAGATGGATATTGGATAAAGCTACCCCAGCTTTACCCAGGGAATCATCAAACTTCAATCAAATTGTCCAATCTCAATCAGGGTAAGTTGAATTAGTCTTTGACAGACGAAATTCATTTAGCTCATTTAGAACAAACAATATAAGATTTGAGGACTTCAGATCTGTACCTTCAAGGCAATCCTTTTCAGCCGTATCCCAAACTTTGAATCAAACCATCCAATTACAGGGATTAGATACATCATCTAGCATCCCTAAACCCACTTATCAGGCTGATGATGATCAAAAATCAATTCAGTCTTGAACTTACTCCTCTCTTAATGCGTTTTTTAATGATTTATAAGGCCATTATTGATAAGGAATCCCTTAGAAAAAGCTTTTACTCTGAGGAATGGAAACCTCAAAGGAAGTGGTTCTTTCAACATTATAAGGGAACAAAACGAAAAAAAATATTCAAGATGAATATTACACCTTTCTTAACAATGTTAAGGAAAAAATCCAATTCTTTGACTGGTTTCATGTGTATCTAGTCAAAAACAATATTGATTATCCTTGGCAAATAACTTTGACTGAGGATAAGGTAACAAATGTCATTACAGTATGGCATTTGAAAAATGGTGAGTTGGTAAAAACAGAGTCACCACCAAATAGCTCTTTCCAACTCCCAGGGATTAAGGATCCCATTGATAATACAACTCCAATCATGGCTTCTCCATTCAAAACAAAGGATGTGAATGAGCCTGTTTCACCTCATGACATCAAAAAATTAATGGAACAATCCAATTATACAAACAAGTATCTTCAAGTTTTAGGTACTAAAATCACAAAATCTGAAGTGTCTGCTGCACCATTCTCTTCAGGAACCAAAAATGAAGTAGATAAACCTTTAGATAAACCTTTGTTCAAACCCTTCAAGGTTACTAAGAAGTTTAAAGACAGTCTAAAACTTCTTCGTGATCCAGAAGTCAAAACTGAACCTGTAGTTAATCTTATCAACAAAGTTGATAAGAAACTACATGATATTGTGGTGCCAGATACACTGCAAACTTCTGATCAACAACAAACTCAAGTTCCTTATAACTTAAGGAACAAAAGTCAAATTAATGTTCTCAACGAAGATAGCACAGAACAGGAATCTGTGGCTTCTTCATCCAAAACCAAAGAAACTTTCAAACCTTCTCTTAATCTTAATCCGGTTTTCTTTAAACCTTGGAAGAAATCCACAAAACTCTATTATCCGAGAGCAACTCCCCCCGATTTGCTCTTAAAAGAGAAATCTCCAATCTTCAAAAGTTTCAATGCCAATAATATCTATGAATGGAACATAGATGGCTTATCCGAATACCAAATCATGACCACATTACAGCATATGACAATGATGGCCACAGCTTATCAAGCTGCCAATGATACCTCTGAAGAGGTGATCTATAATATCCTAGCAGCAGGGTTTACTGGTCAATTGAAAGGATGGTGGGATCATTCTTTCATTGAAGAGCAGAAAGAAGGAGTCTTTACTGCTGTCAAAACCCAAGCTGATGGAACACCTATCACAAGTGATGGTGAACCTATTCCTGATGCAGTAAACACCTTAATCTTTTCCATCGCTGAGCATTTCATTGGTAATGCCTCAGTCTGGAAAGACAAATCAGCAGAATTGCTATCCAATCTTAAATGTAGATCCTTATCAGATTTTAGGTGGTATAGAGATATCTTCCTAACAAGGGTTTACACCAGAGAAGATCATCAGGATCGTCTCTGCAAAGAAAAGTTTGTAACAGGTCTTCCTAATGCCCTAGGAGACATTGTTAGGGATGAGCTCAAAACTCATGCCCCTGATCGAAAAATTCCTTATGATCAATTAACTTATGGGCAACTCATTGCAGTTATCCATAAAATTGGTACGCGACTTTGTCAAGAGGATAGAGTTCGTAGTCAGTTGCAAAAGGAAAAGGCTACAAAGAAGGATCTAGGATCTTTCTGCCAACAATTTGGTCATCAAACCAACAAAGTCCATAAACCAAAGTATACCAAGTATACTAGGTACAAAAGGAATACTCCTCCCAGAAAACTCAAACAAGAGTTCAAATCCAAGCCCGCGATTGACATCGCAATCCCAAAGAAGGTAACTATTTGCTATAGTTGTGGCAAGCCAGGCCATATTAGCAAATATTGTAGGCTTAAAAGAAAAATTAAAGCCTTAAATCTTGAACCATCAGTTGAGGAACAACTGAACAATCTCCTTGTAGAATCAGATGCGTCAGATGGATCAGATGCTGATTCTTCTGAGAATCTCAATCATATTTTAGAAGATGATATTGGAAGCCAAGCTTCTGAACCATCTCATGAAATTAATGTCTTAACTAAGGACCAAGATCTCCTTTTTGAAGTCATTAATGTCATTCCTGACCAAGAGGACGGGAAAAGGTACTTTGAAAGGTTCTCTGCTTCCATGAAGAAAGAACCTAAGGCTAAAGGAAAAGCCATTATCAAAGACCAATTTGATTTTAGAACAATCCTCAAACGTTTGGAATCAAAACAACAAAAGCCTGTAACAATTCAAGATCTCCAGTTGGAAATCAAGAATCTCAAACAAGAAATCAAAAAGATAAAACAGGAACACGCTGTTCACAAACTAATTTTATCTCAACTTGATAATCAATCCTCTGAACTTGTATTAGATAATGAAAACCTTTATGAACCTGATATGGATAAAATTGCCAGTGCTAGTCATCATTCTGATGACAAAGGCAACAAAACTGATGAAGATCAAGCATTCTTGAATCTTGTCAATCAATTACGAATCCAAAAGTTTTATATCAAGATTAGAATTATCATTGATGATTTTACTCTTGATACCATAGCGTTGTTTGATACTGGTGCTGATTCAAATTATATTTTGAAACGATTAATTCTTACCAAATACTTCGAAAAAATATCCGAAAGGTTGAGCACAGCTAACGGCTCAAAGCTTAGGATAAACTTCAAACTTTCCAAAGCTATCATCGAAAATCATGGTCTTAAAGTAGAAACCCCGTTTTTACTTGTTAAAGATCTCAAAAATGAAGTGATCCTTGGAACTCCGTTCATAAGGTCACTTTTTCCTTTAACAATTACCAATGAAGGAATCTCTACCCAACATCTGGGTAAGACCATCACCTTCTCCTTCATTCGTAAACCTCTGGTGAGAAACTTAAATTTCCTTCACCACAAACAAAATCAAATCAATTTCTTAAAGGAAGAAATTTCTTTTAAGAATATTGAATTAAATCTTGACAAACCAGATGTCAAAAAGAGGATCCAAGATCTTCTTAATGATATCCACAACTCTATCTGTCCTGATCTGCCAAATGCATTTTGGAATAGAAAGAAACATGTAGTTGATTTGACTTATGAACAAGGTTTCACCACAAAAGCTCGCCCCATTCAAATGAATCACGAGTTACTCCAATTTTGCCAAAAAGAGATTAACGATCTCTTGCAAAAGGGATTAATTCGTCAGAGCAAGTCCCCATGGTCTTGTTCTGCTTTCTATGTCAATAAACAAGCTGAGATTGAGCGTGGAACACCTCGCTTAGTTATCAACTACAAACCTCTCAATCAAGCCCTTAAGTGGATTAGATATCCAATTCCTAACAAAAAGGATTTACTTAATCGCTTAAACACTTCAAAAGTCTTTTCCAAGTTTGATATGAAATCTGGATATTGGCAAATTGAGGTTAAAGATAGTGATCGCTACAAGACAGCTTTCACTGTCCCTTTTGGGCAATACGAATGGAATGTAATGCCCTTTGGTCTCAAAAATGCTACTTCCAAATTTCAAAAAAATAATGAGTGACATTTTCAATCCATATTCAAACTTTACCATTGTCTACATTGATGATGTGTTAGTCTTTTCTCAATCTATTGACCAGCATTTCAAACATCTTAGGATCTTCGTAGGGATCATTAAGAAAAATGGTTTAGCTGTGTCAAAACCAAAGATTTGTTTATTCCAAACAAAAATTAGGTTTCTTAGTCATAATATTTATCAAGGAACCATAACTCCTATCCATAGAGCCATTGAGTTCGCGGATAAGTTTCCCAATCAAATCGTTGATAAAACCCAGTTATAGAGATTCTTAGGATGTCTCAATTATATAGCTGATTTTATCCCAAACTTGAGTAATCTTATTAAGCCTCTACATGATAGGCTTAAGAAAGAACCTCCTCCTTGGACAGATAAACATACTCATGTTGTCCAAACAATCAAGGCTAGGGTAAAGGATCTTCCATGCCTTTATCTTCCCAATCCATCCGCCTTCAAAGTTGTTGAAACTGATGCCTCTGACATTGGTTATGGTGGAATTTTAAAACAAAGAATTTCAGAAAAAGAGCATATCATTGCATATACTTCTAAGCACTGGAATTCTGCACAATTAAAATATTCAACTGTTAAGAAAGAAATCTTAGCAATTGTTTTATGCATTTCAAAATTTCAATCTGATTTACTTAATCAAAAGTTTTTGGTTACAGTAGATTGCAAATCCGCAAAAGACATTTTGCAAAAAGATGTTAAGAATCTTGCATCAAAACAAATTTTTGCCAGATGGCAAGCCATTTTAAGTGCTTTTGATTTTGACATTGAATTCATCAAAGGCTCTTCAAATTCCCTTCCTGACTACCTTACTCGTGAACATTTACAGGGCAAGTGATCAGGATTCCATGGCAATCATGCTAAACTCAACCTATTCCTCTGCAAAGGGGAAAAAGGTCAAAGGAAAGGCCAAAAACGCCAAAGGCCCATTAGTCCTTTCTGGGCTACCAATACGCTAAGATGCGTCCAAACAATCTGGGTCATCCACCCAATCTGGGTCTTCAACCCAGAAACCACCTAAAGTTGGGTCATCCACCCAACAACCACCCAAAGCTGGACCTTCCCAAAAGGCCTAATCCTCACAAACAGCCAAACAATCCAAAGAGGATTACGACATCCCAATCCAAACCTTACAGGCCTTCCAAGATCAAGGTCTAACCCATCTCCCAAAAGGAACCGGGAAAAAAGGGTAGAAACTGAACCCAACTCTCCACCTCTTTTCAAAGAAATCAATCTTGCAAAAATCATCCATGATTTAGCAACCACACCAATCCCTATCCAAACGGTAAAACCTGATAAAACCTTATCAGCCAAAACCACCAAAGAAGCAACAGCCCATTATGTTGCTAAAAACCAATTTCAAACGGTTATCCAAATGGAGCCAATTTATTGGGATAATAATCCCAACAAAGTTGCTGAAAAAATATTCCCTTATGGCTTTCATTATAAGCCCAATCATGTTTTAAAAACAAGAAAGTTTTATGAGTTTATATTGGTTGATACCGATTCAGTTGCGATCAAGCATTATCGTGACCTAAAGGATCAAGCAAAATACACTCACTCAACTTTCCAGATTCTTAAGGTTCTTACACCTGAACAATTTGGAAAGAATCCAAATACTTGCAAAAAATTCTCCCAAGCTTTTGACCCTTGTGGTTACAATTATTGGGATTACGAAGCAGCATGGACCAACACGTTTTGGTACCAAAATAATCAAAACAAACATTCATGGTTGGTATATTTTAAAAGAAATATCAACTATAATTTCCCTGAATGGTTCGTTCATTGGTGGTAATTCTTCGGACCAAGTAAAATGATCCCAGCCTCAGAAGTTGCTGAGGGTTTTCAAACCTTTGAAAAATACTATGAGCCATCAGTTAGCACCTTCCCAGCTAGCTTAGTATTTTTCTCAAACTTTGCATTGTCATGGATCTTCAGTTGGCAATATAAATACCAACAACAACCAAGTTTCCCTGAGAATTATCCAATCCTTTCAAGGGCTTCATTTGTGAAGTGGTGGGCGCAGTTTAACTATCCTGCTGCCACATCAGACACTATCAAGCTTTGGTTGCAACAACATCCAAAATGGATGAAAGCAGCCAACCCAGAAACTTGTGAGTTTCTGAATCAAAAATCAAAGATCATGGCTGCCCTTGCTGGATCATCAACCAAAGACAGTTTTGCCAAAAATTTAGAAGCAATTGCAAAATTGGTCCAAGAAGAAGCCCAAGCTCAAGAAGCCCAAGCGTCTTCTTCAAGACAAGATCTTCCTCTCTCAGATGACGAAGACGAAGAAAATTCCCAAGACTCAGACCCATTCTATCAGAATGAGGTTGATTGCTTCGGGATAGACACAACTGTTCATCTGTCTGATGATGAATAGCTGTACTGTTCACCCGTCTGAAGACTGTTCATATGTCCGAAGATTATTCATCCGTCTGAGGACTATTCATCCGTCTGAAGACCCAATCATTGTTGGCCCAACACTGTTCTGCCGACACCAGATACTGTTGACGCAGTTCCAATCAAGATACCGGCACTGTTCATTAATTATTGTAATAGTATAGGTCATGATACCGGTACTGTTGTAATAGTGCTTTTTAATTTCTTTAAAGAAAGCGGCTGCGTCCCTCTTCAATTAATTCGAAGTTTTAGAGAGAACCTAGAGAGAGACGCTTTCAGTAGTGAGCCTCTTCTCCCTTCTCCCTTCTCTTCTTCTTCGTTTCAATCTTGTAATCTTTTTTATTTTCAATAAAACTTCAATCTTTCTTCATTTGCATGCATTAACTGCATCTTCTCTTCTTCCTCCTCCAGTCCCGGTGAGGCTCTGCCTTTGCTCCGGTTTCTTTTTTCTTTTCCTTTACATGCTTTAATTTATTGTTTTAAATCTTTAATTATGTAAATCGTTTTATGTTCCTGCTTCCTACATCCTGCTCCCTTCCTCCCTTTCCCTTCCTGTAGCTCTATCATCCCTTTAATATCAGATCCTGATGGGGAAGTAGGAATAGTAATGTAGATCTGAGATCTGATCTTTCTGAATAAAAAAAAAAAAAAAAAACCTCCTCCTTGGACAAATAAACATACTCATGTTGTCCAAACAATCAAGGCTAGGGTAAAGGATCTTCCAAGCATTTATCTTCCCAATCCATCCGCCTTCATATATATATATATATATATATATATATATATATATATTAAATATCCAATCACAGAACAAGCAACCTCGACATCCAGCAACTATCAACCTATCGGCCAAACGACTGCTAGTAGGGTTTGGGTTGCCCTACACATATCAATATATATTATTTTAAAGCTTGCCTCCCTGACGATATTGTGATTCTTTCCCTTACCTTAGTGAGGTCCCCGTGAGGTTCCGGCTAAAGCTCCGTAATCGTCAATCGGGTACGCGATTGAACGTTCGAATCTTGTCCGATCCTTTACAACAAAACACAACCAGAAATTAATACAGTTAAATCACAAACCCCCTAGTCCAAATGACCAAGGTTCTGCCCCTATTTAATTAAATATGCTAGGGATGTTGAAATTCTACCAACTCTTGGATCAATGATCCTTAAGCATACCTAAGACATAATCCATAATCAATTATCAAAGATTTGAATCAAAACCCCTTAAACCAAAAACTTAGGGTTTCAGCCATCACCTCTAAAATAGGGGAGAGTTTGATTTGGGTTCCTAATCACTTGGACTACATGATTAAGGAATGAAATAGGTAAAATGAAGAATCATTTCACAAAAATTGAAACAAAACTCATTTCCCCCAAATAGTCATAGGTTCGGCCTCTCTGAGATAAATAGGCTAGAAATCTTATTTGATTTCATGCTCTTGGATTATGATATTAGAGGATGAAACTAGATTATAGAAATTGGTTTGGCATTAAAAGAATTTTTCTACAAGTTTCTAGAGATTTTTGATGTTTGAAAGCTTAAACTTGAAACTCATGAAATTTAATGTAGAAAATGAAGATTGAGAGCTCAAGGATGAAATCTATACCTCTTAGATGATAGAGGAGGATGAGATGATCAACTTTGCTTCACAAAGTTTCTTGAAAATGCTTGTTGAAGCTTGAGAAAAATGGAGGTAAAGTGTTAAAGAAAATGGAGAAATGGAGGAGAAAAGAAAAGGATGGAAGGAAGAAGAAGAAGATGGAGGGGAGAGAGAGAAGGGGCTGCTCAAATTTGAGGAGAGAGAGAGGGTGAGGGTATGCACTTTTTAGATATTTTAGGGACACAAATGTCCTTTAGGAAAAAGACCAAGGGCATTTTGGTCTTTTAGTAGTGTGAACGCTTTCAAATATTTTCTAACGTCATCATGATAGTGGCGAGTCATGGTACGCTTCCTGAGGTGATGTGACTTGATGTGACATCAAGTTTATCCGTTAGCGGGTCCCAGAAAACCCCTATTTAGCTCCGTTTGGCTTCCGATTCGAGTTTCCGCCCGTATAGTTTATATTGTTTTTATTTTTGAAGGTCAAGACCCATTTTTCGAAAATGTAGGAAACGTGATTCTAAGATTAACTGTCACGTTCACGGGTCCAAATTAGGTCTTGATAGTAGTAAAACACTACTGTTAATGAAAAACGCAGACCGGGTTCTGTCTGAATTTTCGACCCAAAATTTAATCATAGCTTCCTACGATATCTTGGAGCTTAACTATGGTCTTAGTTTATTTTATTTCGCTTTCTAGACCCTCCAATAAAATACAAATTCATAATTACTGTTTAATTAAAAGAAACTTGAAAATCGGGGTGTTACAAAAAGAATTAATGCTCAAGGGCAACATCGTCCGCTTTAAATCCAGTCTCAATCCGTCTTTGAACCTCCGATGTAACACCCCGATTTTCGCTTGCTTGCTATAAAGTGTTGTTACATACATTATTTATGTTGTTATATATATGTTAGGTGTAGCATCCCAAAATCTCTGTATCTGTCTTTTAACTGTTTGTGTGAATAACTTGGCTGAGAACATAACCTGATTAATAATAATCTTAAAAATAGTTAATAATTGGAAATTCATAATTGAATTTCAATTATGAGCTTAATGATCATAAGATTGTTTTGAGCCTGTTATGTAGTTTTGAGTCAGAGCCGATAAAAATATTATTATTTTAATCGGGACCGCTTTACCTTGGGAAGCGTGCCAGGGCCGGGGAGTAATCAGGCCCGCGATAGGGAGGTTACTCTGGCCCAGAGTCGGGAGAAGTTGAGACTGCTTATCACGTTTCACGAGGAGGTATCTTTTAGCATTTCATGACAATCCTTTTATGAACAAAGCCAAACCACCCACTTTTGGTTAATCTCTACAACTTTGAATATGGTGTCAACACCTATGTACTTCCTCACATCTTGGCCCTTCATTTCCTTACACAATTTTCTATCAACTTTAACTTGAAATTGGTGATAAAGCACCAAGGCCATTCGGCCATTCCATGACTAAAACACATATCCATTTTCATTTCTCATCCTCTAAAGATCAAACACACCATTTCTTAGGTTTTTGAAAAATCCCCTCTTCTCTCTCTTCATCATAAATTCGGTTCTTCAATCTAAAACACCAACCAAATTTCCTTTTTCAATTCTAAAACCATACTTCACCTTGTCTTGATCTAAGGATCAACTTTGGTGAAGGAAGTTTCTTGATTTGGAGAAGTTGTTCTTCAGCCTCCTCAAGAACACCATCCAAAACACTAGGAGTTGTTCTTGTGTGGGTAAGCTTCTAGATCCTTTTCCTTTTCATTTCCTTACTTATTAACTTAAGTAATCATCTTCTAGTTCTTCTTTTCATAAAAACAAGTTTAAGATCTCACCTTTTTCTCTCCTCTAGGTTCGGCCTTCTCTTTGTTTTGAGGGCTTGGAGTTTCCTTTCACTTAAACCTCTTCATTAAAGGTATGTGGGAGTGAACCTCATCACATCAAAATTGGTGGAGGATAAAAATGGTTGTTTATGTTTTGTTTGGGTGAAACCCTAGCTTGGGTTCACTACTTTCTTGGTGAAGTTCTCTTTGAGAACATGTTTGTAATAATGTTTCTCGCTTGGTATATGTGTATGATGATGTATGCTTGGATGGAAAAACGTTTTCATGTATATTGAAAACCATACTTTGATCTCTAGATCAAGTAAGGATTGTTATGCTTGTTTATGGTTGAATGATGTATGATTATTGTTCATCATAATATTATGATCATTTTGAGCTATTACTTGACAAGTTGGTGAAGCAAAATCTTCACATACCCTAAGTGATAGTATTCGGCCATAGTTAGTAAAAAGAGGAAGAACATGAGTTTGTTCTTGAACTTTAATGTTTTGAAAGCTAATAAGTGTTTTAGTAACTTGTATTTCAAAACAAACAAGAAGTAATTTTGATCCAAAGATCAATTAGGGTTTCGGCCTTAAGTGTTTTTAACTAAGGTGAAAATGTGTTTTACTTTAGTCATAATTTAATCAAGTAAGTAAGTGTTTTAAAAAAATAAATTAATGAAAGTAATTTCACGAAAGTAAAATTAATATGAAGTTACCTTAGGTTTAGTAGGATGTCACATTCTTTTTAAAACTAAGTTAACATTCAATCCTCAAATTATAAAGAGGACCTTGTCCTCAAGTTCGAATTAATTGAATTATCGTTTGAAAACTAAATGAAAGTTCCATTTCTTTTACGCTAACTTAGGGCACGGTCTTACGCTAAGTTAGTGAGGAAAACCCTTTTCAAAATTAGTTGAGGTACTTTAATTCAATCAAGTAACCAAGTTCTTTTAAATCAAATAAGTTTTCAATTGGAAAGGTTTTGGTTTATAAAGTCTTAAATTGAGAGTTTTCAACTCAAATCGCAAATTTTACGCATGAAAACCGAAGTTAAGAAATTAACTTAGAGCATAAGAAAAGAGATAATTAAGTATAGCCTATGGTGGAACAAGACCATACACTATACCATTGACGACTTAGTTCATCAATGACTTCATAAGACTTAATTGAATCAATGCTTATTTCATTACTCAGAACTCAAGGAACTAATACCTTAGAAAGGATCAAAGACTTATCTAAGAGGATTCTCAATCCTTCTTCATAATACTTAGGACTTGTGATGTAATTCATAAGACACAAACACAAACATGAAACGTTTTGGGTTTCAAACAGTAGTTCGATGACGAACCGGTGATTCGGATTCAAGGAAGTCGTTCAATTATTTCAGTCTTGTGATGACTCGATCCCGGAGGGATCATGAGCTTTATCCGACGGATAAAAGTTTTATAATACAAACACGTATATAGTTCCTAAGGCAGAGAACCTTAGTGAGCCTTGAGGTTTATCCGGCAGATAGACATTACTTTATCGCATCTGCTTTCTGTAAGCATTGGCATTTCATTGCATGAGTTTGTAAGGCCTTGAGCCTAGGAGTTGAGCTTACACCTTGATGCAGGTGCGAATCTTACGGTGACGATCTTAAATAGTCTTGGAGGTATCAGGGTTGGAAAGGCTGACATGTGACCAGTTGGTAGCTCTTCTGAGTCATGGCAAATCCGAGCAATACACTGATATCCTCGACTAGATGTCGTACTTTTCATGTTTGGGGTAGAGTGTTTCCGTAAAATCCAGATACGTGCACGTTACGAATGTTTTAGCATCTTGCCCAAGGCCGGCGTACGCGGAACATGTCCTCCCATTCACTCTCTCCGATGTTTTGTTAGCTCCATGGAGTAGGGGTCAAAGTTTTACCCTTTGTAGCATATGGCATTGAGTCATGTACATCGCATTGGATTGCATGGCTGCCGATGAGTACATTTACTTGATATGCATCGTTATTCTGTTTTTGGAGATGTTTCATGTTGCTAATTGATTAAATGATATATATTGAGATGGTTAGTGTACATGATGGGTATGTTGTTACCTGGTGAGTCATCCCGTTTTTAATTTTACTGTTTTTCTGTGTTGATGATCGGGAATCTCACCCATATCTGTATCTGTTCTATGCTAGTGTTGCTGTTGCTGCTTGAGAATATGGGCGTGACGACGACTCGACTCAACATCTACTTGAGTCCGAAGGGGGCTCCTTATGTTGTTTTGTTTTGGTCAAGGTATGTCCAGTCGTCAGTTGTACCTTTTGAGGATCTGTGTCTCCTAGTACCTATTTATGTATCTATTTTATAGTTAGGCTTGAACCTATGTGTGTATTCACTATTGTTTATATTTCTGCACTTTATTTCTGTTTGACCTTTATGAATGCATGGTGGACCTAAGTTTAATTGTATGTACTCATATAACAAATCTCATTTCATCGTCATTATGAAAAGAAAAAAAAAAAGAAAATCCGTATTTTCCGCATTAATATTATTCTCGGCCTTATAAGTGTTCGGGAATATGACACTCGGGAAAGGGTGTTACATTATTTGGTATCAGATCTGGCCGAGTCTTTCAGGTTTGTGGTTTTGGTCTGTCTTGTTTGTGCTGTGTGTTCTCTGTGTGTTTATTTGCTATTATCTCCATAAAGAAGATAATGTTGTTTTGCTTTGGTTGTGCTGTGGTCCTTTAAGCTTGACAATTCTGGTTTTGTAGGTAGCAATGGCTGCTCAAAACCTGAATGCTGCTGTGAATGCCATACAGGAGATGGCTGCTATGATGGTTCAACATGATGAAAGAGCTGCTGGGGGTAGAGGACTAGATGAATTCCTCCGTAGGAACCTACCTCAATTTAAGGGTGAGTTCGATCCTGAACAAGCTGAACGTTGGATTCTGACTTTGGAGAAGATCTTTGGAGCTTTGAGGTGTACCGAGAACGACAAGGTTGTCTATGCAACTTATATGCTGGTGGAAGATGCTGAATACTGGTGGGAAGGAGCCCGTCAGGTGATGATACATGATCAACTGGTTATTGATTGGAATGCTTTGAAGGGGAAGTTTCTGGAAAAGTATTTTCCTGCAAGTGCGAGGCACGAGAAGGAGATGGAGTTCCTCCATCTGAAACAAGGAGGAATGTCTGTAGCTGAGTACGGAGCCAAGTTTGAGAATTTGGCAAAGTTCTCGAACTACTCTCTGGGCAACCCAAGAGAAGAATGGAAATGCAGGAAGGTCGAAGGGGGTTTGAGGCATGAGTTGAAAAGGGTTGTGGTTGCTCTTAAGATTTCTGTGTTTCCTAAGCTGATGGAAAGTGTCGCCTGATCGAGAGCTTGGAGCCTAGCAAGGATAAGCGAGCACAAAATTCTGGACCGACTACGTCCCACAGAGGCAACAGTGGTCGTGACAACAAATCTCGATGGAAACCTTATCCGAGACAGCAAGATCAACAACAACGTTCTGTAGGAGGAAGCAGTGGGGGTTTCAGTCAGTCCGGAAGCGCCCCAAACAAGTGTATGAAGTGTGGGAAGAGTAATCATGCCACAAAAGATTGCTCGATCAAGGGGATAATATGCTTCAGGTGTGGAAAACCGGGGCATATCTCACGTGACTGTGTGAAACCAAAAGTTGAATCTTTTGTTAACAACGTGCAAGCAGGAAGGCGTAAGGCAAAGGGCAGAGTTTATATTGTGAGTGGTGCTTAGGCTTCTCAGAATGAAGACTTGATCCAAGGTTAGTGCGTCATGGGAGGTAAAACCTTAATTGTACTGTTTGATTCAAGTGCAACGCATTCCTTTATTGCCTATGATTGTGTGAACCTTTTGGGATTGACTGTGTCTTCTTTACCTTTTGATTTAGTGATTTCTACACCTACTGTAAAGCCTGTTATAACTGCTAAAGTTTGTTTGGACTGTTCTTTTTCTGTAGAAGATAGGACGTTCTTGATTGATTTGATCTGTTTGCCTCTTTCGCAAATGGATGTAATCTTAGGGATGGATTGGTTATCTTCTAACCATATCCTGTTAGATTGTGCAAACAAAACCTTAATCTTTCCTAGTTATGAGGATTCTGGATTTTTGACTGCCAACCAAGTAAAGTCTTCTTTGAGAGAAGGAGCTCAAGGATACATGTTACTATCTTCTTTGGAGGTCAAGAGCGAGCTAGTCTTAGAGCATGTGCTTGTCGTGAACGAGTTTCCGGAAGTCTTTCCTGAAGATGTACCAGGGTTGTCGCCAGTTCGGGTCATCGAGTTTTCAATCGACCTTATACCAGGAACAGGACCCGTGTCTATGGCACGTATCGCATGGCACCTGCAGAGTTGGAAACCTTAAAGGAACAATTGGAAGATTTATTGGGGAAGCAGTTTATTAGACCCAGCGTGTCACCGTGGGGAGCTCCTGTGCTGTTAGTGAAAAAGAAAGATGAGACTTCTCGCTTGTGTGTGGATTATCGCCAGTTGAACAAGGTCACCATTAAGAACAAGTATCCTCTCCCAAGGATAGATGACTTGATGGATCAGTTGAGGGGAGTGGCAGTTCTAAGATCGATCTGCGATTGGGATATCACCAGATTCGTGTGAAGGCAGAGGATATACCAAAGATAGCATTTCGAACACGCTATGGGCACTACGAGTACCTTGTGATGCCTTTTGGGGTGACGAATGCTCCAGCCATATTCATGGATTATATGAATAGGATTTTTCGTCCCTACCTAGATAAGTTTGTCGTTGTCTTCATAGACGACATACTAATCTATTCCCGAGATCAGGAGGAACACGCTGAACATCTTAGTGTGGTCCTTCGGATTCTGAAAAAGAAACGATTGTATGCAAAACTATCCAAGTGTGAGTTTTGGCTCGACGAAATGCAGTTTTTGGGTCACGTGATTTCAAAGGAAGGGATTGCAGTGGATCCGTCAAAGGTTGAAGCAGTTCTTGAGTGGGAAAGGCCAACAACAGTGATTGAGATATGCAGTTTTGTGGGCTTGGCTAGGTATTACCGAAGGTTCATCGAGGGATTTTCTAAGATTGTAGGACCCCTTACCCAGTTGACAAGAAAGGAAAGCTTTTGAATGGACTGAAGCCTGCGAGCAGAGTTTTCAGGAGCTGAAGAAAAGGCTGACTACTTCGCTAGTGTTGGTGTTACCAGATCCAAGTGAACCTTTTGAAGTGTACTGTGACATTTCATACCCGGGGTTAGGCTGTGTTCTGATACAGAATCAAAAAGTGGTAGCTTATGCTTCGAGGCAGTTGAAAGTGCACGAAAAGAACTACCCTACCCATGATCTAGAGTTAGCAGCGGTGGTCTTTGCGTTGAAAATTTGGAGGCACTACTTGTATGGTTCAACGTTCAATGTCTTCAGTGATCATAAGAGTCTGAAGTACTTGTTCGATAAGAAAGAGCTCAACATGAGGCAGAGACGGTGGCTGGAATTCCTGAAGGACTACGATTTTCAATTACAATATCATCCGGGGAAGGCTAATGTGGTAGCAGACGCTTTGAGTAGGAAAGTGTTACATTTGTCTGCCATGATGGTTAAAGAACATGAGTTTTTGGAAAAGTTCAAAGATATGCATCTGTCAGTGGTCAGTATGCCAAGAAAGCTTTGTGTGGGCATGGTTACAGTGTCGTGTGATCTGATGGATCGGATTCGGGAGAAGCAAGTGTATGATCAGTATCTAGAGAAAGAGCGAGGAAATCTGAGGAAAGGGTTGACGTCTGAGTACAAGGAAGGAGCATATGGGATTCTAAGACAACGAGAACGGGTCTGTGTGCCAAACAACCCAGAGCTGAGGAGGTTAATTCTGGCCGAAGCATATAGAAGCAAGTTGAGTATGCATCCAGGATCTACGAAGATGTACTAAGACCTGAAGCGGTTGTTTTGGTGGCAAGGCATGAAACGAGATGTGGTTGATTATGTGGCGTCTTGCTTGGTGTGTAAGAAAGCAAAGATGGAACATCAAAGGCCAGCGGGAATGTTACTTCCGTTGGACATCCCAGAGTGGAAGTGGGATGGCATAGCGATGGACTTTGTGATGTCTTTAACAAGGACACCTAAGGGGTGTGATTCCATTTGGGTGATAGTAGATAGGCTTACGAAGTCAGCTCACTTCCTGCCTATCAATATCAAGTACTCTATGGAGAGACTGACTCAGATTTATATCAGTGAGAGTGTGAGACTACATGGGGTACCTTCGAGCATCATATCAGATAGAGACCCGCGTTTTACTTCACGATTTTGGCAGAGTTTGCATGAAGCTTTAGGGACAAAGTTACGGCTGAATTCGACTTACCATTCTCAAACAGATGGACAATCAGAGAGGACAATACAATCTTTAGAGGATTTGTTGAGGGCGTGTGTGTTGGAACATGCCGGAAGTTGGGAGAGTTTTCCACCATTGATAGAATTCACCTACAATAACAGTTATCATTCAAGTATAGGGATAGCACCCTATGAAGCTTTATA
Organism: Ammopiptanthus mongolicus; assembly: GCA_039655645.1. NCBI lineage: Eukaryota > Viridiplantae > Streptophyta > Magnoliopsida > Fabales > Fabaceae > Ammopiptanthus > Ammopiptanthus mongolicus. Next base: position 43,613,376 of record CM077350.1, read on the forward strand.
CGGATGACGATGCAGAATACCTCTATGTTGGTATCAAGATGGAGAAAGTGCTTCGTTAGGACCTGAACTAGTGTAACAAACAACTGACAGGTTAAAATGATTCAAGAAAAGATGAGGACAACTCAGAGCCGACAGAAAAGCTATGCGGATAAAAGACGTAGGCCCCTTGAATTCGAAGAAGGTGATCATGTGTTTTTGAGAGTCACTCCAAGGACTGGGGTTGGCAGGGTCCTTAAGTCCAGAAAACTCACTCCAAAATTCATCGGACCTTAGCAAATTCTTCGTCGGATAGGTGCAGTAGATTACCAAATAGCTTTACCATCTTTTCTATCCAACCTTCATAACGTTTTTCACGTTTCGCAATTGCGAAAATATATTCCTGATCCTAGTCATGTCATAAAGCCTGATTCAATACAGCTAAAGGATAACCTGACCTTTGAAACACTGCCCGTCAAGATTGAAGACAAAAGAGTTAAGCATCTACGAGGAAAGGAGATATCCTTGGTCAAGGTTATCTAGAACGAGACTTCAGGTGATGCCACCTGGGAGTTGGAAGATAGGATGAGGGAACAGTTTCCGCATCTCTTCTAAGGTAAATTTCGAGGACGAAATTTCTTTTTGGAGGGTAGTGTTGTAACATCTCAATATCCCTGTATCTGTCTTTTAACTGTTTGTGCGAATAACTTGGCTGAGAACATAACCTGATTAATAATAGGGGTGGCAAATGGATGCATTGGATGAATTTTTATTCGGATTATAATGGATGGATTAAAAACAATCCATTAAATCATTATGATCCATTAAAATTTCATTAAAAAAATCCAATCCATCCATGATTCATTTAAAAAAATTCATCCAATCCATCTTTTAACAATTTTTTTACGGATGGATATCCAATCCATCCATGAAAAATATTTTAAAAAATTAAATAATTTTTATGACAATTTCCAAATAATATCTCTCATCCATCCACAATAAAAAGTTCCAAAATACTTTTTTTTGCCTACTTTTTTTGTGATTAACAATTCATCATAAATTCATTATAAGAAATGCAAATCGTGGTAGCAAAATACCAAAAAATATATTGTTCGGCTTATAATAGCAGCAAATTGATTTAATTTTTGAAGTTATGATTTTTTATCAATTATTTATTTTTTTCATTTTTATCCAATGTATTATTTTTTTTGTTTTATGAAGTGGTCCAATAGATTTTAGAATAATGATGGATGAATCACAACCATCCATAAAATAAAATAATCCAATCCATCCAGTCCATTGTTAGTTTTTTTTTTTGTGCAATGGATGGATTGGATAGATTTTCATTTGGATGGACAGGATGGATGGTAGATAATTGGATTTTTTTGCCACCCCTAATTAATAATAATCTTAAAAATAGTTAATAATTGGAAATTCATAATTGAATTTCAATTATGAGCTTAATGATCATAAGATATTGTTTTGAGTTTGTTATGTTGTTTTGAATCAAAGCCGATAAAAATATTATTATTTTAATCGAGACCGCTTTATCTTGGGAAGCGTGCCAGGGCCGGGGAGTAATCGGGTCCGAGATCGGGAGGTTACTCTGGTCCAAAGTCGGGAGAAGTTGAGACTGCTTATCACGTTTCACGAGGAGGTATCTTTTAGCATTTCATGACAATCCTTTTATGAAAAAAGCCAAACCACCCACTTTTAGTTAATCTCTACAACTTTGAATATGGTGTCGACACCTATGTACTTCCTCACATCTTGGCCCTTCATTTCCTTACACAATTTTCTATCAACTTTAACTTGAAATTGGTGATAAAGCGCCAAGGCCATTCGGCTATTCCATGACTAAAACACATATCCATTTTCATTTCTCATCCTCTAAAGATCAAACACACCATTTCTTAGGTTTTTGAAAAATCCTCTCTTCTCTCTCATCATCTTCAATTCGGTTCTTCACTCTAAAACACCAATCAAATTTTCTTTTTCAATTCTAAAACCATACTTCACCTTGTCTTGATCTAAGGATCAACTTTGGTGAAGGAAGTTTCTTGATTTGGAGAAGTTGTTCTTCAACCTCAAGAACACCATCCAAAACCTAGGGGTTGTTCTTGTGTGGGTAAGCTTCTAGATCCTTTTCCTTTTCATTTCCTTACTTATTAACTTGAGTAATCATCTTCTAGTTCTTCTTTTCATGAAAACAAGTGTAAGATCTCACATTTTTCTCTCCTCTAGGTTCGGCTTCTCTTTGTTTTGAGGGCTTGGAGTTTCCTTTCACTTAAACCTCTTCATTAAAGGTATGTGGGAGTGAACCTCATCACACCAAAATTGGTGGAGGATAAAAATGGTTGTTTATGTTTTGTTTGGGTGAAACCCTAGCTTGGGTTCACTACTTTCTTGGTGAAGTTCTCTTTGAGAACATGTTTGTAATAATGTTTCTATGCTTAGTATATGTGTATGATGATGTATGCTTGGATGGAAAAACGTTTTCATGTATGTTGAAAACCATACTTTGATCTCTAGATCAAGTAAGGATTTTTATGCTTGTTTATGGTTGAATGATGTATGATTATTGTTCATCATAATATTATGATCATTTTGAGCTATTACTTGACAAGTTGGTGAAGCAAAATCTTCACATACCCTAAGTGATAGTATTCGGCCATAGTTAGTAAAAAGAGGAAGAACATGAGTTTGTTCTTGAACTTTAATGTTTTGAAAGCTAATAAGTGTCTTAGTAACTTGTATTTCAAAACAAACAAGAAGTGATTTTGATCCAAAGATCAATTAGGGTTTCGACCTTAAGTGTTTTTAACTAAGGTGAAAATGTGTTTTACTTTAATCATAATTTAATCAAGTAAGTAAGTGTCTTAAAAAAGTAAATTAATGAAAGTAATTTCACGAAAGTAAAATTAATATGAAGTTACCTTAGGTTTAGTAGGATGTCACATTCTTTTTAAAACTAAGTTAACATTCAATCCTCAAAGTGTAAAGAGGACCTTGTCGTGAAGTTCAAATTAATTGGATCATTGTTTGAAAACTAAATAAAAGTTCCATTTCTTTTACGCTAACTTAGGGCACGGTCATACGCTAAGTTAGTGAGGAAAACCCTTTTCAAAATTAGTTGAGGTACTTTAATTCAATCAAGTAACCAAGTTCTTTTAAATCAAATGAGTTTTCAATTGGAAAGGTTTTGGTTTATAAAGTCTTCAATCAAGAGTTTTCAACTCAAATCGACAAGTTTACGCATGAAAACGTAAGTTAAGTAATTAACTTAGAGCATAAGAAAAGAGATAATTAAGTATAGCCTATGGTGGAACAAGCCCATACACTATACCATTGACGACTTAGTTCATCAATGACTTCATAAGACTTAAGTGAATCAATGCTTATTTTATTACTCGAAACTCAAGGAACTAATACCTTAGAAAGGATCAAAGACTTATCTAAGAGGATTTTCCATCCTTCTTCATAATACTTAGGACTTCAGATGTAATTCATAAGACACAAACATATACATGAAACGTTTTGGGTTTGAAACAGTAGTTCGATGACAAACTGGTGATTCGGATTCAAGGAAGTCATTCCATTGTTTCAGTCTTATGATGACTCGATCCCGGAGGGATCACGAGATTTATCCAATGCATAAATGTTTTATAATAAAAACACGTATATATTCCTAAGGAAGAGAACCTTAGTGAGCCTTGAGGTTTATCCGGTGGATAGAAATTGCTTTATCGCATCTACTTTATGTAAGCACTGGCATTTCATTGCATGAGTTTGTAAGGCCTTGAGACTAGGAGTTGAGCTTAAACCTTGATGCGGGTGCGAATCTTACGGTGACTATCTTAAATAGTCTTGGAGGTATCAAGGTTGGAAAGGTTGACATGTGACTAGTTGGTAGCTCTTCTGTGTCATGGCGAATCCAAGCAATACACTGATATCCTCGACTAGATGCCGTACTTTTCATGTTTGGTGTAGAGTGTTTCCGTAAAATCCAGATATGTGCACTTTACGAATGTTGTAGGATCCTGTCCAAGGCTGGCGTACGCGAAACATGTCCTTCCATTCACTCTCTCCGATGTTTTGTTAGCTCCATGGAGTAGGGGTCAGAGTTTTACCCTTTGTGGCATATGGCATTGAGCCATGTACATCGTATTACATTGCATGGCTGCTGATGAGTACATTTACTTGATATGTATCGTTATCCTGTTTTTGGAGAAGTTTCAAGCTTGCTAATTGATTAAATGATATATATTGAGATGGTTAGTATACGTGATGGGTATGTTGTTACCTGGTGAGTCATCCCGTTTTTACTTTTACTGTTCTACTGTGTTAATGATAGGGAATCTCACCCATATCTGTATTTGTTCTCTACTAGTGTTGCTGTTTCTGCTTGAGAAGATAGGCGTGACGACGACTCAGCTCAGTATCTACCTTGAATCCGGAGGGGGACTCCTTATATTGTTTTGTTTTGGCCAAGCTGTGCCCAGTCGTCAGTTGTACCTTTTGAGGAGTTGTGTCTCCTAGTACCTATTTATGTACCTATTTTACAGTTAGGCTTGAACCTATGTCTAAATTCAGTATTGTTTATATTTCTGCACTTTATTTCTATTTGACCTTTATGAATTCATAGTGAACCTAAGTTTAATTATATGTACTCATATAACAAATCTCATTTCATCGTCATTATGAAAAGAAAACCCGTATTTTCCGCATTAGTATTACTTTCGGCCTTATAATCGTTTGGGAATGTGACACTCGTGAAAGGGTGTTACATTAGGTGTTGTTATGCATGTGTTAGATGTTTAGGACGTGTTTTAGGGTAGTTAAACCTTAGAAACGAGCCTATAAGTGATCCTGTCAGGGTGGCACGCCTGTGCTCTTGTGTAGCACGCCTGTGCCAGTTGTTCAGCACGCCCGTGCTCCCATGCAGCACGCCCGTGCCAGTTGTTCAGCACGCTCGTGCTCTTCGCGCGCACCAGAAACGCGTTTTGGGCTCTTTTGGTCAGCCCGTTTCGCCCCAATCCTTTTTATACCTCTTTTGCTCGACCTAAAACTCAGCTATTAATCCTAAAGTTAAAAACAGTCGTCTTTTACCTACTCTTGGGTTCCCATTGAATCCTTGAGCGTCCCCAATCCTTGTTTGGGTGTTCTTCGTCATGAACACATCCGTGTGGTGTTTACGGTTGCGTTTGGGGTTAAGCTGCTAGACTCTGAGGTAAGGTAACCAACCCAGTTCACCCCTTTTCTTTGAATCCCTTGAGTTAATGTTGAACCGTTTTGTCCCTGTCAAACCAGATTTCGTGGTTCGTGTACCAGTGCTGTGAACGGCAACTAGCAAATTAGTTCCCCAGGGATCTAATCGAGGTATGTGCATAACCCTTGTGTTAATTACCTTCCCTTTCTTTGTTTGGGAATTAACTACCTTTGTCCTAAATTTCTTGTTGTTCTTGGTCACAGCGCGATGAACCAGTTGAACTCGTTTGGAGGAATCACGCTTGGACTTTGCTCTTATTGGCTCATAGGCTGGTATCGTCACGTCAGGTATGGGGAGAAGGGATTAGGATAACATATCGGTTCTAGGGTAGCATAAGATGAGGGTTAACCCATGACCCTATTTGTGTGCTATATGCCTTAATTGCTGTACGAAATTATTATGGTTGTTTATACATGTTATTAATTGTTTAAATGGTTTGTATGATCTTGGCATGACGTTTATGATGTCTTTAATGATGCTGTTGATATGCCATGATTGTATGAGTTGGTGTGTTGGAACTGCTATTAAATCTATGTTAATAAAAGACATAGGGATGTTAGCGCTAAGCCTAAAACTAGGATTAGTCCAATTTGATATGCATAAAACATAAAGACGTTGATGAGGAGTGAGATTAATGCCAACGGATTAGTCAAGAACCTTAGGATTGATTTAGAGGGTTGAAATCTAGAAAAGCTGCTAAGATCCCAGAACTGAGACGCTGTAACAGCGTTGAGCACACCCGTGCTCTCTGCCCAGTAAAGCCAGCACAACCGTACTCTCAGTGGCACGCCTGTGCCAGAAAACGAGAAAAGTGACGCTATTTAGCACGCCCGTGCTCAGGTCGTGCCACTGTCAAAATTAAGAAACTTCACTGTTTTAAAGAAAAAGAGATTAAATACCCTTTTTGGAATAAAAACATGATATAAGAGAATATAAAACACGACCTTGAGGATAGTTAATGAACTAGGATAACGATATGGTAAAATGTAGTAATGGAGACTTAATAAAGTGATTAATTAATGAGAAGATGATGTTATGGGTAATGACGTACTGTTATCGATTTTATTGGTTAAATCATTCTTGATGCTTATTGGTCAAGTTTGATGTTGATAAATCATCTTTTATGCTTGTTGGTCAAAGATGATAGCCATGTAATGGTGTTGATGATGGATGGTTGGACATGTGTTTGCATGTTGGTTGAACATTGCATGCATCATTGCAGAGAGATGATAGTTTGGGTAGAAAGCAAACATTGAATCGCAACGGTGGAGGCCACGATGGTTGTTATCCCGGCCTTGAGGGTAGAGTTGGGTAAAGGGGTTCCATATGGCGTGGACTTGCAACCCGTTGCCGGGGTGTCCTATCGATAACCTGACTACCCTGATGAGCCACGATACTTTATTAGGATTAGTTGAGAGTATCGACGGACGTCACCCATGGTTTGGTGAGTGTCCAACATTGATGAAGGATGGTCAACGTGGATATGTACTCATAATCGTCTTTCCAGAGTTGATATTGATGGATCCACATTGCATATGGAGTAGTGTATTAGTTATGCATCGCATAGCATGTGATAATGTGATGTGATGGAATATGTTATGTTATATGTTATATTATGATGTTGTATATGCTGCATGCTCATCTTGCTAACTGCTCTATTACCGTTTATGTTCATACGTACAGTTCCTTACTCCCTATCTCTTGTTGTTGTTTTGCATGTACCTTTGGTTATGCAGAGGATGGCGAACTGCTAGTTGAGGAGTTATCCTGAGGAGATTGCTTGCTAATAGTATAGTTTAGTTTATGTTTAGTTATGTTAGTTGTTTTCCGATGTAATATCGGTAGTGGTTATCAGCTCTGATTATGTGACATCGGGTTTCGGGTTTTGTTTATGTTTATGTTTTCCTCAGTTTTTGTCTTATGTTATCTGATCACATGGCACTTGCTACCTTTCATGTTAAAGTTTTTAAGTTTTTATTTAACTTGCATGCTTTATTTAATTTTATCGTATGCGGAGTAGCGGGTGTCACATTTAGTGGTATCAGAGCCGGTCTGTCCTTCAGGTCGGGGTATGTGTCTGTTATGTTATCTTCTGTGTACTCTTATATGATTGTCTATGTCTAACATAGATGATGATATAGGATTACGTGAACCTTAGTTTCTTGTTCGATGTTGTTTTTGTTATGGACTGGTTGTCTGCCAACCAAGTTCGACCTTGTAGAAATTTCGAGGTCGAAATTTTTATAAGGAGGTGGAATTGTAACACCCCGATTTTCGCTTGCTTGTTATAAAGTGTTGTTACATACGTTATTTATGTTGTTATATATATGTTAGGTGTTGTTATGTATGTGTTAGATGTTTAGGACGTGTTTTAGGGTAGTTAAACCTTAGAAACGAGCCTATAAGTGATCCTGTCAGGGTGGCAAGCCTGTGCTCTTGTGTAGCACGCCTGTGCCAGTTGTACAGCACGCCCGTGCTCTTCACGCGCACCTGAAACGCTTTTTGGGCTCTTTTGGTCAGCCCGTTTCATCCCAATCCTTTTTATACCTCTTTTGCTCGACTTAAAACTCATAGCTTTCAATCCTAAAGTTAGAAATAGCCATCTTTTACCTTCTCTTGGGTTCCTATTGAATCCTTGAGGGTCCCTAATCCTTGTTTTGGTGTTCTTCATCAAGAACACATCCCTGTGGTGTTTGCTGTTGCGTTTGGGGTTAAGCTGCTAGCTTAGTGTTAATCTGAGGTAAGGTAACCAACCCTGTTCACCCCTTTTCTTTGAATCCCTTGAGTTAATGTTGAACCGTTTTGTCCCTGTCAAACCAGACTTCACGGTTCGTGTGCCAGTACTGTGAACGGCAACTAGCAGATTAGTTCCTTAGGGATCTAATCAAGGTATGTGCATAACCCTTGTGTTAATTCCCTTCCCTTTCTTTGTTTGGGAATTAACTACCATTGTCCTTTCTTGTTGTTCTTGGTCAAAGCTCGCTGAACCTGTTGAACCCGTTTGGAGGAATCACGCTTGGACTTCGCTCTTGTTGGCTCATAGGCTGGTATCGTCACGCCAAGTATGGGAAGAAGGGATTAGTATAACATATAGGTTCTAGGGTAGCGTAAGATGAGGGTTAACCCATGACCCTATTTGTGTGCTATATGCCATAATTGCTGTATGAAGTTATTATGGTTGTTTATACATGTTATTAATTGTTTAAATGGTTTGAATGATCTTGGCATGACGTTTATGATGTTGTTAATGATGCTGTTGATATGCCATGATTGTATGAGTTGGTGTGTTGGAACTGCTGTTAAATCTATGTTAATAAAAGACATAGGGATGTTAGCGCTAAGCCTAAAACTAGGATTAGTCCAATTTGATGTGCATAAAACATAAAGACGTTGATGAGGGGTGAGATTAATGCTAATGGATTAGTCAAGAACCTTAGGATTGATTTAGAGGGTTGAAATCTAGAAAAGCTGCTAAGATCCCAAAACTGAGACGCTGTAACAGTGTTGAGCACGCCCGTGCTCATTATTAGCACGCCCGTGCGCTCTGCCCAGTAAAGCCAGCACGACCGTGCTCTCAGTAGCACGCTCGTGCCAGAAAATGAGAAAAGTGACATTGTTTAGCACGCCCGTGCTCAGGCCATGCCACTGTCAGAATTATGAAACTTCACTGTTTTAAAGAAAAAGAGATTTAATACCCTTTTTGGAATAAAAATACGATATAAGAGATTATAAAACACGACCTTGAGGATAGTTAATGAACTAGGATAACGATATGTTAAGATGTAATAATGGAGACTTAATAAAGTGATTAATTAATGAGGAGATGATGCTATGGGTAACGACATATTGTTACCGATTTTGTTGGTTAAATCATTCTTAATGCTTATTGGTCAAGTTTGATGTTGATAAATCATCTTTGATGCTTGTTGGTCAAAGATGATAGCTATGTAATGGTGTTGATGATGGATGGTTGGACATGTGTTTGCATGTTGGTTGAACATTGCATGCATCATTTCATAGAGATGATAGTTTGGGCGGAAAGCTAACGATGAATCGCGACGGTGGAGGCCACGATGGGTGTTATCCCGGCCTTGTGGGTAGAGTTGGGTAAGGAGGTTCGATATGCCATGGACATGCAACTCGTTGCCGGAGTATACTATTGATATCCTGACTACCCTGACAAGCCACGGTACGTTATCAAAATTAGTTGAGAGTATCCATAGACGTCACCCATGGTTTGGTGAGTGTCCAACGTTGATACAGGATGGTCAACATCGATATGTACTCCTAATCATCTTTCCAGAGTTGATGTTGATGGATCCACATTGCATATGGAGTAATGGAGTAGTTATGCATCGCATAGCATATGAGAATGTGATGGGATGGAAAATGTTATGTTATATGTTATATTATGATGTTGTATATGCTGCATGATCATCTTGGTAACTGCTCTATTACCGTTTATGTTTATACGTACAGTTCCTTACTTCCTATCCGTTGTTGTTTTGTGTATACCTTTGGTTATGCAGAGGATGGTGAACTGCCAGCTGAGGAGTGATCCCGAGGAGATCGCTTGCTCGTAGTATAGTTTGGTTTATGTTTATTTATGTTAGTTGTTTTCTGATGTAATATCGGTAGTGGTTACCAGCTCTGATTATGTGACATCGGGTTTCGGGTTTTGTTTATGTTTATGTTTTCCGCAATTTTTGTTTTATGTTTTCGGATCACGAGGCACTTGCTACCTTTTATGTTAAAGTTTTTAAGTTTTTATTTAACTTGCATGCTTTATTTAATTTTATCGTATGTGAGGTAGAGGGTGTCACATCCAACACACCCATTCCTCATCAGGATGAACTTGATAGAGCTGGAAAAACTTGAGCAGTGCTTCGAATCTCATTGCGTACTCGCCAACAGACATCTGTTCCTGCTTCAGACACAGGAACTCCTTTTCCTTCTCTTGCTTGATGCTTCTTGGAAAATCCTTCCTCCGGCCTCTAACAGTCTGGCCTTGGTCCTCCACCAAGCTTCCGCTGCTCCAACCAACATGAAAGCAGCATAGATAACTTTTTGATCTTCCCGACAATGCATCGCTATAAAGACCTTCTCAATCTCCTGTAACCACATCTTTGCGGCCTTTGGATTGTACTCCCTGTGGAACTAAGGAGGATTCCTTTTCATGAAAGTGTTGAGACCTATGTCCACGGTCTTGTATCCTTTTACAGATTGTAACTGGGTCTGCCTTAACTCTCTTTCTTCCTGTCGCTGTATATATTGGGCAGTCTGCTGAGTTTGTTGCATCATTGCCATAGCCAAATCCCTCATGGCTCTCATCGCGTCGGACGTTTCACCACCACTTTTGGTACCTGAGTGGTCACAATTGTTGTTGTTGTTGTTGTTACTTCCGGTCGTAGCCGGCCTACCTGTTCTACCTCAACCTCGAGCCATTTAGCTTCCTGTAAAAATGAGCTATCAGTTCCAATTCATAAGACATATAGTAGCACTTAACAGTTAAATATATTATATGCCTTATGAACGAAAACAGTTATCACACTTCGATAACTAGCACATCGGACACTCTACCCAAAACCAAACTCAATTGATACTACTCGATTATTAACAGTTTAAGCCAGTGCACTACTCAAACTTGCAGTAATGGTTCCGGACCTCCACAGTCCTTATTCTGCTCTGATACCACCAAAATGAGACAACACTCCTTTCCCAGAAGGATAATCCCATTAGTCCCAAGCTTACATATTAACTATGCCTAACCGTATAATAGCGATAGCGTGTTATTCAAGCAACGTTGTGGAAACAAGCGCATTAAAAGCATATAATAATATGGGAAAGCATTGGCAAACATATCAAAGTAAAGCGCATCATAAAGTAACTATACATCAACCATCCATAACATAGCCCCATCAGTAGGGCACTGTACATACATATACAAACGATCTTTACGTAAAAATGAAAAGATAAACAAATAAATCCAACCAAAAGAAAACCCTCAGAGCTCTCTAGCACTCCCCATCCCACTCTAAAAAATACATCAAAAACCTCGCCACTCAGCCCTAGAGACACACTAACAGGCCCTCACCATTAATGATGAGGATGCCTTGAGCTACCCTGTCCCTCCCCATGAGTACGCCTATAAACCTGCATAGGCACGTACTCGGACGAGGAGCTCGACACGACGATGCGATGTCTCCGATACGTCCTCAGGTATTGCTCGGTACGCCTCCTCTGACCTCAGTAGACGAAGCCTTGCCTACTGGATACCACGGAAGACTGTGGCGCTGCCCACAGATAGTCCTGCTCTCTCGGCCTTGGTGGGTGCCAGATTCGCGGAAAGGGAAGAAACTAGATGACTCTGAATGGCCCTATGAGATCCTCCACGTGCGATGCCCCTCCTTTGAAAAGAATGTTGATCGGCCCTGTGTAGACCATCAAGTAGATAAATGGATCCATGTGAGACAACCCCTTCCTAGGAGGCCCCATTGGTGACCCCACTTATAATTATTAGAGTTATAGCGTAGCGTAGTAGTATAAAATTTGCGGAAATATTAAAACATACAATACATACAGATACCATAATAAAAGTATATATAGATAATAGTATTGGCTCCATCATTAGAGCCTGCAATACTAATACCAAATATAAAATACTTCCGAGTACAAAATAAATAAAAACTAAGAACATAACATCAGAACAAAATGCACTCCGACTTCGTCTCTTGGCGCTCAAGGTCCCCCAGCATTAGGATCCGAGGCTCTTCCACCGGCATCAGGCTCAACAGGTATTCTGTCAATCTCCTCTGGAAACTCCTCATCATGGTCTTCTCGTACAGTCGAGAACAAAGAAATACAACACAGAAAAGTAAAAGGGATAAGAAACAGTAATATGTCATACATGGAAAAACAGCGATATAAATAATGTATATAGATAGCAACACACCAAATCACAACAGTGACAACCAAGCAACTCCCGAATAATATTTCCCTTAACTACTGTCTCTCACACTCATGCAACTAACGACTATATGGACTCGATCACGACGCGACATCCTCAACGGATCAAGGTGTCCCGATCATCACCATGCCACCCCCATAAAGTAGGGTTCGGTCTAAAGCCCGCAGGCCCAAATCGTCTCATGGATACGACATATTCCCCCGCCCGCAGGCCAGGTCGGAATATTCACCCGTCAACAACGCAACTCACGGTAACGATATGTTCCCCCGCCCGCAGGATAGGTCGGAGCATTCGCCCGTTCGTTAACAACTCAACTTTCGGTAACGACATATCCCCCTGCCCGCAGGCTACGTCGAGATATGCGCCCGTCCGTCTACAATTCGACTAACGGTACGACCACCTCCCCGCAGGTAAGATCGAAATCGCCCCTACGCCAAACTAATCGATACGACCATCTCCCCGCAGGTAGATCGAAATCGCCCGTATGCCAACACAGTGATGAATAACAACTATGTAACATGAATCTCACCGACTCATCTCAGGATCAACACTTAGTGCCTCAACCATGACTTATATACAACAACGACCAACTTCATCTGGCTTAACCGGGTATCAACTCACATTCATCACCCGATTTATCAGAAATCAATGCCTAGTTCTACTCAGACATCAGCGATCACAACAGACATCAACAGCAGTCAGAATATATTTTCAACAGTAAAGTCAACTTATAAATAAATAACATTTAATCAATTATAGCATATAATAGACATCATACACATATCACATATAATATATCAAATATCCAATCACAGCACAGACAACTTCAATATGCCGTAAAATCAACCTAACGGTCAAACGACCTCTAGTAGGGTTTGAGTCGCCCTACGCATATCAATATATATTATTTAAAGCTTGCCTCCCCGACGATATTGTGGTTCTTTCCCCCACCTTTGTAAATTTCCCGAGAGATTCCAAATGCGGCTCCGCAGCAGTCAATCGAGTGCGCGATCGAGCGTTCGAGTCCTGTCAGATTCTATACAGTAAAACACAACGAGAAATTAAAATAATGAAACCATAATCTACCTAATCTCTAGGATTAGCTACTGCCCTTAATTAATTAAATAGGCTAGGGATATTGAAATTCTACCAACTCTTGGATCAATGATCCTTAGGCATACCTAATGCATAATCAATGATCAATTATCAAAGATTTGAACCAAAACCCCTTAAACCAACAAAGTAGGGTTTCGGCCATCACCATGAAAAATAGGTGAGAGTTTGATTTGGCCTCCTAATCACTTGGATTACATGATTAAGGGATGCAACATGTGGAATCAAGAACAAAGAACAAAAACCCATTTTCCCCCTAAAACAACCCATTCGGACTTCCCTAGAAAAATAGGCTAGAGATTTTATTTCATCCCAAGCTCTTGGATTATGATAGTAGGGGATGATACTAGCTCATAGGAATTGGTTTGGTCTCAAAATGATTTTTCTACAATTTTCTAGAGATTTTTGAAGTTTAGATCTAGAAATTGAAATTCATGAAAATAAATGGAGAAAATAAAGATTGAGAGCTCAAGGATGAAATCTTTACCTTCTAGGTGATAGAGGAGGATGAGAGGAGCAACTTTGCTTCACAAACTTGGTTGAAAATCCTTGAGGAAGTTGAAGAAAAATGGAGGTGAAGGTTGGAGGAAAAAATGGTGGAAATGGAGAAATGGAAGAAAGAAAGGAAGAAGAAGAAGATGAAGGTGAGAAGGAGAGAGAGAGAGCTCGAAATTTTGAGGAGAGAGAGAGTGAATTATGACACCTTTCTAGATATTTTAGGGACATGGATGTCCTTTTGGAAAAAGACCAGGGGCATTTTGATCTTTTTGCGTTCAGATATTTTCTAATTTCATAAATATCTAGATATTTTCCAAAAAAGTAATGATGACAGTACTGAGTCACAGGCACGCCTTCCTAGGCGATGTGACTTCATGTTCCTCCGTTTTTAGTCCCGTTACTTTCACGATTTAGTATTTTGCCCCAAGAAAGTCGTGAAAACTCATATATTTTGAAATTTTACAAAATCGCCGATAAAGTTCGCAATTTAGTTTAAAACCTAATGGTTTCATTCATGAGTCAAAATTAATCGTCTGAGCAGTAAAATAATACTGTCAGTGTAAAACGCAGACCGGGTTCCATCTGAGTTTTTGACCAAAATTTAACCATAGCCTCCTACGATAGCGTAAAGCGTGACTATGGCCTCAGAATAATTTATTTAATTTTCTAGACCCTCTAAGAAAATACAATTACTTAAATACTAGTTAAATAAAAAGATTAATAAAATCGGGGTGTTACACCACGCGCCACCCTTTCTCGTCATGATAGACGATCTCGATCAGCCCCAGTACCGGTATCCTCGGTACCGACATGATGAAAGGGTGTACCATCGAGTTCATCTGCTGGCTCCTCGTCTTCACGCGAGCCAAGAACCAAAACCAACCAACAAAATGATAAGGAGATAAGAATGCAGTGCATAGCATATCGGAAATGACAATAGTAGTGCAGTAAACAACACCATGTAACAGATAGCATGTATAGCATATCTAACAATTACTGCACACAACCAAACGTCTCTCGAGACAACACATGCAACAACATCCATCTCCATAAGTCTCACTCTCAGATCAAACCACTAGAACGGGATACTAATCTCATGCAGTATGTCGGCCGAATCTCACTAAACTGGTTCTATACCGGAATAGGTCCACACCCGAACAAGTCCACACCAGAACAGGTTCTGTGTCGGAACGGAGTTAGTTTGTCCAAGAAACCGAACCGCTCGCCGTGACCAATAAGAGTGCATCCTCCTTCCACACCGGAACCAGGGTGTCTTGGTTGCCTCGGAACATTAGCCTGGAACGTGGAAAGCTCAAGGATTAGTCGGGCAAACCGGACTGGATTGAGCGTCACGACAGGATAGGCGCTACCTCATCTGTTTCTTAAACTATTCCTGAGAACGGTAACATCCCCAAGGTCACTCACTTGCCCGTCCCTTCTACTTTCCGTACCCGTACTCAGGTACAACTAATGTTGTATGACGTTGGCAGCCCATACTATCTGTCATACGGCCTCGCCACTTGACAGCTGATCATATGCAACAAACATACTCAACGGGCTTGATACCGGACCTCACGCCTAACGCTTAATCAGCACCAAACGATGTCACTGCATCAGCACGGCCACAGCCTCGATGCCATGCGTGCATGAACCACAGCTCAAACATTACATCCACAACCTCAAACACTCAACATAATTGCAACGGCACCATCCACGGTATCAGCCCGACAACAAACACGGCACACAACCAAACGTAACAGCAATGATATCAACATCCACAATAGAACATGCATATCATACACCAAGTAGCATATAGGCACGTATACAGATAGCGTATAGCACAATTATCACCATAACAGTCATACGAAGCAGATCATCCTCAATCAACGGTTATCTAACCTAGGGTTTCCAAATGTAACAGTGATAGCCCAAAGTATGCTAAACCTAAGGTTTAGGTACTTTATTGGGGCTCAATCACTAGTAGGGTTAGGGCTTCCCTACACATAGCAGAAAGAATATCTACGCTGCTCTTGCCTTCCCGATCGCAGTAGTACTCTCTCTCCCCACCTGAAGACTTAGTGCGAAAATCCATGCAAACGTTGGCACGTTCTCCAACACAACAAGAATAACAAAGAACAGCCCCCAAGCTCCTCCAACAGTTGCGGCCTCAAGCTCCAAACATCGTACAATCACGAGCACAAACTTTGCCCTAATCACGAGCACAACATATATGCAATAGTGTTAGCCCTAGGGCAACCTCAAAGATCAAAGAAGAAAGGTAGAAACTCGAAGAAACACGAAGAACACGAAGAACGCATGTTAGGGATTTGAGTTTACCTTTGGCAGATGAATAAAACAATCCGTCGAAGTTGTAGAAAACTTCGTCACGATCGCAACCGTGTAGTCAGAATCACGTTCCAGTACCTCGTTCTCCTTGAAACCTCACTTTCTCTCACTAAAAGCTCTGACTTCTCCCTATTCTCTCTATAACTCGAGTTTGGAAGATGGAGAAAATGGTCCAAGTGAAAAATGAAGAGAAAACTTCACTTGGAGCATCCTTCTGAGAACGCTAAAGCGTGCAGGAAGGCCATGCTTGAGCGTGGGGTTTCCTCCACGCTTGAGCGTGGAGCCTCGTCCACTTCGCCTTCACCCTGGCCTGACACATGTAGTACATGTCAAAAAGCACACCAGATGGCAAACGCACACAGCACGCTTAAGTGTGCAACATGCCAACTCTTGAGCGTTGGCACGCTAGGGCGTGCACCCTTGCCACGCTTGAGCATGCTGCTCAGCTGGGAAGAGCCTTCCAAACCTCGGATCCCACTTGCTATTGTTTCAAAGTATGACTATGAGATCTGGCAAATGAATGTCAAAACAGCTTTCCGTGATAGGAATCTTCTCGAGGATGTGTACATGACACAACCTGAGAGTTTTGTCTATTCACAGAATGCTGGAAAGGTTTTACAAGTTGCAAACATCCATTTATGGATTAAAGCAAACTTCTAGAAGTTGGAATCTTCGTTTTGGTTTAAACTGTAAAACAGTTTGGATTCATCAAGAGCGAGGATGGACCTTGTGTGTACAAGAAGGTTAGTGGGAGCATAGGTATTTTTCTCGTATTGTATGTATATGACATACTACTTATGTACTCGAACACATGAATACATGAATAAGATTCTATACGCTTCGGCAATTGAATCTGTTATGCATGCCATGATATGTACTCGAACATATGTCTTGTATGCTTCGAGCATGATGAGAAGGTACCAATCCAATCCCAGTGAAGGTCACTGGACCGAAGTCAAGAATATCCATAAGTACTTGAGAAGAACTAAGGATTCATTCTTGATCTGAATTGGTGAGGAAGAGTTCATTGTAATGGGTTACACTGATGCTAGCTTCCCAACCGATAAGGATAACTTTAGATCGCAATCTGGCTTTGTGTTTTGCCTTAATGGTTGCACTGTGAGCTTGAAAAGGTTCCAAGCGTGAGACAGTTGCTGATTTTATAACAGATGTCGAGTATATAGTTGCCTAAAATACAGATTTAGAGGCCATTTGGATCAGAAAGTTCATTTATGAACAAATCGAAGTTCCTAACTTTGCGAACTCCATTGATCTCGTTGCGATGATGATGGAGTAATCGCGTAAGCTAAGGAAACTTGATCTCACTAGTGATCCGAAACATATACTTAGGTGCTGCCATCTCATTCGATAGATGATTGATAGAGGAGATGAAAAGATGTACATAATGACAACACTAAACAATCCACTATTGGAGTCTCTTGCTCAGTAGTAGCATGACCCTCATACTAGGCCGATGGGTGTTATATTGATGCCCGATTGGCTCTAGTGCTAGTGGGAGATTGTTGGGGTAAGCCCTATTGGCCAATCTATTTTGAATAGATAATCGTTTGCATCATGACTTTGATCATATATTTGATATATGTATAAGGCATTTATTTATTATGTTATATTTGATGATCATATTTATAGCATAATAAAGTCCTTAGAATAGGTAGTTCATTTAATGGAACGTCAAGTATGACTTGACCGTGAGATGCCATTAAATTATAGAACACCATTCTTAAATATCCATAGTCAAGTATTATTTTTAATAAGGACAATAATAATGCATTGAGACTATTATGTGAGTGTACTGATGACCACATCACACGGGTCATAGATATAAGATATCAAGTCTTCACATAGGTATAAATATTAGTGTAATATTTATACTGGAGTGACCCGCTATGAGAACGCTGCATAATAGTTATGTAAGTGTCATAAGCGATTCTCATGGTGACCATAGTGAAGTAGTCCTTCAACTTGAAGTCACTACGATTCCTAACATATGTAGTTGTAGGCAGTTGTAGGCTTTGATACTATTAAACGTTGTCTATAACAGAACAACTATAAAGGTAGTTAATGTGCCTGCAATGAAACATGTTGAGGAATGTGAGTGATGTAGATAGGATTCGTCCCTCCTACATAACAGGAGTAATGTCTATAGGCCTCTTGATGGTATGAGACATAGAAATGCATGGCCATGTTAAGGTGGGACAATATGAGATATTGTGCCCACATGATCGTACGTCAATTACTAGATCAAGAAATAAATAATTGGACTTCACAAGGATGACACATTTATGCCTTGTGTTCAATTAAGACATTGAGACGAAAGGACGTTGACTTCACATTATATATGGTTCCAATATGATTTTAATTGTATCACCAATATTCTAATTAATTAGGTAGCAATGATGTATTGCTAGATGCCACTCATTGTTTATAATATTAATATGATTAATAATAATTAATATTATTGCCAATTAATTGAGAACCTATAAGGTCACACACATAGAACAAATGTTCAAAGAATTAATTTAATTGATTAATTAAATATGATTTAATTAATAATTAAATGAGGATAAGTTTAATTGATTAATTAAATATAATTTAATTAATAATTAAACATTGGGCCTGTAGCGTACAGTGACCCAAGTGGGTTAGGTTAAGTAAGTGACACCTATTAGTAAGCTGTACACGTCACTTAAGTAACAGACAATACAGAGCACTCATAACGGACGTTGTACACCCTTGACAGGCACGCCCTCTTATCTCTCTTTGTGTGTCGTGCCTCTCCCAATCCTGATAGCTAACACTACGCTATCTCTGATGTTGGTTTGCTCGTGTGGATTGAGTAGAGATGTTGCTACTTTGCAATACATGTGATAGAGAAGAACCTCTCCCTTTGTGGTGATAGCAGCAGTGTTCCTCAGCTCTGCTGCTCTGTAGCTGTGCAGATCAAGTTGCCATTCACACCGTAGCAGTGTTCGTGATTTACCCGTTCTGCTGACATGGTTACAGTGTTCGTGATAAAGCTACGCTTCAAGAGGTAAACATAATATCCTTGTGATTCATGTGCGATACGTGGTCTTTTAGTAAATGGGTTTTTCCGCTCAAGAGGTTTTTATAAATTTTTTTTTAAATTATCCCTCTTGAAACCCCAACACCGTAGGCGTAGGGTCGTGATGTCTAGTTCGTCGTCTGAGTATGAGCCTCTGGTAACTTACAGGCGTACCCATGGCGAGGGTCAGGGCAGTTCAGGCCATCCTCACCACTGATGGTGGGAGCCTGCCAGTGCATCTAGGTTGTGAACTAAGCGTTTATCATGTATATTTTTGAGATGGGCACGTAGTGATGGCGAGCTATGAGTGCTTTCGTTTAGTGTCTTTTGATGTATTTGATATATATATAGTACAATGCCCTATGGATGGGGCTATGTTTATGCATGGTTGATGTATATAGTTATTTTCTATCTGCGCTATACTTTGATGATCTATGCTTTTCCGTATTCGTGTATGTTTATCGTATCTGTTTCCGCAACGTTTCTTGAATACCACACTATCGCTATAATATGGTTAGGCATGGTTAATAATATAAGCTTGGGACTAATGGGATTATCCTACGTAAGTGGGGTCGTCTCATTTTGGTGGTATCAGAGCAGTTTGGTTCTATAAAGGGATGTGGAAGGTCTGGAATCATAACTGCAAGTCTGAGGAGTGTACTAGCTTTGGTAGTTGATTCCCGAGTTGTATCAGCTACGTCTAGTTTTGGGTAGTGTCTGATGCGCTAGTTATCGAAGTGTGATAACTATTTTCATTCATAAGGCATATGATAAGCTTAACTGTTAAGTGTTATTGTATGTAGCTCCTTTTTACCATAAGCTAAATGGCCCGTGGTCAAGATGCGAGGGGAGGCAGGCCGGCTACGATCGGAGATCACAACAATGGTGACCACAACGAAACTGGAAGTGGTGGTGAAACATCTGAGGCAATGAGAGCCATGCAGGACTAGGCTACTGCAATGATGCAGCAGACTCAACAGACTGCCCAGTATATGCAAAGGCAAGAAGAAAGGGAAGAGAGGCAGACTCAGTTACAAGTTGTTAGCGGGGATGAGGTTGTGGATACAGGTCTTTATGCTTTTATGAAAGGGAATCCTCCCCAATTCCACGGAGAATACTACCTTGAAGCGGTAGAAACATGGCTGCAAGAGATCGAGAAAGTGTTTATAGCCATCCGCTGCTAGGAAGACAGGAGAGTGATGTATGCTGCGTTCATGCTGGTAGGCGCAGTGGAAGCTTGGTGGAAGAATAAGCTCAGGTTGTTGGAGACAGAGGGCAGATTCATCAGTTGGAACTTGTTCAGGGAATGCTTTTTGGAGAAGTACTTCCCTAGAAGCGTCAGGTAGGAGAAGAAGAAAGAATTCCTGAGTCTGAGGCAGGAACAGATGTCAGCCGGGGAGTACGCGATAAGATTTGAAGCGCTACTCAAGTTTTCGCAATTCTATCAGGTCCATCCAGATGCGGAGTGGGTCTGTAAAAGGTTTGAAGATGGGTTAAGGCCCGAGTTAAAAAGGGCGATGCTGCCTTTCAGTATCAGATTGTTCCCACAGCTGGTGGAGAAGTGTATAGTCTTGGAAGGTCATGACAAAAATGGGATGGTCCAACCACAAGCAAAGAGTGGTGGGCTAGTTAGAAGCAGTGGCTGGAGAGGCAGGGGTGGCAGATTCCAGTAGAGGACGAAACCGTATAATCACGCAACTCAGTATAATGTTACGCATGGAGGAAGTAACTCCAGTCAGGGGCAACAGGAGATCAGGACATGTTTCTGATGCGGGGGACCGTATCTGGTAAAGAGCTTCCCAGGGACCCAACACATCAGATGTTTCAACTGCAACCAGATAGGTCATTATGCATCAGATTACAAGCTCGGAGTCAGTAGAAGGGCTCAGTTTCAGCAACCGAGCGGAAGAGCTTAGAGCGGTGGCGCAAGATCTCAAAGTGCAAGGCAGCAGAGTTGCCCACAAACCATCGGACGAGTGTTTGCCGTTAGAGGATCTAAAACCTCTCGATGCCCTTATTTGATACAAGGTAAATGTCTAGTCTCTAGTAAGCTTTTCTCTGTTTTATTTGATTCGGGGGCTACACATTCTTTTATTTTGATAGAGTGTATGGATCATCTAGGGTTGCATGTTTCTTTCTTACCATATGACCTCACTGTTTCTACACCTATAGGTGATTCCCTAACCATAGTGTTCATGTGCCTAAAATGCCTGATCATAATAGAGAACTGAACTTTCCTTGTTGACCTTGTTTGTTTGCCTATGCAACAAATAGATGTTATCCTATGTATGGGCTAACTTTCGGCAAACCATGTGGTGTTATACTGTTCAATCAAAACCCTTCGTTTTTCCGAGCGTTCTGGATTGATGCCTGCCAACGAGAGCATTCGATGGGTGGACAATCAGACGGATGCACGGTGTTGTTCTCTTTAGAAGCTAAGGAGACTCCTAGTGTCGGGGCTTTACCTATCGTGCGAGATTTTCCAGAGGTGTTTCCCGATGATGTTCCCGGACTGCCACCGGAGAGGGAGGTGGAGTTTGCTATAGATTTCATACCAGGGACTGCGCTTATTTCGTTAGCGCCATATCAGATATCTCCAGTGGAGTTGGAAGAGCTTAAGAAACAGTTGGATGAGATGCTAGGAAAAGAGTTCATCAAACCTAGTGCATCTCCGTGGGGAGCGCTAGTGTTGTTTGTGAAGAAGAAGGACGGGAGCTCGAGGCTATGCGTGGACTATCGTCAGTTGAACAAAGTGACAATAAAGAGCAAGTACCCGTTGCCAAGGATAGATGATTTGATGGAGCAGTTGAAGGAAGAACCTGTGTTTTCTAAGATCGACCTGCGACCTAGATACCATCAAATTCGAGTTAAGAAGGAGGATGTGCCAAAGACTGCTTCTTGGAGTCGGTGTGGTCACTACGAGTACTTAGTTATGCCGTTCGGTGTGACTAATGCTCCGGCTATGTTCATGGAATATATGAACAGGATCTTCCGACCATTCCTAGACAAGTTTGTTGTTGTGTTTATCGACGAAATCCTTGTTTACCCTTCAAGTAAAGAGGAACACCAAGAGCATCTAAGGGCGATGTTGCAAGTGTTGAAGGACCGGCAATTGTATGCTAAGCTGTCAAAGTGTGAGTTTTGGTTAGAGGAAGTGCAGTTCTTAGGCCATATGATCAGCAAGGATGGAATCGCAGTGGATCCTGTGAAGATAGAGGCTGTAGTGAGTTGGAAAAGCCCTAAGTCTGTGTGAGAAGCTTTCTTGGTTTAGCGGGCTACTATCAGAGGTTCATAGAAGGATTCTCTAAGATTGTGTTATCTATGATGCAGTTCACGAGAAAGGGGAAGGCGTTTGAGTGATCAGAGGCTTACAAGCAAAGTTTCCAGGAACTGAAGAGAAGACTGACCACATCACCAGTGTTGGTGTTACCAGATCCTTTAGGACGATTTGATGTGTACTGTGATGCATCTTATCGAGGCTTGGGATGTGTGCTCATGCAAGAAGGAAAAGTGGTGGCGTATGCCTCTAGGAAGTTGAGAGTACATAAGCAAAACTACCCAACGCATGATCTGGAATTGGCGGTGATAGTGTTTGCATTAAAGATATGGAGACACTATCTGTATGGTGCTAAAATCAGCGTATTTAGTGACCATAAGAGCTTGAAATATTTGTTCAACCGGAGAGAGTTGAACATGAGGCAACGTAGGTGGATGGAATTCCTAAAGGAATATGAATTTGACTTGCAATACCATCCAGGTAAGCCGAATGTAGTAGCGAATGCGCTTAATAGGAAGTCCCTACACGTATCTGCCATGATGGTAAAGGAGCTAGAGCTATTAGAGACGTTTAGGAATCTGGATCTTGATGTGGAAATCGTCGAGTATAGGTTGAATCTAGGGATGGTTAAAGTGACTAGCGATTTCCTGAATCTTTTGTGGAAGAAACAAGCTGAGGATAAGTACCTCGAAAGTGTGAACAGGTTAATAGAAGAAGGTAAGCCTTTGGAATTTAAGTTAGGTACTGATGGTCTGCTTAGGTACGGTGACAGGATTTGTGTGCCAATGGATAACGAAGTTAAGAACAGGATCTTGGAGAAGCACACAAGAGGAAGCTGATTTTTAATTCGGGGGAGACCAAGATGTACCAGGAGTTGAAGAAGTTGTTCTGGTAGCCGGAGATAGACTTTGTTTCTGGGTTGTTAAAGACTCAGAAAAAGTGTGATGCAATCTGGGTAATCATTGACAGGTTAACAAAATGTGCTCATTTCTTACCTACCAACCAGAGTTATTCTTCGGAAAGGTTGACTCAGATTTACATCAAGGAGGTTGTGAGGCTACATGGGGTACCTTCGAGTATAATTTCGGATCGTGATCTGAGATTTACGTCAAGATTTTGGAGGAGCTTAAACAGTGCTATGGGAACAAAGTTAAGTATGAGTTCTGCAAATCATCCTCAAACGGATGGTCAGTCTGAATGAACAATTCAATATTTGGAGGATCTCTTAACAGCGTACGTGTTGGAGAACACAGGAAGTTAGGACGAGTTCCTTCCATTGATGGAGTTCACTTACAACAACAGTTTCCATTCAAGTATTGGCATGGCTCCATAAGAGGCACTGTATGGACGAAAGTCCAGGACTCTGTTATGTTGGTTTGAGACTGGAGAGAGTCGGCTTTTGGGTCCAGAGTTCGTATAGCAAACAACAGAACAAGTCCGTAAGGACTTTTGAAGAAAAGAGAAGGTTTTTGAGCTTAAAAGTGGCAGATACTAAAGTTCTAAGGTTAGCATGCCCGTGTCATGCGAGAGCACACCCGTGCTAACCTTCCAAATCCATTCATCCAAATAAAGCCTTAAAAAAATAGTCAAAACTGGCCTCTAGGGACTTAGCACGGTCGTGCCATGCGAGAGCACGGCCGTGCCACATTGAAGAAAGGGTGACTCAGAGAAGTACAGCCTGACAGAAGCTAGCACGGTCCCAATCGCAAGAGCACGACTATGCAGATAAAGAGCACGCCCATGCTGCAACCCGTGCTATAGCTCGTGCCTTAGAACGTTGTTCTACGAAGTTTGTAAGCCCTGACACAATTGAGCACGGCCTGATATTCTGAAGAGCGCGACCATGCTGAGTGAAGAGCACGCCTGTGCCAAGTGAAGAGCACGGCCGTGCCAATGGCACAAAAGATCTAATTCAAGGCCCGGTCTGCATATTTTGTTATAAATAGAGGCCCTCTGTGCCACTTAAGAGACATCTTTTGCATATTTTTTATTCTTTCATCTCTTTATTACTTTGAGTACTATACTCTTGTTTTAGTTTTTAGTTTGCAGTTTTGATTTCTAGAGTAGGATTTGGCACCTGGAAATTAAGTTGGAGATAACTTCTCCATCTTCAATTATCCATGATGCGTTTTCCATTGTTGATTTTGGTTTTCTCTATTATTATGAGTAGCTAAGTTCACCACTAGAGTTGTGGTGGATCTTGTGTTAGTAGAAACCCTTTTCGCTATGTCTTAACTTTAATTCAATTCTATTTGGTTTCAAGGTTACAATTTGAATAGTGTTATTCTGTTTTTCTTCATCCCATACTAGGATTGTGCACCCTTCGTATGCTCTTAATCAATTAATTGATATTTTGGCTATCAAGCCCAATTAAATTGGTAGACCTATAGGATAACCGGGGTTTAATATCTAGATTTGAGAAAACGCGATTTATTCTTGCAATTATTCAACTTCTTTATGCTTTATGCTTTCTAATCATTTAAACTCTTTGCCTGACAACCATTGGGTTTATTAGGGGAAAAGAATATTAATTGCCTGACAAACAATTAATAGTTTTCGTAGAGGGGTTGATATTCGAAAAGCAACTACGAAATTTAATAGAATTAGGATTTGGGGGTATCGAAAGCACAAGTGAATCCATGGCTCTAGGCTTTTTACTCTTGATTTCTAAACTCTTTTATTCTTCTTTCATTATCGTTTACTACTGCTTTATTATTATTTATTTTCTAAGTTCTTGATTAGTATAAATAGCATAAGGATTTCCCTATTCCAGTACTTGCTTTATCACTTAGTTATCTAAATTAATCTCTTTGGTGCCGTTGCCGGGGATTAATTTTTGATATTTTGCGATTTTAGAAATATTGGAAGAAAATAAATTCTAGTTAATTTACACATTTATTTTTTCTTTTTATTCTTTCTCTTTGTATGCTAACGCGTTCTAAAGATCCTGATCTAGTCTTTGATAGGGAAGTTGAAATCACAGGCTGCGGAGGCAAGCAAGAGAGGAGAACACCATGGGGGAAATAATGACATTGCTAGATTACTTTACCCCCTTTGCCGAGGTGATGGATAGCATCACCAACCCTTCGGTGGATGCCAACAACTTTGAGATCAAGCCTGCTTTGGTCTCTATGATCCAAAACTCTGGATTATTTGGGGGATTGCCAACTGAGGACCCCAACTGCCATCTGAAGAAGTTCCTCAAGATCATAGGTCTTATCAAATACAATGGAGCTTCAACATATGCAATCAGACTCAGATTGTTCCCGTTCTCACTATCTGACAAAGCAAATCAGTGGCTTTCTTCTTTGCCGGCTGGTTTTATCACTACTTGGGATAAATTAACACACCAATTTTTGGCCAGGTATTTTCCACCTTCTAAATCCACTAAATTTAGAGCTGATATTTCGAACTTTGTGCAATATGACCAGTAATCTCTCTATGAGGCATGGAAGTGATATCAGGAGTTGACCCAAAGGTGTCCTTACCATGGTTTTGTTGTCCCCATTCTGGTACAGATGTTCTAATATGGGATTTCACAAAAAAAGAAGTCCAATATAGACGCTCCTTGTGGGGGCTCAATTCTAAAGAAAACACCTGTAGAAACCCAAGCTTTGATCTAGGAGATGGCAGCCAACCATTACCATTGGCCGCCTAGTGACAGTCAAGACAGTGAAAAGTTGACCAGAGTACATTCAATAGATGACATCACATCATTAGAAACCAAGGTCGACGCTCTAACAAAGCAGATAGAGATAGTGATGCAGGCACAAGTTCTAATCATGACACAAACCATCACATCTACACCTCCGCTCCTTTGTAACAACTGCAGTCTGACTGGTCATGAGAGTAAAAATTGTAAGTGGGATAGTTCCATCACCCCGTCAGTTGAAAGTTAATTATATGGGCAATGCCAAATGGAGTCAAAATAATTTCAGACAACCGAGTTGGCAAAATCAGAAGTCAAGGCAAGAAGACACAAGAACTAGTGCGGAGAGTACTTTAGCAGAGCTTAAGAAGAAATCTGAAGATGATTTTCAGACCCTGAAATCCCAACTAACTACCCTCGTAGCATGGGTGATGCAAGATACACCCCCTGTCCAGACCGAGGAAAAATCAGAAGGGCAGGTTAAGGGTATCACTCTTAGGAGTGGAAAAGAATTGAACAAAGAACTTGACAAAGGAACCGCAAGCAAGCATGCTTCTGCTGGAGAAAGCACGCACGTGCTCCATACCGCACGGACGTGCTCACTGACGAACACTATTTCAACAGAAAGAAAAGGTAAAATAGCTCTAAACCAGAAAATGTAAACATCCTTTACCCTCATAGATTGAAAAATGAGCATCAGGATAAGCAATTTACCAGATTTTTAGATATCTTTAAAAAATTGCATATAAACATTCTTTTTGTTGAAGCTATTGTCCAAATGCCCAAATATGCAAAATTTTTGAAAGAGATAATCTCCAATAAAAAGAAATTAGAAGATTTTGAGGTAGTAAAATTAATTGAGGAATGCTCAACCATTGTTCTTAAAAATTTGCCACCTATATTAAAAGACCTAGGGAGTTTTACTATCCCCTGTTCCATTGGTAACTCGTACTTTGAAAAAGCATTATGTGATTTGGGTGCCAGTGTAAATTTAATGTCTTTGTCTGTCTTTAGAAAACTTGGCATGCAGGAACCTCAGCCCACCAACATCTCCTTATAGCTGGTAGACAGATTCATTGCTTATCCACGAGGTGTGATCGAAGATGTTTTAGTCAAAGTTGACAAATTCATAAATCCTGTCGACTTTGTTGTGTTAGATATGGAGGAGGATGAGGAAGTTCTAATTATCTTGGGACGGTCTTTCTTAGCTACAGGACAGACTCTAATTAATGTCCAACAAGGAAGGACATATATGCGGTTTGGTGATGAGGAAGTCGTTTTTAGAATTTTTGATTCTCAGAAAAATCCTTCTTCTTTCGCCTCCTGTAATTTTATTCAAGATATTGATGTCACTGATCTAGCTGTATCTGACAATCTCTCTAATTTCAGGATAAAGGACCCGCTCGAAAAGATTCTTATCTCACATGATCTGGATGTTACGACAGATAGTGAAGAAGAGGAAGCCTTGATGTTCCTCTAAGCTCACCAAGCAGGAACTTGGAAACAAAACATGTTTGAAAAATTGGAAAGAGACAACAACCCGAAGCTCAAGCCTTTGATTGATGTACCTCCAGAACTAGAATTGAAGCCTCTGCTGGCTAATCTCAAATATGCCTTCTTGAAACCCCCTTCATCTCTACCTGTCATTATCTCTGCTGCTTTGACACAAACTATGGAAGAGCAACTTTTGAAGCTACTAAGGGATAATAAAGAAGCTTTTGGATGGACAATTCATGATATTAGGGGCATAAGTCCCTCCATATGCACTCACAGAATCTAAATGGAAGATGAAATTTTTAATACCCCTTGGGCATTACCTCGTGAACACGTGCGGAATTAAATTTAAAAGAGAATTGCTAGTTGCTTTCGGAAAAAGATAATTTACTTTAAGTCAGAAAACTCGGGTGTAAAAATTTCAGCATAATACTTCGGAAAAGCGATACACACATCATAATAGTAAAATCACCTTATACTTGACAACACACATAAACTGGGTTTATTCATAAATCATTTCACCACCACATAAGTGGCTTCCTGCAATTGTTTTTCATACTGAAGTCTCAAACCGCATAAAGGTTTTCAAAATCACATCTACCGACTTTCTCAATTTAAACATTAAAATTCTAAGAGCTGATCAGACAAAAGAACTCTAAGAACAATAAAGCATACTACCTAGCATACATCGTACCAATAAGACTGGGCCTCGTCGTCAAGAGTCCATAGATCTTCGTCGTTGACGTCAAGAAACTCAAGCTACAGAGTCCCGAAGTGTCCCAAAGGACCGTTGGGAAGCATCTGTACATGTATCCAAAAACACAACAGTGTGTCCAACAAGTACAGGCAAGGGTGAGTAACCAATATATGGATTTAAACATGATAACTACATACACGAGACACAAAATAACATATGAACATATGTGATATCAACACAGCACAATAGCAGAAGTAACACGGGAGGACACACCAGGTAACAACATGCCCAACATGCATACCATAAATCGCAATATATCATGTTACTCAATTAGCAACATAAGACATCTTCGAAAACAGAATAGTGATGTACAATAAGTAAATGTAATCATCAACAATCATGCAATGCAATGCGATGTATATGACTCAATGCCATATGCCAGAAAGGTAAAACTCTGATCCTACTCTATGGAGCTAACAAAACGTCGGAGCGAGTGCATAGGAGGACATGTTCCGTCTATGCCAGCCTTGGGCAAGATGTTAAAATATTCGTAACGTACACGTATCTGGATTTACGGAAACACTCTACACCAAACATGAATAATACGGCATCTAGTCGAGGATATCAGTGTATTGCTCAGATTCCCCACGACAGAAAAGTGCTACCAACTGGTCACATGTCAGCCTTTCCAACCCTGATACCTCCAAGATCATTTAAGACGTCACCATAGGATTTGTACCCGCATCAAGGTGTAAGCTTAACTCCTAGGTTCAAGGCCTTACAAACTCATGCAATGAAATGCCAGTGCTTACACAAAGCACATGCGATAAAACAATGTCTATCCACCGGATAAACCTCAAGGTTCACTAAGGTTCTCTTCCTTAGGAACTATACGCGTCTTTGTATTATAAAACTTTTATCCACCGGATAAATCTCGTGATCCTTCCGGAATCGAGTCATCACAAGATTCACCTTTAACAACGTTCATCACAACGTAAAGAGGACACAAAACCGATAAATTCATTTTCCTCTAAAAGTCTTTTTCCGAAACTTCAGTTCTTGAAAGAAAAGTCATTTGAGACTAAATCTCTGTCCAAATAAATATTGTTGTTTTTAAAATACCTTACGTAAATATTTTCGGAATTAACAGTCGTGTAGCATTATAAAAACATTTTAAGTAGAAATTTGACTTTTTCTCTTAAAATAATTTTCTTCACATAATAATTAAATTAATTTTGAAACTTAACTTTTTCTACTAACTCTTTATTTTACTTTAGAACTTCTTTCGTAAAAACTAGCATCACTAAAGATTTTCCAACATTTCTCAATTCAATAGTTGGTATTCCTCATGAAGGTCTTTAAGGTTTTTATCTTATTAATTAATTGAGCACTGATCACTGTCAGGCTTCTCAATCAACAATCAACATCAATGAAATTGCCACGTCAACGTTATAGCAGATAATACAGTTCGTAATCATGCATTAAATTATTATAACACATAATTGTAGATAGTAAGTTAAAAGCAGATAATTATCAACAGATAGAATAACTTAAACAACCATAACGAAGCTCAAACAAAATTGCATAGACCAATCACTGATAACATATAGTTATCAGGAAAACCCCTCAGGCAAGCTGCCCTTACCTCTTGAAGTCAAGTAAGGTTCTTTCCCTTTGATCTTTCAACACTTCCTTCTACACCACAAATCACTAACTCCAGCAAATCAAGTGAAGCTACCAAGCGGTGTTCACGGTCTTTGGTTTGAATGATCCTCCGAAGCTTAGTGTACTCCACGAATCATCAAACTACAACGAATCAACAATCTTTCATCAAACAAAATAGTACAAGTTAATCTTTGAAAAGAAACTTGCTAATCCATTATAATGTAGGTTCGGCCTTCACTAATTAATAAGGCTAAGGATGTTAAAATTTTACTAACTCTTGGATTAATGATCCTCAAATATGATGAAGACATAATAACTAATCATTTATCAAAGACTCGAATCAAAACTCACCCAACCAACATGGTTAGGGTTTCGACCATTCTTGGAGAAATAGAGAAGTAATTTTAGTTTGATTCATGCTCTTGAATGATGAACATAGAGATCTTGATGAGTTCATAGAAATTGGTTTCATGATCATAAGATTTTTCTATGATTTTCTAGAGGTTTTTGAAGAAAGTTTCATG
This sequence comes from Ammopiptanthus mongolicus, assembly GCA_039655645.1. NCBI lineage: Eukaryota > Viridiplantae > Streptophyta > Magnoliopsida > Fabales > Fabaceae > Ammopiptanthus > Ammopiptanthus mongolicus. Next base: position 43,643,915 of record CM077350.1, read on the forward strand.
AAAGTGGATGATGATGTTTCATGACATAATCTTACAAAATGAATGAAAAAGAGGATATGATTGATCATGGAGAGAAGAGATTACCTCTTGAATGATTGTGCTTCACAAATTTGCTTATGGATCACTTGAGAAAATAAAATACATAGATGTCAAGACAATGAAGCAAGGAACTAGTTTACTAACTTGAGTCAAGAGATTTTACCTTTTGGTTGATGGGAAAATGGAGAGAAAGTGAAGAACACTCAAGAACTTTGAAGAACACTTGAGTAAATGAGAGAACTTTAGAGAAAAGGATGGAGTTAGGGAGGAAATGAATGGAATGGTCCATGGAGGGTGTTTTTGGGGCATGAGATCAGGGACAAGGAGGTCCAAGTTTGTTCATTTTAGGGACAAAAGGGTAAATTCACTTAGGGACAAAATTGGCATTTTAACAAAAGACTAAGGACATAAATGTCATTCAATCTCTAACTTCATAAATATCTTAGATATTTTTCTAGAGGCAATGATTCTTACAAGAAGAAAGCCTTGAAAATTATTTTAGTTTTGTCACAGGAAGGACCTTCTCAAAGTATTTGACCTTTGAAAAAGGAAAAGTCTCTTTCAAAAAAGTTTGCTCTAATGAAATTCTTCAGAAAAATGTTTTAAATGATGGAATATATAGAAAAGGATTTTCAAGTCAAATTCCTTTTGAGAATGAATTTTGAGGACTTAAGCTTTTAGAAAAAGCTTTGCAAAGAAAAGATTTTGCGAAAATAAGTTTTAGAGCGAAAATGAGTTTTGGTTTATACCAAAGAGATTTTGAGTTTTGTTTTCAAGTTTTGATCAATGAAAACAAACTTCGAGGAAACTGGTGATTACCCCTTCATGCATGTGAAGCACATGAACCTAGTGACTGAGACGTCGGGCTAGAGTTCTGTGAATTGAGCACCCGGACTGCGAGTCCTGTGTTTTGAAATGAATGGACTTTGTGTCCTATATACGACGTCGGCCTAGTACTTCGTGGATTGAGCACCCGAACTGCATGTAATGTGTTTTGAAATGAACAGACTTAGTGTCCCATAGGCGAATCTAGTTTTCGCGACATTGGCCTAGTACTTCATGGATTGAGCACTCGGACAACGTGTCCTATGTTTTGAATGAACGGGACAAATGTCCTTTAAAAAGAGTCGTAGGCTATGTGCCTTGACAAGAATGAACGAACGAAAAAGAAAACATAAAACCATGAGTTATATACATGAGTTGGACGACGTGCCATTGGAAATGAGCTACAATCCAAGTGGTTGAGAATATGAGCCAGTTAAGACTAGTAGGTCTATAGGGGCATCTTGTGTTCGAGACTCCACAAGATGCCGGAGGCATCGCGACCCCGTGTCGTGGTAATCGGCTGCCAAACACTGATGAACTCGATCAGAGATTGAACTATTCCTGATATGGTTGTGACATGATACCCTTGAACAATTGGAATTCGAACCTAAATTGAGAGGCCGACTCATGAAGACAATTGTGTTATGGGGGTATTCACGGCCTATCGCTCGATGAAGGGAAGTTAGGAATCTCTGGAGAACATAAACTAGAAAGTTGATTCAAGTCTCATGCATTCTTTTAACTTATCTTGATGAATGAGTGTGATCTCATAGAGTGAGATTATCTTGTTGTGATATTATGTTAAATGTTGATATTCTATGGCATGAATGTATTGTATATCGATGTATTGTTTGTACCTTGTTTTACTTGTGTGGCTATTATGATAAACTTGTGAACAAGTATCTCACTCTTGCCTGTACACGTTAGACACCCTGTTATGTTTTTGGATACGTGTACAGATGCTTCTCAACGGTCCTCTGGGTCACTTTGGGACCCTGTAGCTTGAGTTCCTTGATGTCGACGACGAAGATGTATGGACTGTTTACGATGAGACCCAGTCTCATTTGTAAGATGTATGTTAGGTAGTATGCTCTCTCGTTCTTAGAGTTCTTTTATCAGACCAGCTCGTAGGATTTTTTATGTTTAAGTCGGGTCTTTCGACTATGACTGATTATGTTGTGTATTAAGAGATTGAAAAGATGTATGCCTTATGGTGAAATTGAATTACTGTTATAGATGATGAGTTTCAATTTGTTTTCATCTGGTTGTTAAAGTTTTACTTTGGTATCAGATTTCCGCAACTACTCTATTGAGTTATTTTCGGGAAAAAATTTAATTAACCAAAAAAGAATATTTGGGATACGAAATGTGACACCGGGTTGGGGTGTTACATGATGATTTGATAAACCCTAGAAATTGGATTGAAGCAGCAATAACATGGGAGATGTTGTGTGTTTAGGATTAGGTATTGGTTTTATTTTGATGGATATAGGAGAAGAAACAACACAACACAGAGCACAACAACGTTTAGCAACCAGTCTTCTGAATTTGAGAATTGAGATTTGCGCATTTCTTCTTCCGTCCCTCCGCCCTGCCTCTGTCACCAACATTGACGACGACATCAAGCCACAGATATCCCCGCACTTTGCAGCTGAAATCACATCATTTGCTTGCTGCTGAGCTTGTTGTCTATACCTGGAAATCTTTTCCAAGGTTGATCTTTCCATCTCATCCTCCAGTGTGGTGGGGTGGAAGTTGGAGATGATCGAAGGTGGGGCGGCAATGGGCCGCCGCCGGTGGGGGTGGAGGAGTGACTTGAATGGTGAGTGAGAAAAGGGTAAGAATGTCTTTTAGATAATAAAAAAATTAAAAATTAAAATTAAAATAAAAAAAAAAAGTAAAATTACGTGAAAACCAGGGCTTCACCGGTGTATCCCAAAAATGGGACTTTGCCGTTGAAGCCGCCCTTCATTATCACTTGTTTTCTTTAAAACTATACATCACATCACGCCTCATGTTTCTTCCTTAGTGCTAACGATGTCTAATTTTCACAATTCAAAACAACTAAAACATTTTCGATAAAAAATAAAAAATTTAAAATTTTGCCAATGACAGAATAATCGGAGGATGACCAAAGCGACAGTTGCATAAACATTACCCAATTTCTTGAGTCTATTAGATTTCTCCAAGAGTACTAACATGGTCTAATTTTTACAAACCAAAACAAATAAAACATTCTCGATAAAAATAGAAAAAATAAAACTTCCCGACAAACGAATAAATGGAGATGACCAATGTAACACCCCGTTTTTGTTCTGCTTTCTAGGATCGGTAAGTTATATAAATGAGTTTATATTTTATCCGAGGTTTTAAAAAATGAATTTAAATAAACCAAGATCATATTTATACTCTACATTATCGTAGAGAGTTACGGTTAAATTTGGGTTGAAAATTCAGACGGAACCTGATCTGCGTTTTCATTGACATTAAAATTTTACTGATCAGAAAACCTAATTTTGACTCATGAATGAAAGAGTTAGGTTTTAAATCAAATTTCCAACGAATTTGGTTATTTTGAATTTTTTCACCAAAAAGTGAAATAATATAGGTTATTCGGGCGAAATCTTAAATCGGGTAAACAACGGAGCTGAATACGGAATTACCGAGACTCGCTAACGAATAAACTTGAAGTCACGTCAGGTCAACTCACCTAGGTGAGTCATGCAAGTGACTCACCAAGGTCATGATAAAGAAAGGGTGAAAGGACAATTATGTCCTTAACCATTTGTTTTAATTCTATTTTTGTCCCTAGGTGAAATGACTCTTTTGCCCCTACAGTAAACAATTTTGGACCCTTTGGTCCCTCCATACCCCACGCATAAACCAACCTCCCTTGGTCATCCACCCATTTTTTTCTTCACACCTTCATCTTTTCTCAACTTTCTCATTTCTCAAAGTGAAAGCTTAGACCAAAAAAAATTGTGAAGAAAGTGTTGGATTCTTGCACATTTTCAACATCCAAGAGGTATGACTTACTCTCTTTGATCCATGAACTCCGTATTCTTCATTCATTTCCTTGGTTTCAAGTCATGATCAACATGTTTAAATTCCAAAGTTCTTCTATGTTCAAAAATCTCTAGAATATCATAGAAAAATCCTTTTCATGTGAAATCAATTTCTATGATCTAGTCTTATCATCCTCTATCACTATCCAAAAGCATTTAATCAAATAACATGTCTAGCTATTTCTTTCTAGGTGTGGCCGAAACCACCCTCTTTGAAAAACCAAAAGTTTTGCTTCAATTTTTGTATAATGTAACTTGATTTAGTGTTGTGTGTACTTGAGGATCATTTATCCAAGAGTTAGAAATTTTTAGTCACATCTAGCCTTTTTAAGACACCATGGCCGAATCTAGACATTGCAATGCAAAGAAATATATTTTGTTAATGTAAAAGTTTTGAATTGATTGTATGAAGGTGGTTGTTGTTTAGTAGTTCAGGCAATTAATCGGAGGACTAGCGGATCAAATCGAACGAAGTTCATTTAGAGAATTACCTTCGAGAGGTAAGGGGAGATGACCTGAGGAACATAATTTCCGATGGCTACGTACTGTCCTTCTGTGTAAACTATAAAATTGTGAAGTATTATCTTGAATTGTGGAGTGCTTTACTTTATGCTTTAATTAATTGCCTTGATTATGCTTGATATGACATGTTGATTGAATTGGTGAGTGATGTTGTGCTAAGGAACCTAACGTCGGTAGTGTTCAACAACAAGTATAGGTAAAAGTTTCAAAAAGCTTAAGACATAATATTAAGCGGATAAAAGGTTGGAAGTTTTTAGAAAAGATTTGAAGACGTGTCTTGACATATTATATTAGGAACAAGAAAGTGAAATATATTCTATTAATGAAATGAAAAGATTTAAGAAAACAAAGTGGAAAACAGAGTTTTAGTTTAAGAAAAGTAAGTTTTAAAATGAAAAGTTCCTTTAGAAATCATTAATAGAGTTAAGATTATAAAACGAGATATTTTCGAGTAAAAGTATTTTCAAGAGTTTAGTTTTAGAAACAAGTTGGTTTTTCTTTAGAGAAAAAGAGTTTTCATAAACCGTAATTCAAAAGATGTTTAAAATTTTTTAAAGAAGGTGGAATTTCAAAGTTTTGATGTTTTACTGAAGTATTTCAAAAGCAAAGTAGTTTTGATAAAAAGTTTTACTCTATGGAAAACCGCTCCCGATGACTTTGTGTGTAAGCTTCGGAGATGTCAGTTTTGTTTTTGTATTTAAAAAAATAGTAAAATTTGAAAGTGAACCTAGAAAGCGAGACGTCGGGGTTCTAGTATTCTGCATAACATGTGGATCAGGGATCCATGTTAGTGAAATGGTCCTGTAAACCTGTGGACAATTGGTATGCTCTAGAATCCAAAATCCGAGACTGGTGTATCGGTTTATGGTTTTGGGTTTAAGCTCTTGGACTGTGTGTCCTTTTTGGTTAAACTTTGAAAAGACTTAAGAGTCTAAAATTTGTGGTGGTTGATAGCTTTGAGCTTCAACAACGGAATAACTATACGAAACAGAAAAACTTACGAAAACAAAGGTTTTATCAGGCATTTAGTTTTGGCATACGTGCATTCAAGATAGGGGACCTTGACGGCAGGGAACCCTATGACGTTCAGTCATTATGTCTTGATGGACAATAATGTCATACGTTTGAAACATATTGTGCCTTGAGTTGGACAATATAGAATGACCATTTACAATTTGTCAAGTACCGCTGAATGTATTCACATGTGTGATGGCGTAATGTCATGGTGTTCATGTACCTCTGAATACCACGTTGGTGCTAGACATTGTTGCCTGGTGGCCAATGTACCTCGAGCCTCATCCGTTCTTTTGAAAGAAGATGAGATTTCCGGAAATTAAGAATCAAGTACTAGATGATATATATGGAAGTGTCATGCATATATTTTGAAAATGACCGTGACTGTCGGCCATGAGACCCTTACTTTGTCTATATTATTATAATGTCCTATTTTATACTTATAATGCTTATGAGTTGAATTGGATATACATGAATCAGTTGTTTTGTATGTTGTGTATATGGTTGCCACATCTTAAGTTCATATATTGGTTTCTCACCCTTACTGTGTTTCTTGCCTTTGTTGTTTCCTTTTGGTAAATATTATTATCTGTATACAGATGGGGCCGGAGCAGGAGAACCTTGCCCATTCGGTGGTTCGTTCCCAAGTGTTTGAGCATCGAGAAGACCCTGCTACTTGGGTCATCCATCTGGGTGCAATTAGTGCGGCATACATCGGGTCAGTGTGTACCCTTCGCGGTAGTGCAGAGATGGGACTCCAGGAGAGGATCCATACGATGGAGACCATCCAGTTTTCACTACTACCGATTTGGATGATCCTACAGCATCTCGTGGACCAGGGTGCTTTGTAACACAAGATCCCTGATGTCCAGCCTTTATAGCAACAGCCACCCTTGACTCTTCCCCTTCCGTTTGTCTTGGTTGCAGAGGATTCGGAGGAGGATCCTCAGGAGGCTCCCGAGTACCATCCTCAGGAGGACAAGGGTGTTCCGGCTGCAGGAGCCGGGGGAGTTGGGATTGTCAACGGGAATGTACCCTCCCCTGACACTTCTTCTGATGTCGATGTTGGGGACTCCTTTGGGGGACTCTCAAACGGTTTTCACTAGTTTGGACCAACTTAGGGTTTCCTTTTGAGGTAGCGATTTTTGAGTAGTCTGTTATCGGCTACTGTTGGCCATGGTTTTTAAAGATATGGTTTTCAAACAGTCACTACCTAGTTATTATGGCTTATATTATTTTACTTTCAGTTAGTTTATCTCTTTTTGAAATGGACAAGTCTGTTCAAGGTTTTACCATGTACATAGTAAACTGATGATATATATATATATATATATATATATATATATATATGAGTAGTGCTGATGGTATATGTAGTTGAGTGTCGTAAGAAGAAATTGATTAAAGAAAATCTATTTTTCGAAAGTAACCAGCAAACTTTTTAATTCATGTTTTATGTTGTTTTTGGGATACCATGTGATGCCAGATTAGGGTGTCCCATTAGTGGTATCAGAGCTGGTCGAGTCTTTTGGGAATCTTTGGGAATAGGTCTGTTGTGTTGATGTTGAGTGATCTCTGATTAAGGCTTGATTGACTTACTTCTTAGAAGTAAGGTATGTTGATAAGTGAGTATGTGTTTTGGTTTCTGGTTGCAGTTTGACTGCTTTCAATCTTGTAGGTCAGATATGGAACTAGGAACTGAGACTACAGCCGAACGTGGACGTGGCCGCAAAAGAGGGATTGGTGCTCATACGGAGGACACTGACAGTACTAACAGGATGGACTCTGTTGCACAAGCGATGGCGAACATGGCAGCTTCTATTGCTATACAGACGACTACCATGGCTGCTCACAATGAAAAGGAGCAGGCCCGTGTTGAACAGGCCGCTGAGGGTCGAAGCTTGACTGCATTCAGACGCCAGAATCCGCCACAATTTCATGGCGAGGTGGATTCCGAGAAGGCTGACTTGTGGATCCAAGAGATTGAGAAGATTTTTGAGCTGATTCACAGCTCTAAGGAAGTGAAGGTACCGTACGCAACTTTCCTACTGCTGGGAGATGCTGAATACTGGTGGAAGGGCACTAGACAACTGCTAGAGGCAAATCAACAGGAAATCACCTGGAATCTGTTTAGACGTCCACTACACCAAAATAGGGAAAAATTGACGCAACATTCACCAGCGTTTTCCCGTAAAACGCTAGAAAATATGAGGCGGAGAAGTATTACTAGCGCTTTCTTTGGTAAGTGCTAGCAAATTATTGGGATTTACCAGCGCTTTGTTAACTAAGCGCAAGCAAAGCTCTGACATTGAGTATTGCCAGCGCTTGTCCAAATAAACGCTGGTAAAGGAACAAGACATTTGCCGGCGCTTACTTAGGAAAGCGCTGGTAATAGTATTACCAGCGCTTTCCTAAGTAAGCGCAGGCAAATGTCTTGTTCCTTTACCAACGTTTATTTGGAAAAGCGCTGGCAATTGTCATTTCTATATAAATATAATTTTTTGATTTATATTACTGATCAGTACTCGATCTTCACTAACACTTTCGCGCGCGCGCTTTCAGTAATAGTCTTCACACAGTACTCTCACCGTGAACTCAAACCTCCTCATCTCCTTCACAATCGCGAACACAACCCTCCTCATCTCCTCCACAACCGCGAACTCAACCCCTCTCCTCCACCACAGCGACCCTCAATCCGCTCCCCACAACCGTCATCCACAACCCTCTCCTCCACGGTGAGAACGAAGGTTGCCACGTGAGCTAAACTACACCTCGTGCTTTCCCAACAAATTATCCAAGCTTTTCAGATTTTTTATTTATTTTGTTTTTTAATTTTCAGTCTTCCAGCTAGCGTGGTTTACAGAGAACAACAAAGTAACAAAACAACCACAAAATTGATGCAGCTTTAGATCAATCTCTCTCTTCGCTCAGCACTCACGACCTAAGCACTCACGCTCAGCACCTTCGCGAAACCTCACGGTTCTCTCCTCAAACCCTCTTCTCAACAGCGCGAGGACCTTGAGGTATTTTTTTCTTTTTTCTTCTTTTTCCTCTCTACCCTCTCTCCCCATTATCGCCGCTGCCACTTCGGCCACTGTCACTGCCACCACCAGATTGGGAAAGAAAAAAATGTGTCACAATTTCTTGGATAAGCTCTGTTGCATATGTATTGTACATTTGTGGTTCTGCTTTACTGAGAAAATGTCTGTGTGATGATAAGATAGAAAATTTATAGTTATCTTCAATTTTATTGCAACAAGTGGCCTTCTACTTAATTCGGCAAGTAATCCACAAGTGTAAGGACTTGTTTATGTACATTAAGTAGCTCTTAGTATTGCAGATTAAAGCCCTTCAGATTTGGCAATGGAACCTCTATCATTGTTTATAGACTAGCTCCATCAAGATTAGCATGTGGTTTTGACCTTAGCAACTAATAAAATGCATATAACCCAGGAGAATTCCATTTCTATAATGATTAAATGAATATCTAAATTGACATTAGCTACTTGTGGCTACTCTTTTAGGATCTTTTTATTTGTTAAAATGTTCACCGCTCACCAGAAATTATTACATGAACATGAACCATGCCTGAAATGATGGAATCTGGTTTTATCCCTAACTATTAGTTCCCTACTGTAAGCCTCTGAAACCAGCTTTGCCATATGGTGACAATCCACACACATTCTAAGGTTCTTCACTATTCTTATGGTTACTCCAGGTACTGTACTAATAAGGGCATAGGCAATAGCCAATTTCTCACTATGCCTGTAGAGTGCAGTCTCCTTATACTCTTCCCCTATATCAAGGAAAAAAATATACCTCAAGGAAAAAAACCTCACGGTTTCTCTTTTATTTTCCTTGAGGTATATTCTTGCTATGAGAATGTGTTGTAGAAGGTATATTTGTGTTTCTGTGTTTTGTACTTTAATTGACATGTCTTCCAGATTTCGAATTTGCTTTTCTAATTTTGTATACACTTAGCAGTGGATCCCTGAACTCCAACATTTTGCTCCTGGTGTCCCAGTGGTACTAGTTGGAACCAAATTGGGTAAGTCATCAAGCACTGTTCTTAAATTCTTAAATTGGGTAACTAAAATATTCTTGAGTTTAATGATTATTATTATAGTCAAACTGATTTAATAATAATGTGACATGTGATATAATGAAAATTAAACTCATTTATTTTCTGTTTCTCATTTATATATTCTGACATGTGATAATTGAAGCAGCACATTACCAAGCGGGAATCACTTAGAAGAAATTCGTTCATGGAGTGATAGGGACATCCCATTTCTCACATATCGAAATAGGTTAGTTTTCTTCTCTTTCATGCTGTCCTTGGTTCTGCTTTTGGTCTCACCTTCTTTGTCTAATTTTACCTTTACTTTATCTTTGTCACTTGATAATCTGCAGTTTTGGTCATGTCTTGATTTTCTTATTGTCTACCATAGATTTCTTACTCCTATCAGGTATTTATCTTTTTTTAATCTCTTATAAGCAGTATAATCATTAGACATATTTATTTTTATCGGTGTACACATGCATTAACCTTAGTTTCCTGTTCAATAATGATTTGTATATTGTTTTTGACACAATATACAAGTTGTTCTTGAATTGTCCAAAGTGGACAGTCTAAGAATGTAAAATCGCATTCAATCCATATTATTGTATGTCTTAATCACTAGCTTCTTGATCTAAGAATGTCATTGGTTTGTATTTTCTCATTGTTCTCTGTGTACATACCTAATTTGGGTCGTAATACCACCTGAATTAAGTTGTGTGCTTGGAGAACTAAGGGGAAATGCTGCCGAAATTTTCTTAGAACAAGAAGTAATTAAGACATATATACAATAATATAATGCGAAGTTTACAATCTTGGATAGGATAGGACCCCACCCTTTAGTATGAAGTAGACATGCATCATGCATGCATGTAGTACTATTGAATGTAGATGTCAACCTCTTTAAACTCAAAATAATTGCTGTAGATCGGGAAAATATGGATCGAAAGTGGATGTCTGCCAATCGTTTGTCGAAGGAATATAAGGACGGAGTGCAAGATTTTATTAGGTTTGCAGTTGGACACGCAGAAAACCCTAGTAGAATCATATGTCCATGTTTAGGTTGTTGTTATACAAGACGAGTTAGTGTACCTGACTTGGAAGGACATTTAATATGCAATGGAATTGATCAAAGTTATACTTGTTGGACAAAGCATGGTGAGACCAGAGGTGAATCTAGTGATATGGGGAATAGTGGGAAATATGCGTCAAATGATGCCAATACAAATACATATGAGGGCGATCGTTTTGAAGAGATGGCAAACCTGGTTGAAGAAGATCATCGTGATTGTCCTCAAATGTTTGAGAAGTTGATAAGTGATGCAGAGAAACCGTTGTATGAGGGTTGTACTAAATTCACAAGATTGTCGGCGATGTTAAAGTTGTTTAACTTGAAATCGGGCAATGGATGGACTGATAAGAGCTTTAATGACTTACTCACACTATTGAAATCTATGTTGCCGGAGGATAATGTGCTTCCTAGTCGGACATATGAGGCTAAACAAATGTTGCGCTCTATTGGCATGAGCTATGAGAGGATACATGCTTGTCCTAACGATTGCATTTTATTTCGGAATGAACATGCATCGTTAAATACATGTCCTAAATGTAATGCCTCACGATATAAGAAGAAAGAATCAGCTCCAGAGAAGGTTTTGTGGTATTTCCCAATAATACCTAGATTTAGGCGCATGTACAGTAGTTCAGAAGATTCAAAGCACTTTACATGGCATGAGGATGAAAGGATTAAAGATGGCAAGCTACGGCACCCGGCAGATTCTCCTCAATGGAAAAGAATTGACCATGATTATCCCGATTTCTGGCAAGAACCAAGAAACCTCCGACTTGCATTGTCTACTGATGGATTTAACCCGCATGGTATTCAGAGTAGCTCTCACAGTACATGGCCTGTGATTTTGGTGATTTATAACTACCTCCATGGCTATGCATGAAGCGCAAATATATGATGCTGTCTCTGTTAATTTCTGGGCCCAAACAACTAGGAAATGATATCGACATATACTTGGCTCCTTTAATTGAAGACTTGAAGCAAATGTGGGAGACAGGTGTAGAGGTGTACGATGGGTATAAAGAAGAAAGTTTCACCTTGAGGTCTATGATCTTCGGCACAATTAATGATTTTCCAGCATACGGTAATCTGTCAGGATACAGTACCAAAGGTCAATGTGCATGCCCTATATGTGAAGATAATACAGATTGGATGCGGTTGGAACATGGTAAGAAGAATGTCTTCCTTGGACATCGTAGATTTTTGCATTCAAGTCATCATTCTCGGTTATGGAGAAAGGCATTCAATGGGAATATAGAAGAACGTAGAGCTCCTTTGCCATTGACGGGTGTGCAACTGTTTGAAAAGGTAAAAAATTTGAGTATCGAATTTGGGAAGCCTTTTGCCGGAGAGCTTGTGACACGAGGGTGGAAGAAAAAGTCGATTTTCTTTGAGCTGCCGTATTGGAAGTCATTATATGTAAGACATCTCATTGATGTGATGCATGTTGAAAAAAATATCTTTGATAGTGTCATTGGTACCTTATTCAATGTGCCAGGGAAGACTAAAGATGGCATCAATGCAAGGTTGGACTTGGTTAGTATGGGATTGAGACGAGAATTGGGACCGGTGAAGAAAGGGAAACGTACATATCTACCACCAGCAGCTCATACTCTATCTAGAAAAGAGAAAATTTCTTTTTGTAGGTTTCTTCATGGAGTGAAGGTTCCAGAAGGGTACTCTTCAAACATTGCTAGCCTCGTGTCGATGAAAGATCTCAAGTTGAAGGGTCTAAAGTCCCACGATTGCCATGTTCTTATGGAGAGTTTGCTACCCATCGGTATACGGTCCATTTTGCCCAACAAAGTGCGGGAGACCTTAACTAAACTTTGCTTCTTCTTCAAGGCAATTTGCAGCAGAGTGATTGACCCTGAAAAGTTGCCAGCATTGCAAAGAGAAATAGTTGTGACTTTGTGTGAGCTTGAGATGTATTTCCCACCTTCATTCTTTGACATAATGGTTCATCTAACCGTTCATCTGGTTAGAGAGACACAATTGTGTGGGCCAGCTTATATGAGATGGATGTACCCGTTTGAGCGTTACATGAAAATATTAAAAGGGTATGTGAAAAACCGATCACGACCAGAGGGTTGTATTGTTGAACGGTATATAGTTGAAGAAGCTGTTGAATTCTGTACCGAATACTTATCCACTGTCAAACATTCCACAGGGATGCCAAAGTCTCATCACACAGGAAGAACCATAGGGCAAGGGATTTCTGGAATTGAAATATTGACTATACCAAGAACAGAATGGGAGCAAGCACACTTGTATGTTCTACACAACGCCGATGAAGTTGAGTCATATGTTGTAAAACACAAGGACATACTTAACAATTTGTACCCAAATAAGAATCAAAATTGGTTACAAAGAGAACATATTCGGTGTTTTATAACGTGGCTAAAAGATCACATTTCTGTTGAGTATGCTCTAAATCCTACCTCAGTTTCAGAAAGATTGAGATGGTTAGCGAAAGGTCCAAGTCTACATATTTTATCTTACACCAGTTATTTGATGAACGGGTACACATTCTATACAAAAGAACAAGATGATCGAAGTACAGTGCAAAATAGTGGGGTGACTCTTATAGCTCAATCTATGCATATCTCAAGTGCCAAAGGCAGAAACCCCATATATGCGAATATGTCATACTTCGGGGTCATCGAAGGTATATGGGAGTTGGATTACACAATGTTTCGGGTGCCTATGTTCCGGTGTAAGTGGGTTGACAATAATAACGGTGTACAGATGGATGAGTTGGGGTTCATGCGCGTTGATTTCAATAAGGTGGGGTATAAAGATGAGCCTTTTATTTTAGCATCACAAGCTCAACAAGTGTTCTATGTCACCGATCCAGCTGATACAAATTGGTCCATTGTTCTATTGTCTAAAAAAATGGTTGTTAATGATATTGATGATCATCAAACACATGAAGATGCCAATATGGAGGACGATCCTTTCTTTGGGACATCACATTCACTTGAGGGTAATCCAACTAGAGAGGAAGATATGTATATTAGAAATGATCATGATGAGGGAATTTGGGTCAATCCATTATTTCGTACCAATAAGGGACACACAAGTCTCAATCCAACGAGAAAAAGGAAAAGATTGTCTTAAATATGTAAGTATAGCTAGTGATTGTGCTTTTTTAAGTTCCAGGCTAATTAAATTTATATTCATCGATTTTTGCATATATGATTATAAAATAATGTTTTTACTTGTGTCTAATTTTTTTTTTTGCAGGTAAATGGCATCTCCATCTCATGATAGTCCTGCGGAGGCGAAGAAAAATGTGAGGCGTCGCGGACCGACAGTTAAGAAAAATGTCATTCGACAAAGGAGTAAAGGAGTGAGACCTTTGGTAAAATATCTATATATATATATATATATATATAAAATATAATTAACTGTTTCATTTTATTGTTTGTTATATAAATTTATACACTTAATCAATTTTTTCAGGTTAAATGGAATGTTAAAGGCCAGCCCGTTGGTAAAGTCAGCAGAGACATGAAGAGTTACATTGGGACCTTAGTGCGGCAGTCGGTCCCAATTACCTGCAAAGATTGGAGGGATTCTTCTTTGCACCGTGTCAAAGAAGACATCTGGCATAATATAGAGGTAAATTAATTAACATTGATTAGTTATAGTGTTTCTTAATTATGTAAACATACTTATACTATGACATTAATTTTGCAGACGACCTTTGATGTTGATAAATGTCGGCAAAAAATGTTAATTCAGATGGCCGGAAATATGCACTGATCATTCCGGTCTGAATTGACGACGAAGTACCTGAGAGATGAGGAAGGGAATGTCAGACCTGAGCCTCCAGCTCAATATGCAGAGTACATTTCATTGGATGCTTGGAGAGCTTTTGTAGCAAGACGCACAACAGATGAAGAATTTTTGGTATGTACAATAAATATCCTTATGACTTGTATATATGACATTAATTAACCATGCATGCATTGATATATATATATATATATATATATATATATATATATATTTCTGCGTCTATGTAGAGGCTTAGCAATGAAAATCGGCAGAGAGCGTCAAATCCTGAATACCCTTATAGAGGTGGAAGTCAGGGGTATTCCGGCATTGAGAAAAAGTTGGTATGTACAATATCCTTATAATTGAGTTATAATTTGCTAATGTTTACTAATATTTGATTGTTCAAATGTATAGTTGTTGGCGGCAGGGGACGATGTTACAAACAAAATGGTTCAACGCCATATTTTGTGGATGGAAAGTCGTCGAGATGAGAACGGAGAAATTGTTGATCCCACCACTAGGCAAGTGGTTGAACAAATTGTAAGTATGAAAGCATTAGTTAACAAGCGTTTTCATTTTTAACTTTCTTATGATAATATTTAACATTTTCATTTGTGTCTCAGGATAGCATATCACAGTCTGTATCACAAGGGGATATAACAGATTGTGATGGTCGTCAAGACATCCTTGCCCGAGCCTTATCAAGGAAAGAGTACCCTGGTCGCCTAAGGGGTACGGGATTTGGTGTCACTTCGAGCCTTCTCTTCGGACCACAAACGCGTGCTACTAATGATAGAATGGAAGAGATGATGCGTGAGATACGCTGTCTACCGAAAGAAGTAGATGAATTGCGAAGCACCATGCAAGACAGGCATCCAGTGGAGGCGCATGAGCCTGCTTTCCCTACCCCTACCCCATATAGCGCCAGAGATGGTTGCACTATGCTGTCACCCGAGGTAATTAATAATTCATACGTTGTTTTTACTTAAACGTATTTAATCTATTTACAATTTAAATATTAATATTTTGTTTATCATTTATTCAGGACACCTCTGCGTGCAACCTATATTTGTCAAGCCCAACTCGTCGAATGGTTGGTAAGGGGATAATGTTTAACGAAACGGTTCAAACACTATTGCACAACCGACCATTACCTCCCGGTCATGTGAAAGTTAGAGTTGACCATGCGGTTGAAGGGAATGCATCATTGCCTGTACCACTTGAGGAGGCAGATGTGTTGACTGTGGAAGATGCAATAGGCACCTATGTGGCATGGCCAATCAGCCTCGTAGTTGTAAGTAACATGATATAAGTTAATAAACATGCATGATTTATTATCATAAAATCATTCACTAACTAATTAATGTATTTGCAATGCAAAATATCCAGGTACCCTCAAAATCCAAAGCCAAGGACAATGGTAAGGGCAAAGTGTCGGAGCACACAACTGACAAATCCCGACCTTCCCTTCCTATAGTTAGCAAGGGGCAAACAAAAGGGTCAATAACATCCCTAGTGAAGAACGGGAGCAAATCTCAGCCCCAGAGCAATTCTCAGGTCTCCCGTTCTCCTACGGCTCATGGTGCAGATTATATGGCTTATCTTGAAGCCTATATGTTAGGGAATATGAATGCACCAGATGTTACAGTGCCATTGGAGCCAAAACTGCTGGGTTATGAGACCACTTTGTTTCTCGGCCTTCATTTCGAAATCAAGGAAGTTCTTCGTCATGAGATACTATCTCAGACTGTTATTACGGTATATCTCAGGTATTACATCGAACTTATATTTTCTATCTCAAGTACGGTTATAGTTTATCCATAAAGTTGTTTACATATATGTTTTAATTTAAGGTACTTGTATCATGAGATATTGATCCCAGAAGAACGGACTCGGAGGTTCGTGTTTTTGTGCCCACATAAAACAGCTTTGCACAAGTCAATAACTGGGCAAAAACAATATATAGCCGATCGCTTAGCATTAGCTGAACCTAGTATTGAGTCATTGTTTTTGTCACCTTGCAACGTAGGGTGAGTCATTTTAATTAACTTCTATAAATTTTGTGAAATGTGATTATCTAGGCTTAGGATTTGCCAACTCTGTTCATTTTTGTAGGGGACATTGGGTATTATTAGCAATCAATCCCCATGAAGACATTGTGTACTATTTTGACCCGTTGCATGTCCCTTATACCTATCGCAAACCAATGATAGATCAATACAATAAGTAAGTATACACATTTATTTTTATCTTAATATATATGATGATTCAAATTATATACTTTAATGAATTGTTTGATTTTGCACTTAGGGGTTTGCAAATTCATCATGCCCAGAGCAGAGGAGGCAAGTCCCGATTTTCTTCATCATCCAAGACTAACTGGATATTTATGGATGTACGTATTTACAAATTACAAGTTCTATCTTATATATGCAGTTATTTAAATTAAAAACTGAAAACAATTAATTTATTATTTGAGCTTTTATAGTGCCCCCGTCAACCCAATGACATCGACTGTGGCTACTATGTAATGAAGTTTTTGAAGGATATCGTCGTTGAGAACCAAACTCAAATCTCATCATTGGTATGTACTTTTCGTTCTAGTTTATCTTGAAAGTGTATTTCAAAGTCAGTTAGTGGTTAGTAGTTATGAACTGTTGATGACAGTTATAATAGTAAATATTAGCTCTTTGAGCTAGTTAGATGATTTATTTAGACCTTTTGTTAAAGGTCTGGCTACATCTATAAATCTGTGAAGTGTAAGTGCTCAGTAATGGCTAGTTGCTTGAAAAGAGATTCACGATGCACATGCAGCATGAACACATGGAGATTCTTGATGCTCACAATAGAAGAATTCTGAAGGCTCCTCTTGCTCAGAACAGAACCTTTCAAGTTCAAATCTATGCTGCTGATGCTACAATGGTACCATTCTAAAATACAATTTTGCAACTGAACTTAATTCATAATGCATAAAAGGATGACAAGGAGTTTGAACACCCTAGTCCTTCGTATATCATTCTTCTACATGCGTTTGAACACCAACACAACTAAGAATGTATACACTAGCCCTAACATGATGAATTTCATCAACTCATCTGCTTTTGAAGAAAAAAAAACACAAATATCAACTCTATGAACTCCCTACTGTCCTAGCAGAACAGCAGGCGAAGATTTGTGCATATCTCGGGGTAGGGACCTTGTCATTTGAAAGATAAGATCAAAGGCCACATTTGGTGAAAATTTCAAGAATTATGGATCATTGTATGATTCTCAATAGTTCTTTGAAAACGGTTCTATTTCTGCAGAATCTTGCAGAAATAAGATTCTGAACAGTGTACAGTTATAAATGCATAACTCTATGTATAATAATTGAAATTGCGTGCTGTCAGAGAAATTAGAAACCTAAGACAAATACCTTCACTCCATGGAAATTTATGAATTTTTAGTCTTATGGATAGATACAGTTTAAACTTCAAAGTTGACTCATGTGCTTCAGAATCCATTCCCGACAGCCTGAATTTCAAGATGCATATCTCGGGCTACCGAAATCCTTTTAACCTAATTCCGGTGGCTATTTAAAGCTAAGACGCAAACATTAATGATGGAGAAAATTCATATTTTTTGGTCAACAAATGAATTCCCAGTAGGCCATTATGCAGAAAAGTTTTTTCTGCTGTGCTAGTTCTGGACAGCCTAGGTTGCAATGCGCATAACTCGGGTTGTAGGAACCCAAATGGCGTGATTCCGGTGACATTCAAAATCTAACAAGCAATAATATTTATATCTAAAATTTTATAATTTTATAGCATATATATTGGTACCGTTGTTTAGCCAAAGTTTCACTACGGTTTAAGAAAAAAATCAAGTTTCTTTGCTCAACAAAGTAAATCTCAGATTTTGAAGTGTGCCCTTGGATGTGCTTTTCTTGACTAAAGAGTATAGACCAGTGGCCATCGCAAAGATTCATATATAAAATAACCCTACAAAACCAAACAAAAGCTGCTCAACACAAATGTGCTAAAGTGTACATATTGTTGTCAATGTAAAATGATTTGTTACCTCTTCTGCAAACAAATTGCTCATGATCTTTCTTTCCTTGTGACCTAGTAACAAATCTGCAGGAAATCCAGTGATAACAAATCTGCAATCAGTTTGGCAAGAAATCCAATGGCTCATTGGAGGAGTAAACATATTAAGACCAAATTTCACTTCTTGCGTGAGTGAATAAAGGGAAACTGCAATTGTGCTTTTGCAGGTGATCTGAATTTCATAAAGTAGATATCATGACCAAGCCTATGAAAATTGAGAGATTCAAAGAGCTAAGGAGTTTTTTGAAAGTTGTATCAGTAAGAGAATTGATTCAAACTTGATGTGCAGCAAATGATAGATGGAGTCTAGGTGCCAACCTAGTTGGAATGTTAGACTCCATAGTGATGCTAAATTAGCATATCTTGTGTGTTGAGTGAACTTCGAATTGGGTGGTTGTGTTGACCGAGTATTTCAAAGTCAGTTAGTGGTTAGTAGTTATGAACTGTTGATGATTATAACAGTAAAAGTGGTTAGCTCTGAGTTAGATGAGTTAGTTAGACTTATTAGTTAGAGGTCTAGTAGATCTATAAATGTGTGCATGAAAGTACTGTAAGTGCAGTGGTATATGAATTCAATAAAGAGTTAATTTTGAGTATTATTCAGCATATATATTTTCTCTCTAAATACTCTGTTTTCAGTAGTGTGTGTGGATTTCTTCTTCCCTTTTCCCCACAGTTTATATATTTAATTACTCTCACATTTGACCATATTTGAAATGTACATACTTTAATTATTAACTTGATTTAACTTTCGTTTCGCAGTACTATCCAGAACGTAAATGTCCGGTATACTCTGATGATCAACTTACCGCACTCAAGCAAGAGTGGTGCCGTTATATTGTTGATTTTATCGAATGAAGGTATATATATGTAAGTGTGATCTATTATAGTCATTTCGAGTTTATATACCATTTTGAACTTAACAATGTTTATTTGGATATTATTGAAGGGGAGCAAGGATTTTGTTGAAGGGAAAGCAAAGGATTAATTGATCAAGGGCTTCTTCAATCAAGCTAGTACTAGCTAGGATTATTTTTTGGTTTTTGCTCTTGTATATATATATAAACATATTGTTGAGGTTATATATATATATATATATATATATATATATATATATATATATATATATATATATATATAACCTGTTTGGTTTTGAATCATCTGTATATTGCTAGTTTTGCTTGTGTTGATTTGCAAATTGTAATGGAAAACAGGGGGAATAGTAAAAGTAATTATATATATATATATAAAAAAAAAAATAGGGCATTGCCAACATTTACTTGAAGAAGCACTGGTAAATGTAAAAATTGCCAGCATTTCCTTTAATAAGCGCTGGTAAAGGTTATACAATTGCCAGCGTTTCCTTTAAGAAGCGCTGGTAAAGGTTACACAATTGCCAGCGCTTTCTTTAAGAAGCGCTGGTAAAGGTTTTAAACCTTTACCAGCGCTTCTTAAAGGAAACGCTGGCAATTGTGTAACCTTTACCAGCGCTTCAATAAGCGCTGGCGAACTTTTCCCCTTTGCTAGCGGATAAATAGTCAGTGCCCGAAAACGCTACTGAAGGCCTAAAATAAACGCTGGTAAATCCCTTTTCTGTAGTAGTAGTCGATTCTTGGAGAACCACAAAGTGCCAGTTCTGAGAAGGAGCAAGAATTCTTGCGGTTGCAACAAAAGGAGATATTCATAAGGAAATACGCGGCAAAATTCGAATCGATTGCTAAGTATTTTCGATTCTTCCAGAATAATCCTAACGAAGACTGGAAATGTGAATGTTTTGAGAGAGGTCTGAGGTATGAAATCAAGGAGTCACTATTGCCACAGGGATTTCGCAATTTCCAGGAGTTAGTCGAGAAAAGCAGACAAGTGGAGCTGATGAAGCATGGAAGGGCCAACAGAGGGAATGTTGGAGGACCTTCCCCTTTCAAGAATCAATACCAGAATCAGAGAGGAGGACAGAACCAGAAGAAACCTTCTTCCCGACCCCCAGGGAATCATCAGAACCAACAACCGTATTGTCCTGTTGCTTACACATCAGGCAGTCGAGGCCAAAGGAATCAGAACCAAGGCCAAGATAGGAGATGTTTCAAGTGTGGAGATCCATCACACATGGCCAACAACTGCTCTGTATGGAATGCTACGGCAAACGGGGCACATGGCAAAAGACTGCAGGACACAGAAACCTGTCCCAGCTGCCAACGACAACACCAGAACCAAAAGGCCGACGACAAAAGGAAGAGTTTATACCATGAGTGGTGCTGAGGCTTCGGATTTCGACGATCTCATACAAGGTAGTTGCGACATAGATGGTAATCTCTTAACCGTACTTTTTGATTCAGGTGCAACTCATTCTTTTATTGCGATGGATTGTGTGAAACGTTTGGAATTACCTGTTTCTTCTTTGTCATATGACTTAATTGTTTCCACCCCAACTGCTAAGCCAATTATTGGAAATTCAATATGTTTGAACTGTCCTATTGTTATTCAGGATAGACATTTTCATGTTAATCTAATATGTCTGCCTTTAATACAATTAGATGTAATTTTAGGCATGGATTGGTTATCTTCCAACCATACCCTATTAAATTGCGCACATAAAACCTTAGTTTTTCCCAATACCGAGATTTCTGGATTTTTAGCTACCAACCACATTAGAACTTCTTTGAAAGAAGGAGATCAGGGATACATGCTTTTATTCAACTTAGAAATCGAGGGGAAGATCGAACTGAGTAAGAGGCCTGTTGCGAGGGATTTTCCTAAAGTGTTTCCAAACGATGTTCCGGGTTTGTCGCCAGTAAGAGATATAGAATTCTCCATCGATTTGATTCCAGGAACCGGACCGATATCGATTGCTCCATATCGGATGTCACCTACAGAGCTCGCTGAGTTGAAAGCTCAAATAGAGGACCTTTTGTCAAAGCAGTTCATAAGACCAAGCGTTTCTCCGTGGGGAGCGCTAGTTCTCTTAGTGAGAAAGAAAGACGGAGGTCCGAGATTTTGCGTGGATTTTCGACAGCTTAATAAAGTGACGATCAAGAACAATTATCCTTTACCACGTATCGACGATCTGATGGATCAACTGAGAGGAGCCGCTATTTTCTCGAAAATTGACTTAAGGACAGGATATCATCAGATTAGATTAAGGACTGAGGATATACCTAAGACTGCGTTCATAATTCGTTACGGACATTACGAATACCTTATAATGCCTTTTGGAGTAACGAATGCACCTGCTGTCTTTATGGACTACATGAATCGGATTTTTCGTCCATTTCTTGATCAGTTCATTGTAGTGTTCATCGATGACATTCTCATTTACTCTAAGAGTCATGAGGAACATTTGTGACAAGTCCTACAAGTCTTACGTGAAAAGACGCTCTATGCGAAACTCTCCAAGTGTGAGTTTTGTCTTGAGGAAATTTCTAGGACATGTTATAACGAAGGAAGGGATTGTTGTTGACCCTGCTAAAGTGGAAGCTGTACTTTCTTGGGAAAGGCCAAAGACAGTAACGAAAATAAGAAGTTTCATTGGTCTGGCAGGATATTATCGAAGGTTTATCGAAGGATTTTCCAAGATCGTAGAACCGTTGACTCAACTCACAAGAAAAGACCAACCTTTTATGTGGATTACCAAGTGTGAAGAAAGTTTTCAGAAGATAAAGGAACTTCTGACGAATTCGCCAATGTTAATACTTTCTGAACCAAGTTCACCTTACGAAGTGTACTGTGACGCTTCACATCAAGGTTTAGGTTGCGTTTTAGTGCAGCACCGCAAAGTGGTGGCGTATGCATCAAGACAATTAAAGACTCACGAGAGGAATTATCCCACACACGATCGGGAGTTAACTGCGGTAGTTTTTGCACTAAAAATATGGATACATCATTTATATGGTGATAAGTTTGATGTCTTTAGTGATCACAAAAGTTTGAAGTATCTGTTTGACCAGAAGGAGTACAACATGAGGCAAAGGCGGTGGATGGAATTTCTAAAGGATTAAGACTTCACGTTTCTGGGAGAGCTTACATCAAGCGCTAGGAACCAAGTTGCGCTTGAGTTCGGCGTATCATCCTCATACAGATGGACAAACAAAAAGAACGATTCAATCGTTAGAGGATTTGCTAACGGCATGCATCTTAAGTAATCGAGGAAGCTGGGATGACCTGTTACCTTTAATCGACTTCATGTACAATAAAAATTATCACTCAAGCATAGGGATGGCACCTTATGAGGCCCTATACGGGAGAAGATGCCAAACACCTCTTTGTTGGTATCAAGATGGAGAGAGCACGATTCTAGCTCCAATAATCATACAACAAACAACAGATAAAGTCAGCCAAATTCGTGAAAGGATGAAGACATCCCAAAGTAGGCAGAAAAGTTACTTTGACCAACGGGGACCACCTATCAAATTTCAAGAAGGCGAACATGTATTTCTGAGAGTCACTCCCATGATGGGGGTAGCTAGAGTGATCAAATCCAGAAAACTCAATCCTAAATTCATTGGACCATACCAAATTCTTCGCCGTATTGGCCCAGTAGCCTATCAAATTGCCTTACCTCCATTTCTTTCGAATCTTCATAATGCCTTTCACATTTCACAATTGAGGAAATATATTCCTAATCCATCTCATGTAATTGAACCCGATGACGTACAATTGAAAGAGAACCTGTCTTATGAGACTTCTCTTGTACGAATCGAGGATAAGACGATAAAACAGCTCAGGGATAAACAAATTTCCTTAGTCAAGGTTATTTGGGATAATACAACCGAAGAGACAACATGGGAGGCTGGGGACAAAATGAGAGTGCAATATCCTTATCTTTTTCCAGATAAGAAATTTCTAGGACGAAATTTTTTTTAGTGGGGTAGTAATGTAACACCCCATTTTTTTCTGCTTTCTAGGATCGGTAAGTTATATAAATGAGTTTATATTTTATCCGAGGTTTTAGAAAATGAATTTAAATAAACCAAGATCATATTTATACTCTACATTATCGTAGAGAGTTACGGTTAAATTTTGGGTTGAAAATTCAGACGGAACCCAGTCTGCGTTTTCACTGACAGTAAAATTTTACTGATCAGAAAACCTAATTTTGACTCGTGAACAAAACATTTAGGTTTTAAATCAAATTTCCAACGACTTTGGTTATTTTGAATTTTTTCACCAAAAAGTGAAATAATATAAGTTATCCGGGCGAAATCTTAAATCGGGTAAACAACGGAGCTGAATACGGAATTACCGGGACCCACTAACGGATAAACTTGAAGTCACATCAGGTCAACTCACCTAGGTGATTCATGCAAGTGACACACCAAGATCATGATGAAGAAAGGGTGAAAGGACCATTATGTCCTTAACCATTTGTTTTAATTCCATTTTTGTCCCTAGGTGAAATGACTATTTTGCCCATAAAGTAAACAATTTTGGACCCTTTGGTCCCTCCATACCCCACGCATAAACCAACCTCCCATGGCCATCTACCCATTTTTTCTTCACACGTTCATCTTTTCTCAACTTTCTCATTTCTCAAAGTGAAAGCTTAGACCAAAAAAATTGTGAAGAAAGTGTTGGATTCTTGCACATTTTCATCATCCAAGAGGTATGACTTACTCTCTTTGATCCATGAACTCCATATTCTTCATTCATTTCCTTGGTTTCAAGTCATGATCAACATGTTTAAATTCCAAAGTTCTATGTTAAAAAATATCTAGAAAATCATAGAAAAATATTTTTAATGTGAAATCAATTTCTATGGTCTAGTCTTATCATCCTCTATCACTGTCCAAAAGCATGTAATCAAATAACATGTCAATCTATTTCTTTCTAGGTGTGGCCGAAACCACCCGCTTTGAAAAACCAAAAGTTTTGCTTCAATTTTTGTATAATGTAACTTGATTTAGTGTTGTGTATACTTGAGGATCATTCATCCAAGAGTTAGAAATTTTTAGACATCTCTAGCATTTTTAAGTCACCATGGCCGAATCTAGACCTTGTAATGCAAGGTAATATATTTTGTTAATGTGAAAGTTTTGAGTTGATTGTGTGAAGGTGGTTGTTGTTGAGTAGTTCAGGCAATTAATCGGAGGACTAGCGGATCAAATCGGATAAAGTTCATTCAGAGAATTACCTTCGAGAGTTAAGGGGAGATGACTTGAGGAACTTAATTTCTGATGGGTGCATACTGTCCTTGTGTGTAAATTGTAAAATTGTGATATATTGTCTTGAATTGTGGAGTACTTTACTTTATGCTTTAGTCAATTGCCTTGATTATGCTTGATATGACACGTTGATTTAATTGGTGATTGATATTGTGCTAAGGAACCTAACGTCGGTTAGTGTTCAAAATCAAGTAAAGGTAAAAGCTTCAAAAAGCTTAAGACATAATATTAAGCTGATAAAAGTTTAGAAGTTTTTAGAAAAGATTTGAAGACAATGTGTCTTGACCTCTTATTTTAGAAACAAGAAAGTGAAATATATTTTATTAATGAAATGAAAAGATATAAGAAAAGAAATTGGAAAACAAAGTTTTAGTTTAAGAAAAGTAAGTTTTAAAATGAAAAGTTCCTTTAGAAATCATTAATAGAGTTAAGATGATAAAATTAGGTATTTTGGAGTAAAAGTATTTTCAAGAGTTCAGTTTTAGAAAGAAATTGGTTTTTCATTAAAGAAAAAGAGTTTTCATAAACCGTAATTCAAAAGATGTTTAAAAAAATTTAAAGAAGGTGGAATTTCAAAGTTTTGATGTTTTACTGAAGTATTTCAAAAGAAAAGTAGTTTTGATAAAGAGTTTTACTCTATGGAAAACCGATCCCAATGACTTTGTGTGTAAGCTTCGGAGATGTAGGTTTTGTTTTTGTATTTCAGAAAGTATAGTAAAATTTCAAAGTGAATCTAGAAACTGAGACGTCGAGGTTCTAGTGTTCTGCAGAACACGTGGATCAAGGATCTGTGTTAGTGAAGTGGTCCCATAAACTTATGGCCAATTGGTATGCTCTAGAATCCAAAATCCGAGACTGGTGCATCGGTTTATGGTTTTGGGTTTGAGCTGTTGGACTGTGTGTCCTTTTTGGTTAAATGTTGAAAAGACTTAAAAGTCTAAAAGTTGTGGTGGTTGATAGCTTTGAGCTTCAACAAGGGAATAACTATACGAAACAAAAAAACTTATGAAAACAAAGGTTTTATCATGCATTTATTTTTTGCAGACGTGCCATCAAGATGGGGGACCTTAACGGCAGGGAACCCTGTGATGACGTTCAGTCAATGTGTATCATTGTGGCTTGATGGACAATGATGTAATACGTTTGAAACATATTATGCCTTGAGTTGAACAATATGGTATGACCATTTACAATTTGTCAAGAACCGCTGAATGTAATCCCATGTGTGATCGCGTAATGTCATGGTGTTCATGTACCTCTGAATAGCACATTGGTGCTAGACATTGTTGCTTGGTGGCCAATGTTCCTCTAGCCTGATCCGCTCTTTTGAAAGAAGATGGGATTTCCGAAAATTAAGAATCAAGCACTAGATGACATATATGAAAGTGTCATGCATATATTTTGAAAATGACGGTGACTGTCGGGCATGAGGCGCTTGCTTTGTCTATATTATTAAAATGTCCTGTTTTATACTTATGATACTTATCAGTTGAATTGGATATACATAAATCTGTTGTTTTGTATGTTGTGTATGTGGTTGTCGCATCTTAAGTTCATATATTGGTTTCTCACCCTTGATGTATTTCTCGGCCATGTTGTATCCTTTTGGTATATATTATTATCTGTATCGAGATGGAGCCAGAGCAGGAGAACCTTGCCCACTCGGGGGTTCGTTCCCTAGTGTTTGAGCATCGAGAGGACCCCGCTACTTAGGTCGTCCACCCGGGTGCAAGTAGTGCGGCATACACCGGGCCAGTGTCTACCCTTCGCGGTAGTGCAAAGACGGGACCCCAAGAGAGGATCCATACGGTGGAGACCATCCAGATTTCACTACCACTTATTTGGATGATCCTACAACATCTCGTGGACCACGGTGCTTTGCAACACGAGATCCCCGCTATCCAGCCTTTATAGCAGCAACCACCCTTGACTCCTCCCCCTCCGTTTGTCTTGGTAGCAAAGGATCCGGAGGAGGATCCTCAGAAGGATCCCAAGTACCATCCTCAGGAGGACGAGGGTGTTTCGGCTGCAGGAGTCGGGGGAGTTGGGATTGCCAACGGGAATGTACCCTCCCCTGACACTTCTTCTGATGTCGGTGCTAAGGACTCCTTTGGGGGACTCTCCAATGGATTTCACTAGTTTGGACCAGCTTAGGGTTTCCTTTTGAGGTAGCGATTTTTGGATAGTTTGCTATCGGCTACTGATGGCCATGGTTTTTAGAGATATGGTTTTCAGGCTGTCTCTACCTAGTTATTTGGACTTATAGTATTTTACTTTCAGTTAGTTTATCTCTTTCTAAAATGGACAAGTCTATTCATGGTTTTACCATGTACATAGTAAACTGATGATGATGATGATGATGATGATATATATATATATATATATATATATATATATATATATGAGTAGTGCTGATGAGCATCTTGAGTATATGCAGTTGAGTGTCGCAAGAAGAAAAAATTTTATCACGATTTTCAGAGTGAGTAGGAACTAAGTAAAGAAAATCTGTTTTTCGAAAGTAACCAGCAAACTTTTTAATTAATGTTTTATGTTGTATTTGCAACACGATATGATGCCAGATTAGGGTGTCACAACCAGAGTATCAATTATGTAAACTCTACTCAATATTTTTTAGGTTATTTTATTGGATTTCATCAATAGTGCTGAGGAGGTCTAATTTACACACTTAAAACTCATATTATTATTTTTTAAAAACAATAAAAATAGATATTAGAGAATTTGTTTATCCCCAACCTTATGATTATGGTATATTCTTTTCTTAACACCTTATTTTGAATAATCACTTCAAAAATAAATTCTAAAAAAAATATTTTCTTGGAATCAATAATTAGTTAATTACTAAGTAAACACTTTAAATTAAATAGGTAACCGTTCTTTAGAACGGACAATGTAGAATGCTATATCTTTCCTATTTATAATCAGTGCCCGAATTAAAACTCAAAAACCTAGAACACTTTTAAGGTATCCAATTGTACCATTTACACTTTATGGATAAAACGATTGATGGTGACTCCAAATCTCTCTCTCTTTCTTCTAATAAAATACTTAATTTTTCGTGACGTTCTTCAAGACGATTGGGAGAGAAGGTTTAAAATAGTGACGTTGGACAGGAAATGAAAGAAAAAAATTAAAAACAAGAGAGCAACACAAATAAATAAGCCTTTGAAATCTAGCTAAAATCTATCAAGTAAGAACTCAATCAAAGTTTCTCTTAAAATGGCTTACTAAAAAAATAAAGTAACTCTTAAAATTAGAATTTGGCTCCTCTAAAGTGAGAAAGTAAGGGTGTATCCACCCTTGGATCATTTTTAGTGGGTTAAGATCTCTATGTATTTATAAAATTAAAGGTGAATACATCCTTACTTTCTCACTTTAGACCTCATCAGCACTCTTGATGAAATCCAATAAAATAAGTTTCGATTTTTAATGCTAGAAAATTGTGTGTGTCAATAAATAATTATTGGGTTAAATATGTTTTTAGTCCTCTGTAAAATGAACGAATTTTGGTTTTGTTCCTTGTAAAAAAATTTCTTTGGTTTTTGTCCTTCTAAAATCTAAAATCACTATTTCTGGTCCCTACTGTCATGTGACATCTATTAACTACTTATGTATCTAACAGAAGGTCATATAGTCATCCCAAGTGACACCTAATAACTTCTGTGATGTCATGTTAGCATATGATTCCCCTAAAATTTTCCTTGAACCCTAAAATGAATTATATTTATAAACCCTAAAATGAATGCTAGGGACTAAAAAACGATAATATTAAATTTTAGAGGGATGAAAACCAAAGCAAAACAATTTACAGGGATCAAAACCAAAATTTGCTAATTTTATAAGGACCAAAATTAGTAATTTCATATTTTTGAATGATGAAAATCAAAGAAATTTTTTTACAGAAACCAAAACCAAAATTCGCTCATTTTCTAAAAACTAAAAACATATTTAATCCATAATTATTTTACTCCAAAAAGAATTTGGCTCCGCTAAAATGAGAAAGCCTCTAAAGTGAGAAAGTAAGAATACATCCATCCTTTGATCATTTTTAGTGGGTTAAAATCTCTATGTATTTATCAAATCAATGATAAATACATTTCTACTTTCTCATTTTAAAGAAGCCAAATCCTAAAATTAATATTAATAATTTGAGAATGACTGGCTTACCACCATCACCAAGACAAACTATTTATTGACTTGTTTACTAGTAGCGGGGCAAGCCCTCTTTCCAAAGCATTTATTATCTTTCTTTTTTTTTTAAAAAAAAAAGTTTGTCTAAAGTTAGCAAAAGTATAAAATGTATCCATCCTTAATTATTTTAAGTGGGTTGAGATCTCAATACACTTTAACTAATCATTGGTGGATATATCCTTTCTTTCTCACTATACACATTTACTCACTTTAAAGGAGTCTAATCCTTTTTTTTTATTACTTTCTTACTTTAACTAGTGAGCCATTTTTTAAACAATTAATATATAATAAATGAAATAAAAGACTAATCAAAGGAGCATAACATGAATGTATTATTCTTGAACTTTAAAATTCTCTATCATTTTCAAATAGACTCTACAAACCGAAACGACCTACCAATGTAATATTTATTTATGAAGGAAAAATTAGTCTGAGGTTCTTATTCTGCATTATCACAAAGAACAACACTACCTTTAATTCTATTCAAAAGCAATTAATCAGATCCAGAAGCAGTGGACATGGAAGCATCTCAATGTTGCACCGTGCTCACACTTCGCCATCCCAGAGTTCGTCAATGTTCTTATAGGCACCGTAGGTCTCATGAACAAATACTGAGGCCTTGACTATCTTCTCCTGCATGAGTTAATTCCACGTGTTAATCAAAACATCAATCTTTTAGCATGCTATATCAAGTATTTAAGGGTCTTTTTAGGAGTTTGGAGGGAAAGAGATTGGAAGGGTTTATAGGTGCAAGGAATGAGGAAGGAGAATAGTCTCCCACTTTGCATGAGGATTTATTTTTCAACAAAAGAACTAAAACCCCCAATTTGGGGAAAATAAAAAAATAAATTAGAAAATGATTTTAGAGGAATTTTAAAATTTCTTTACATCCTTCTTTCTTTTAAAAAAAACTATCAAAATGTCTTCCCCTCCTCTTCCAACTCTCAAACAAACCCAGGAAAGCTGGATTGAACTAACTACTTGCCTGCTTAAGTTCAGAGAACTGAGCCATCAGGTCTTCTGGTATAGACCAGTCAAAGATATCAAAATTTTCCTTGATCCTCGCCTCCTTAATGCTCTTAGGAAGCACACTATGCCCCATTTGCAAGCCCCACCGAAGTGCAACTTGTGCGGGAGTCTTGCCCAATTTCTCGGCTACCACATTGATAACTGGACTCTCAAGGATTCCACTCTTGTGATATGCTGGTGACCCAAGTGGTGAATATCCCTGAGAGAAAATCAACATCTATATAGATAGTCATAAATATCAAAAAATGTTTTAGAGATAGCACTATGATTGGTTCTCCAATCAATTTCTACTTATATCGGCACACAAGATTTTAAATTGCGGATATGGTCCAAGTTATAATTGATCCTTATGGTTATTATGGATAATCGTGAAAAAACACAATTGATGTAATCATAATTCCTTTTATAGAGACTATCAAAATTATAATATTCCTTTTAATTTATAATTAAAACATTGACTCGACAATTTTACTAAAGGTAATTGTCATTATTTCCAGATGTAGGGAAAAATCCACACATTTTAAGTATAAGTGGTGACCCCTCCCTTCTCAATTTGCAAAATTAGTTTTAAATTAAATGTCTAATTTGGTCCCTAAAAATAAATACAAAGACACTTTTTAGTCCCTAAAATAATAAATCAACCACTTAGTTCCGCAAGTTTACAAACACAGGACACGTTAATCCTTTATTCTAGTTTTTTTAATAAGTAGTCATATTATTCAAAATATCCAATTTAAGCATCACAAGAGATCACACTTCCCAGGAAGGATTGAAGAGGATCAACTCTATCATGTGCTCAAGGCTGGATCAAAACAAAGTACAACACATTTCATACAAAATCAACACCAAAAACAACCATTCAAGAATACTACACCTTTAGAGCTAGACCGACACCCGGTACATAATAAAAATCACTAAGTAATGTGGAAAGCAAGACCAGACTATGATGCTTATACATAATCACAAAACAAAACAAAACAAAACAAAACACCAAAAAAACCAGAGAATAGCATATCGTAGATTTATGTTATCATGTCCTTCCTTTAGCTGTCATACACCTTCAAAGTTGCATCTCGCATATCAGATTTATTAGCAGCACCTGAAAAACAAACAGGACTAGCAAAGCAACTATAGACATTCTACATTATCATCACATAAAAGATTCCTAGCATGTTCAGTATATAACACCTTCATGTCCACAAAGTCTATGTTCCTTCCATTTCAGCTTCCTCTTTTGTCAAAGCATCTACAAAATGATTAGCCTCTCTATTCTTATGCACAAAAGTAATATTTTTTCAGAACCAACAGGATGTTATTCAATTTGTTGCAAATAAACCTTAGAGTTCCAAGGGTACTCCTCTTTCCTTTGTACCCATACTAGAGCATTTTTAGAATCTAATTCAACTATTATTTCCGATTGCTGTAACCAGTCCTATTGAAGGGACATTTCTAGGGGCGAAAAGAATTACCATGAATTCTGCTTCATTTGAGTCCCTTACACCAAATGATGCAGCAAACATAGCTTTAATTACACCTTGATTATCTCTCAAAACTCCTCCTATACCAGCCATACCTGATTTACCCTTTGAAGACCCATCAACATTCCACTTCCATTTATTTGGTGGTGATGGCCACCACAATATGCCTACTCTTTTCTCTTTCCTTTTCTTCCAAAGGTTGACACAATCAATTTTCTTAACCACCTCACTTGGACTAAAAAGGCAATTAGCATTCCACCCCTTAAGCCAAAAGCCTAATCTTAGTTTTATTAAAAAGCTAAATGACTCCAATCAGTTTGTTTATTTTCAAAAATTACTCTATTTCTTTGATCCCATAATGACCAAAACACTACATAACATAAGGAAATCCATAGGTTTTTCTGGAAGTCACCTTCTATTGCACCCATCCAACACTCAAACCACTATTTAGGTTTGAGTGATTGGTATCTGCACCTCCCACCATTTTAATACTTCCATCCAGATTTCCAGGTATTCATACAATGCAAAAACAAATGACTAATTGTTTCTTTTCATTATTACAGAAAGGGCATTTTATATCAGTCCATCTAATCAAATTTTATCTACTTAATCTACTCCTTGTATTAATCCTTTCTTGCAAAATGAACCATAGCAGAAGCTCTGCTCTTGGAGGTGCCACACCTTTCCAAACGCCCTTTACACTATGCACAGACTGGTTTAGTGTCCAGCATCATCTTGAAAAGGATTTTACTCAGTATAAGCCATCATTCTTAAGCTTCTACCACACCCTGTCCTTTGTACAGTTTGCTAGATTCACTCCCTGTAAAATTCTCATTAAATCCTCTAGTTTCTCCACTTCTCATTGAAAAAGATACCTTCTCTAATATAAATTCCATTGCCATTGTATTCCATCTCAAAAACCCATATTAGCGCTACTGTTTCCTCTCTTTGCGACTAAGAAGAGTCTAGGAAATTTTTATTTTAATGGAACTTCATCTATCCATCTATCCTTCCAGAACTCAATAAGTCTTCCATCCCCGACCCTCATCCACCAACCTTGTTTTATAATATTTTTAAAGTTTTCTTCCCATTTGTCAACCCTCATTATTGTATTCCATATACTACAAGTATTTGTAATACTCTGTTGCTCTATCAAAGGGCCCTCTAATTCCATCTTATGTATTAAGCAAACAATCCTTTTCCGAAGAGGATTGCCTTCTATAGAAAATCTCCACCAGCATTTAAAAAGCAATGTTGTATTCTTAATATAGTTATATCATCCACCCAAGACCTTCTAACTCCTTTGGTTTCTGAATGGCTTCCCATTTTATCAAAGCCAGCCCCTTTCTACTCCTATTTCCTTTCCAGCAAAAAATCCCTTTGAATCTTAATTATTTTCTTCACAACCTTCTTAGGAAACTGGAACAAAGTCATATAGTATAACGACATACTGTTCAGAATAGATTTAATTAAAACAAGTCTGCTTGCTCTAGATTGGACTTTGGATTTCCAAGTTGCAAGCTTAACCTGAATTCTCCTTAAAACTAATTCCAGGTATCTATACCTTTTGGGTTTGGCTACCAAAGGTATTCCTAGATAATTGATGGGTAAATGCATTAATTAGCAGCCCAATCTAGTTGCCATTTGTTCCTGTAACATCCTGGTTTTTATAAACCTTAGTTAAGCTAGCTTATGTTCATTATAAATAGAAACGATAGAATGTTCAATGAAAGAAATGGACTATGAGCCAAGGAAGAAGACTATAGTTAGATAAATCAAAACCATTTAAGAATCCAAACACATATACAAATTTAGAGCTAAATCCAAACATCTCAATATTTTCAATAGGGAAGCACCCCAAAACTCCTTAAGTGAAGCACCTTAATTTTAAACCTTAATTAAGGTAACTTATTATTAACCAAATTACAAGATAATTAGCCATAGATGTAGTTATTAATCATGATTAACTAGTTAGGATCAATCTACTAAAGTGTTACTAATCATGATTAATTTACACTAATCTCAATTAATTAGCTAATTAAGAATGCTTAAGCTTAATTAATCAATTGTTTATGATCCAATTAGCATTATGGGAATGAAGAAAAGATTTTTTTAAGCATCTAGGCGGCAACATGCTGCTGCAAAGATGTTACTATACCAAATGAATGACATCTCACAAGTAAAATTCAAAACAAACTCTAGAAAACTATGACACCTCCTACCTCCTACTTAATTAGAATTTCAAACCTTTTCTCACCTTTTTCTCACCGTATAGACTATTTTAATTGTAGCATGAATAAGACTTTTACTTATAAACTCAAGGTGCAACAAAACCGTGGAATACCTTTCATAAAATATTAAGAACAATTCATTTCCTTAAGCTGAAGTAACTTGCCAAAGCTAAATGATAACACCTACTTATGACACCTCCTGCTTGTTTGAACATGAATAAGATTTCATCTAGTTTAGTCGATTTAACAATGTTTAATATTCATCAAAGAACCTAGTTGGACAAACCAAATGAAATACAAAACAAAGAAACAAATCATATGGCTAAAAGAAGCAATAAAATACAAGTTATTGAACCTAATGATTTCAAAAATTTTACCACCGTATGACATTTTACCTAGTGCAACCATGACAAGCCTTAAACAAATGCCACCTCCTACTAAAATAATTTAATTTCTTACCTTTTCTTATTCTATGCCAACGTATAGCCTAGACCAAAATAGCCTTGATGAGTCATAGCACCTAAGGAAACAAGCTGTATCAAAACCGTGGGTTTAAGCCTAGCTACCTTAAGCTTTAAGAATCATATCTTTCCTTCAACTTAAGTAAACTGCCCAAGCCATAACAAACTCATATAAATACCATCCTTCTCACGGCCTATGCCTGGAAAACCTTCGATTCAATTGATTCTAAGTTCTATCCAAAGATAAATATAGCCTTAAGGTTCCACGGCTAGAATCTCTCCCAAATCTATCCAAACTTTGCTAATTTAAGACATCTCATTGTTCTTAAATAAACACTCGAACACTAGCTAGTACCGTGGCCTATCTTTCTCAATAACGCTTAGACTTATTCACTTTGATATACACCTACCTATTCCATCCATTTCAAGCCAAAAATGTCTAAGCTATTCCAAGGTTAGTTCGAATTCTAGGAAGAGTTTAAGGAAGTGATCAAGGAACATCCATCACTTGCAAGGAATCATGATTGGGCATAGGTGTACACAAGTTTCGAGACGTTTGCTCGTGAGTTCAAGGGTCAAGGCGATCCGTTTGTTCAGGAGTGTACATGTATCCGTTATCAGGTGAGGGGGAAGAAACCTCAATTATCAGGAAGGCTAACGTAGGATAGGACTGTTAATGTGTGTAGGGATGCTCAAACCCTACAAGTGGTTGAGTAACCGACCACACCTAACTTATATTGGGAACTACAATGAAGTGGTACCAATATAAGGTTTAGGTATTGTTGGTTTATCGTCAATAGGATAAACTGTGATGATATATGTTGGTCGAGGATGTATGCCTATGTGTTGTGGTTGCTAACATGCTTATGTGATACTGGTTGATAACATGATATTATGCTATGATGCCATGGTATGCTTACTGTGATAACATGTTAGATAAGTCTGCTTTTTAATATGCTATGCTATGCTTAATATGATGATATGCTGGTGATGTACTGTTAACATGCGATAGTGTGTATGCTTTGATCTTAATTGAGTTGGGAGACGATTGACAATGTGTTAGACTAGTAGGATGACCGTTGATATCCGACTAGTAAACTAAGCTAAGATTATCTAAGTTGGCAAAGACTCTCACAATTGGAAAGTGACATCCTTACAATTGGAGAGTCTGGATCTCCAAGACGTTGAGGTATCTTTGAGATACTAGATGCATAAGTTGATGACGAATCGGTTGGTGATGGGTGCATACTCATTTGCATTGTCATGGTGAAAAGTCGTGCGTATAACTGCAACAGTAGTTTGAATAGTTACCGCACGAGATCGGTGCTGGTGCATAGCTGCAACAGCAGTTTGAGCAGTTATCACATGAGGGTGGTACTTGTGAACAGCTGCAATAGCAGTTTGAGTGGTTGTTACAGAGAGCCATGTGAACAGTTGCAATAGCAGTTTGAGCAATTGCCAAATGAGGTTGAGGTGGACATTCCAGAGCGACCAAGATAGCAAAACTCACCGTTGGAGGGACGCAGGTGCTTTCTCACAGTCGGAGGGGCTCGAGGAGGCAGTGGTTGCTCACAGTTAGGAACCACTATTACACTTTCTTAGAAGCAAGGGAATTAGTAACCTGGACTGCCGACTGGAAGACCTCACAGTTGGAGGTGACATTCTTACCTTGGCGAATGGCTACTCTCTTATGGTTGGAGGACAGCGTTCCCATACTTAAGAATGACGTTGTAGATTGGCCAATATGCATGTTGTACATATAGAGTAGGTGATGATCCTTATATGTTGTGATTCTGAGGTTGGTTGTTATGACGATAATATTGAGAGACGATTGTGATTGTATGGTGTGCATGTTGATGTGTTGTATTCTATGTTGTTTCCCATTATATGATAGTTGTAGAGTTTCTTACCTCCAGTGTATATGTGTTGTATGTTTCTTTATGTGGTTATTTGGATGGTGGTCCAAAGGCGAAGATGTTGTAGCTGTTGATGTGGACACTTAAGAGGTTGATGTCGGTGCTTCTAGAGTTGAGAAGTCTTCGGAGGTGTTGTTGATTCTTTTTTTTTTTTTCTTCGTACCACGACCCGTAGGATGTCTCTTATATGAGTAATGTTGTTTATGCCATGGCTTCCAAGCGAAACTCTAATGTTGTATTTGATTCTCTATATATATGAATATATGTTTTTAAGTTTGAAATTTTCCAGTTTTGTTTGTGGTATCAAAAAGCGTGTTAAGTTTTGGGAGTGTCATAGCTCCCCTCACCTTCTGTCATTTCCCAAGACAATAAGGCCTGATTTCGAAAATTTGATTCTAAGACTTGATAATAATTGAAAGCATTCCAGCATTCTTCTTAAATTTATGAGCCATTTTCTTCTTACAGGGCAGAAAAACATGGTATCATCATCAAATTGAATATGGGATATATTAATCTGTTGATGTCCAACCTAATTTAACCTTTGAAAAATACTCTTCTCCAAAGCCTTTTTCATCAACTAGTTGAAAGTCTCCGTAGCCAATACAAAAAGGAAAGGAGATATAGGGCCTCCCTGCCTAAGTCATCTCTCCATTTTAAAAGGGGGCGTAGGGTATCCATTCACCATAATCGAAATTGATGTTGTTGATTATATAAACACTGATTGATCCATCTTCCCCATTTTGGTCCAAAGCCCAGAGTCTCCTCATTCTAGTCTTAACGTCCACTTACTTGCTTACGTGTCCCGTTCACCATCCTATCTGGCCCATCAGTGGTTCTTTGTGACCTATGATGAATTTCCATAGTGGAAAACGAATGAAAAGTGAAAAAATATGCACAATTCATAGATATATGGATTTTTAAATTGTGCACATTTTCACTTTTCATTCATTTTTCATAGTGGAAATTCGTTATAGGCCATGTAGGAGTACTGACAGGCCATGCCGGATGGCTAATGGAACACTTAGATAAGTAAACGGACGTTGGAACTAGACGGAGCTAAGGGGCTAGCGTGACCCACATTTGTAAATATGAGTGACTAAGTGGTTATTTTTTTTCCAGGGACCAAAAGTATCGTTGTGTTATTCTTAAGCACCAAATTAGGCCTTTAATCTTAGTTATATATGTGTTATGTTTTTTATAAAAATATTTTTCCCAAAATTTTTGCTACAAAAATATACATATTTTATATATTTGGTCATTTTTTATGTTTTTGGATTATGAATATCAGTCGTTTGAAGAGATTTATATCTACTTACAGATAGGTGAATTCCTTTTGATTCACATAATGCATGCAACTTTGGCTGTTGCCATCCTGGGTGCAATTCCACTTGATTAACAGCAGGAGTCACTTGTGCTACCTCTAATAGATCTTTAAGCTTCTTTGAAGAGAAATTGCTCACTCCTATAGCTCTACTCTTGCCAGAGTGATAGAGTGCTTCCATTGCTTTCCATGTGCTGGGAATGTCAGGTACAGTAAGATTTTCAGGTTTGTATTCATCATCTGATCCTTTCTTCATGCTGAGTGGAAGATGGATCTACCAATTGAATAAATTAAACATATTAAGGACGAGATAAAAGAACGATCCTTGATTATTTGAAATAAATTTACATTTATTGTAAAAAACGAAAGCATTTTACTCAATTGGGAAACCATATGGTTTAAATTTATAGCAAAATCTACCACGAAATTGTTTACATAAATTGACATTAATTGCTGTCAAGATGATACATACTAGATAGAGATCAAGGTAGTCAAGTTGCAATTCCTGCAAAGTTCTATCTAATGCTTTTGGCACATCTTTGGGAGCATGATCTGTACTCCTGAAAGTAGTCAAGAAAGGTATGTATATTGAGAGTCTTCGTTCAGACCACCAAATACAAAAATATTTTTTAGCATATCAGAAGGATTATAGAATTTTCAGAATATAACAAACCATAGTTTGGAGGTGACCCATAAGTCTTCACGCTTTACAACATCGTCATTAAAAAGCTTCTTTAGAGCGTAACCAATCTATCAAAACATGAATATAAAAAAAGGGTCAAATGGCTAGCATATGACACATAAGGTTTACTGTGTTACATCATTGACTATTTTTTACCTCCGCTTGATTTTGATAGAATTGAGCACAATCAACATGCCTGTATCCAACCTGAATTGTCATCACAAAAGTAAGCCATCTCTTGGTTTAGTTAGCACTCCCACTTACGAAATAATAATACAACAAAAATGCCCTTTTACGAAAAGAAAACAACCACAAAATAAATTGAAATCTTTGAATTAAAATAATATTATTGATAAAGAGATACCCAAAAACACTAGAGATTTCTCTCTTGGTGGGTTATGACTTATGATTAGTTTCTTTATTTTGTTACATTAACGGTAAAGGCCCAAATTGGTCCCTGAAAACTTTCGAGGACCCACTTTTAGTCCCTGAAAAAAATAAACTAACTATTTAGTTCCTCAAATTTACAAACGCGGGACACACTAGTCCCTAGGTTTAGTTCTAACGTCCATTTACTTGTCTACATGTCCTATTAACCATCCTACTTGGTTCGTTAGTGGTCCTGCATTACCCACCACGAATTTTCTCAATGGAAAATGAATAAAAAGTGCAAAAAACATGTACAATTTTAAAACCCAAAATACATGAAATTTAAGCATTTTTTTTTATTCATTTTTCATGGTGGAAATTCGTCATGGGTCACGCAGGATCACTAACGGGCCAAGTAGGATGATTAATAGGACACTTAGAAAAGTAAATAAACGTTGGAACTAAACCTAGGAACTAATGTGACCAACGTTTGTAAATTTGAAAGACTAAATGGTTAATTTATTTTTTTCAGGGACTAAAAGTGGGTCCCCGAAAATTTTCAAGGACTAATTTGGGTATTCACTCTTACATTAATAAAATTGCTAATGCAATTGCGTGTAGCGCTTTCCAAACTGGTAACTACAATATTCCTCGCCAAAAAAAACTACAATATTCAAATTACTGGCTTGGCAGGTATTGTTCACCTGTGTCGTAATCCAATTCAACTTTGTTATCACCAAAAAAATTCCTTATGGCTACTACCTGATAAGGAGTGTTAGCCGGCTAACGGCTGACTGATTAAGTCGGCTGAGGGGAGAAATAGATGTGACTATTGGGCAGTGAATTTGGGCTTCAAATGAATCAAATGGACCTTGTTAATGGTCCAATAGTGGTTTGCTGAATTTAGCTGAGAAAATTAATTGATCCCAGATTGGCTGAGCCAAGATCGGCTAAAACCTAGATCATTTGAATCAAGATCGGCTTAACTAGGAAGAATGAATGCAATTGCTGAGCTGAGAGAGGTAATTGGGAAAACAGTAGTCAGGTTTTAGCCGAGGAGATTTAGCCGAGACAGAATTAGCCGAACGGAGCTACTAAGTGTAAAAGGGCTTAGAGGCCATTATTGGGCTCGTGTGAATAGTGGTTAAATGGGTCCTAGGGGTTTTAATCATATTCAGGAAATTCAAATACATATTTAGCCATGTAGCCACTTTCCTAGATTTTTTGGAGGAAGTTGAAAGTGGTTTTGGATAGAGAATTTGAAGATAAAAGTTGATCGGGTGCAATCAAGAACAGTTCATGAGTTGACCAGGTCAAAAAACGTGCATAAAGCTCACTCCCTTAAAAATAAGGATATGGAGGACATGGTTAGATGATGGGGCAATTAGCCGATATAGTGGATTTTGGCCCATAACTTAGCCGATCTTTTGGAATTCAAGGCATTGTGTAAGTTGACTAGGTCAAGGAGCATGATTGAAGACCCACTTCCTTAAAATGAGGATAGAAAGGATGTGGTCAGTTGATGGGAAGTCAGGCGGCTAGTCGAGGAGGCAATTTTGGTACATAACTTAGCCGTATGATTAGTTACCTACATTATTGTTGTTAGCCATGATTTTGTATGATGTAAAACTTGGGTTAGTGGGGTAAAAACGTGGTAGACAGTGGTATTATAGGTTAACCGGATAGTTTAAGGCTATAAATATCAATTGTACAGTCAATTTGGAAATACACACAATCAATCAAACACAAGCTTTTACATTTTATCTTTGCTTTCCTTTATCGCATTTCTTTAATTTATGCAAACTTAGGATCATAGTTCACCTTCTACACTAGACGCTCTTTGGAGTAGTCTAGGAACCAATAACTGAGAAACAGAGTCCCTTTCTCAGTACAATCGCTTGAACACAAAAAAGAAATCATTATCAATTGTGCGGATTAGCCGATCAAACGGCTAAGCACCAAAATTTCGCACGAAGATAAAAAATGGCACGCCCGGTGGGACCAAGAAGGTGAACACATTAGGAAGTTTACCTCTTTGGTCACGATTACATTGTTTTAGCATGGAACCGTCTCAATCTACTACCAAGAAGATTGGCGGCCATAGAGCAGTTGAACATTCAACTTTAATTGCTTTAGGCATGCCATCATCTCAACCATTAGTAACAACTATGGCAACTCAACATGTTCAGGCAGGACCACCTCAACTGGGCCAGCAGAACATGATTCAACAGATCCCTCAATCAAGTCCTATCTCACAGGCACCTACTGATTTTAGTGCTATTAAACTTGGGGGGCAAATGGTTGTGAATGATACTGTATCTCAACCGATATTACAGTATGGACATGTTCA
Source organism: Ammopiptanthus mongolicus (assembly GCA_039655645.1). Taxonomy (NCBI): domain Eukaryota; kingdom Viridiplantae; phylum Streptophyta; class Magnoliopsida; order Fabales; family Fabaceae; genus Ammopiptanthus; species Ammopiptanthus mongolicus. The sequence goes on from CM077350.1 coordinate 43,684,581, forward strand.
ATTGGACAAAAGGCCACGTGATACGTCGGGCCAAATTGGTATGTCCTGTTTTGTATCTAACGCTTCGGCTGTTGGTGCAAACTCGCAGGTGATTGTGCATAGGATTATGACGTATTCTACCACGGACTTTAGAGGAATGTAGATGAAGCTACCTAGTGATTATGCAGGGGAGCATCCATGGAATACTATTCCACTGACCTCGGCTAATCAACTAATCTATCGGCTAACTTCAGAATAACCACCTTATGTTTAGATGGATTCAACTCCTCCACGAGGAGTTTTGTATAGGGCATCTGGTGTTTATGTTGGGGAGCAGCAATGGAATCCAGTTCCACCTACCTCGGCTGACCAATCAGTTGTCCATGGGATTCAATATCAGAATCATGGTGATTATGTTGCAGAGCAGCAATGGATCTCAATTCACCTACTGCAGCTAGTCAAACATTGATTCCAAACACGCCAGAGCCAATGTACCACATATTACAATATAGCCAGGTCCTTATCTAGCTCCATTACCAAACTTTACCCAGCCGATTATGGCTGAGAATAGACCGATTGTCCCTCAGCAGATTGATCCCAACATGTTAGCTGAGACTATAACAAGATACTTTGGCGTGTAACTAAGGTCTTTGGATAGGCCTGTCTATAGAAAGCCATATCCGGAATGGGTGAACAAAATGATACCATTGTCGAGAGCATTTAAGATTCCAAATTTTACAACTTTCTCTGGGGAAGATGTCATGTCTACCATTGAGCATATTAGCAGATTTACTGCCCAGTGTGGGGAGACTAATGGGAATGAGTACTATAAGCTGCAATTATTTCCTTTGTCATTGACAGGAATAGCCTTCATTTGGTATTTTTCATTGCCTCCTAATTCTGTGCAAATTAAACTGGGCATACATGGAAAGGTGCTTCCATGGTAGGTTTTATAAACCTCAATCTGAAGTTATAGCAGCCGACTTGATGAATTTGAGACAACATGAGGATGAGATGGCTACTAACTTCATAGAAAGATTCAAGAAGCTGAGTAACAAGTGCACAATACAATTTCTAGAAGCTGAATATACTACCATAGTGGTGGGTAACATGCTCCCACATATGAAAGAAGAGTTGCTTGCCCATGAATTTTCATATTTGAGTCAGCTAGAAACCAAAGCTTTCATGATTGAGCGTTTCAATCTAGAGAAGCAACAAGCCAGATCTTACTGGGAAATAATCACTATTGATGATTATGATGTGTTTGAAGATACAACCGATTATCATAGTGATTAGGCAGCTAATGTCATGGCAACCGAGATCTTAAAGGGAATGTTGTCCAAAAGGCTTCGAAGGATGGAAAGTCCAAATTAGATGATAACGGTGTAGTTGAGACGATAGCTGATACAGATTTGCTCCTAGTTGCATTTACTAACATGGTTTCAGTGTCTGGCTTACCATTTCCTATATCAATGGGTAAGTGGCAATAGCCGATGCATAAGCAGTGGAAACAGAAGGAAATACAAACCCAACAAGATAAAGCGGGGGACATTAGCTGTGCCAGTTAGGCATCGTGAGTTTACTATACACAAACCAAACGCCTTTAGAAGGTTGGAGTTTCTTAATCGACTAAAGCTAGGGGGCATTTAGCGATGTTATTCAAGCATCGTGAGTCTACTATTTGCAAACCTAGTAGTTTCAGGAGGTTCAATTTTCCACATGCAATATAATCATGTTAGCCGAGAGTCAACACAACGGACAGGAAGAAGTTCCCACAAATAAATGAATCATATTAGCCGAGAACCAGGGTTTGACTTAGGTAGCATAATGCATCTTTCACCTTTCTCTTATTGTCATCAGCTAAAAGATGCAGGGGACAAAGTGTTATCACCAAAAAATTCCTTATGGCTACTACCCGATAAGGAATGTTAGCCGACTAACGGCTGACTGATTAAGTCGGTTGAGGGGAGAAATAGTTGTGACTATTGGGCAGTGAATATTGGGCTTCAAATGAATCAATTGGACCTTGTTAATGGTCCAATCGTGGTTTGCTGAATTTAGCTGAGAAAATTAATTGATCCAAGATCGGCTAAAACCCAGATCAGTCGAATCAAGATCGGCTTAACCAGGAAGAAATGAATGCAGTTGCTGAGCTGGGAGAGGAAACTGGGAAAACAGCAGTTAGGTTTTAGCCGAGGCAGAATTAGCCGAATAGAGCTGTTGAGTCTAAAAGGGCTTGGAGGCCGTTATTGGGCTTTATTGGGCTCGTGTGAATAGTGGTTAAATGGGTCCAAGGGGTTTTAATCATATTCAGGAAATTCAAATACAGATTTAGCCATGTAACCACTTTTTTAGATTTTTGGGAGGAAGTTGAAAGTGGTTTTGGGAGAGAATATGAAGATAAAAATTGATCAGCTGCAGTCAAGGGCAGTTCATGAGTTGACCAGGTCAAAAAAACATGCATAAAACTCACTCCTTTAAAAATAGGGATATGGAGGACATCGTTAGCTTATGGGGCAATTAACCAAGGTAGTAGATTTTGACCTATAACTTAGCCGATCAATTGGAATTCAAGTCATTTCGTGAGTTGACTGGATCAAGGAGCATGATTGAAGACTCACTTCCTTAAAATGAGGATAGAAAAGACGTGGTCAATTGATAGGAAGTCAGATGGCTATCCGAGGAGGCGGTTTTGGTCCATAACTTAGCTGTATGAGTAGTTACCTACATTATTGTTGTTAGCCATGATTTTATATGACGTAAAGCGTGGGTTAGTGAGGTAAAGACGTGGTAGACAGTGGTATTGTAGGTTAATCGGGTAGTTTAAGGTTATAAATGCCAATTGTATAGTCAATTTTGAAACACACAATCAATCAAACACAAACCTTTATATTTTATCTTTACTTTCCTTTATCGCATTTTTTTACTTTAAGCAAACCTAGAATCATAGTTCATCTCCTACACTAGACGCTCTCTGAAGTAATCTAGGAACCCATAGCTGAGAAACAGAATCCCTTTCTCAATGCAATCGATTGAACACGAAAGGAAAATCATTATTAATTGGGCAGATTAGTTGACCAAATGGCTAAGCATCAAAATTTCGCACAAAGATAACAAACTCTTATTATAGAGTAAAAAAATTAAGAAAGAAAAAAAAAATAGTTATACGAACCGTAATGGCGGTGGTAAGAGCTTTGGCAACCACTGTGGGTTCAGCATTCCAGGTGCCTAAGCCAATGGAAGGGATCTTAGCCCCTGTGTTCAACTTAAAGAACCTAATTTCCTTGGACATTTTCTATCAACAAAAAAACTTAGTATGATGGATATAGCTGCAATAAATATCTACGTAATAAACAAATGAATGGAGAAGCCTTTAGAAATGAAGAAGAAATAGGAATATGACTTTTACGCTTCCGAGGGCCAGCCTGCAGAATTGTGTTAAATATGTGATTAGGTTAAATTGATGGACGATTCTATGCTACTTTTGGGTAATTTAGGATGAGTTTGTTACGGATTATGAAAAAATGATTTTCATATAAAATAATTTAGAGATGAAATAAAAATCATTTTTTCGTAATCTGTAACAAACATATTTTCTTTCTCCTTTATAGAATCGGATTTTAGTGAGAAGCTAAATGGAATAACTTCTCAGTTTTTTCCTAAAAATTATTTTTTAAAAACATGATTTCCTAAAAAATCTTAAACAAAAATAATTAAAACCACTAAAAATGATTTTTAACTTAAAAAAATGATTTTTATGATGAAATAATTAAAATAAACGCACTCTTACTCTTGTATATATGATCCAATCAGATGATGAAAATTTAATCATATGTAATATTAATATGACTCATTTAATTGAGGTGACGCATACCCAAACCCCCATAAATTGATTGGTATGCGTCATCATTGTGAAGATGTTTACACCATCAATCAATCATATTATCACATCATTAAAAAGTTTGACCCTATGTATCAAAAAAAAAAAATTTGACTTATCCTATCTACCTTAAAAGTCGTTTATACCATGATTTATGATCGATTGACAGTGTAAAAAATTTTATACTGACATTACATCCCAATTAAACTCTATATAATAATTAGGCAAAAAAAATTAATGATTTCTCATATTAGTTTTTTCTTAGGAAATGAGTAACATAAATTAGAATTAGAATTTATTGAATGATACAGTATGGCAATAGAGTGAATGTTCAAATTGGTCCTTCAAAAATTTTGGGGATCCACTTCTAGTCCATGAAAAAAAGTAAACTAACCATTTAAGTCCCTCAAATTTATAAATGTGGGCCACATTAGTAATAGATTTAGTTTTGACGTCCATGTACTTGCCTATATGTCCTATTAACAAACTGGTCTTGTGTGACCTATAACAAATTTCTGCTATGAAAAATTAATAAAAAAATAAAAAAATGTGCATAATTTTACAGGTATTTGAGTTTTAAAATTGTGCACGTTTTTCATTTTTTATTCGTTTTTCACTGAGGAAATTCGTTATATGCCACGCAGGATCACTAACGAGTCAGGTATGATAGTTAATGAGACATATAGGCAAATAAACGGACGTTGGAATTAGACTCATTGACTAAAATGTCTCGCGTTTATAAATTTGAAGGACTAAATGATTAATTTATTTTTTTTAAAGACCAAAAATGGATTCCCAAAATTTTTTAGGGATCAATTTCGACCTTCACTTATAGTAATATGATAGAGCACTTAATTCCAAAGTAAACGTTTTTAAAAAGTTAACAAATTAATTTTGTATCAAAATGGTAAAACTTTAACCGAAATTAAGTATAAATATATATCCAATATTTATTTATTTATTTAAATATTGCAATTAACTTAAAGTAATTAGTTAAACTATTAACTATAAGGATTAAAGTAGTATATATTATCAGTATAAAAAGTTTTACACTAATATCCACTAATATTTTAATATATGTCCTTTTATTTTAATAACTAAGAGAGAGAAAACTAATTAAACTTTAATTATAAACTTAAACAACTGTATTGAAATCCTTAGGAAATGTTCGTCTTCTTACAATATATAATTAGGAAAATAATTTAACTACTTCCAATATTAGTTTTTTCTTACGAACTGTGCAACATATAGTAGAATTATAATTTATTGAATGATATAGTATGGTAACATGATAGAGCACTTAATTTCAAAGTTAAATGATTTTAAAAACTTAACTAATTAACTTTTTTTATCAAGATGGTATAACTTTAAGAGTTTAATTGTTATATATTGACAGTGTAAAATATTTTTACATAGACAATCAATCACCAATCATGATATGGATGACTTTTAAAGTAGTTAAGATAAAAGTCAATTTTTTTTACTGATATAACAACTTATAATTGGATGTTCGTATAAAAATATTTTACACTGTCAGTATATAACAATTAAACTCTAATTTTAATTGAAAATAAGTATAAATATATGGATTTACATTGTTTTATCACATCGTTAAAAATACGGTTATGCTATTTGATACGAAGGGGTCATATAAGAAAGTGACCAATGGTGGAGTTTCTATTTTTTATTTAAACAACCAATTATTTTTTTAAAAATAGAATAATGGTTCGCGAAGTAAACCATAGCCCCCCCCCCCCCCTGCCTCCCTCCCCCTCCCCCTCCCCTATAATAATGACTATTTTGAAGATAACTATTTTGAACCGCCCTTGGAGACTAACGTCAGAACAAAGCAGCGACGATGCGAAACAGGCGTAGACGCCGAGCAGCAACCAAGCGGAGTCTGAACGGTGGAACCACCTCGCGAGGAGCGCGTCCCAGGTAGCGTTCCATGATTTGTCCCCTTCAGCTCGTGGTACGACAAGGAGGCGCACCGTCGGAGATCGCTGCGAAGGGCGGCTGCCACACTGGACTGGACAACTACATGCCATATGGAGCCAGCGCCAACTCCGGAATCGCCAAGGGTGCAGGCGCTAGAGTGATGGGGGCGGCGCCGAAATCAGAGAAATGAAGCGAAGAACCGTTGATGAATCGCACGAAAGGGCTGATGGGGGAGCAAAGGGAGTGGTTGGTAGTGGTGTAGAAGGAGCGGACGACGACAATGAGGAAGGAATGGCAGTCAATGGTGTGAAGGGCATAGCAGGTGGTGGTGTGGCGATGGTTGAGGTCGGATGGGGGTGGCTTATGCGAACTTGTGTTTCTGATGATTGGGTGCGGTAAGAAAAAAGAAAGAATAATAGATATAAAAGGAAAAAATGAAAGGTGTGAAGAAAGAGAATCAATGGGAGCTTATGGTGCTTGTGTTTCTCCGTTGAGAAGAAATTTAATAAATTAAGAAAGTCAATTGAAGATGATATATGCTTTTCTATGTCCAAAAAAATTGAGAGAGAGAGAGCAGCAGAGCCGAGATTCTCAGTTAGTACAAAGAATTTGTGATTGATTAATAGTATAAAATTTTTTACGTTTATTATATATCAAAATTAAATTCTGAATATATATATATATATATATATATATATATATATATTTATTTTTTATATAGTAAAATTAACTTAAAGTAATTAGTCAAACTATTAATTATAAACTTTAGACAAAAAATAGGTTGATTGGTTCAACACGTTAGTCTTTTCAAATTGACGGAAATGACTAATATGGAAATGAAAAATAATATATAGGATCAATTTGAAAAAAATAGAACTTATAAGACCGATGTAAAGAGTAAAAAAAATATATAGCACCAATCAACCTATTTTATCTAAACTTTAATTGTTTTTAAATATGAAATTATATTTGAAATCGCTAGGGAATGTTGATCTCGAATTTTTTACTCTAGTAGTGCAATTTGTTTCAACAATGACCATAGTGTACTTTTAAAATTTTTTACACAAGTAGGGTAAATCGTATTTAAAATTTTTTACACAAGTAAGTCGTATTTTTCAAATACGACTCACCATAAGTAAGTCGTGGATAACAAGAATGACTCACTATTATATTCATTCATGCAAAGAAAATGCATGCAAGTCGTGAATATCATCCACAACTTGCTTTCTTTTTTTTTTTTTCTTTTGTTTATATACAAAGTGCAAGTCGTATATATGATGTGTGACTTTGATATTTTTTTATAAAAAAAGGACAAGTCGTTAATGAGAATCACGACTCTTGCATGAAAACTTTTTCTCCCGCTAAACATTTAAATCTTAGTATAACATTCATCAAGCATAAAAGGAAGAGCCACGTAACAAATGGTGATGAATGTGTATTTCTTTGTTTTAGAACCTATCAGGTGTTGGTTTTGTATAAAATGAAGTGCTTTGTTAGTGTATGGGTGTGTTGTTTTGGCTTTCTCCCATTCTACATATAGCAAGTATGTTTTGTTTGTAATGGCTCGGCTGCTGGGATGGAGCTACTTTATCTTTGTTAAAGAGGTCTTAATATGGCTGATGATTGATCTTATGACATAGCAGCGTATGTAAACTCTCAATATGTTGGTTTTCTGTTTGTTGGTTTTGAGATGGAGACACAATATCTTTGTTACAACTTACAAATGCTGTGATGTTGCACTGGAGTGCTTAATATGGCTGCTGTTTGGTTTCATGACAAGGCAAGAAATATCAAGTCTCAATATGTTGTTATCTGTTCTTTGGTTTTTGAGGAAGTAGTTGGTACTACCAGGGCTGGCCCAGCATAAAACGGTCCAAGCCCTTGCTTTAGGTCTCTAAAAAAATAATTTTTTCTTAAAAAAAAAGGACCTACTTTATATTTTTTATATTATCTTTTTGATATATTTCATACATCAATAAATATAAGTTAGTCCATTTGGTATAAAATCTTACTATTAACTGCAAGGACCAAGTACCACGTAACAACATCATCTAACTATTAAACAGAATTTTTTTTTTTTATTTTAAACAGGCAAATTCCTTTAAGAGTACCAGAAGTATTCAATATAAACTACTAAGCAGAAAGTACAATTAATGAGAGGAGACCAAGAAGACAAGCTTTGTGTTTTTTTCAACAACAGCTTTCTATATATCAATGTTAAGTGAGGAATGGGCTTCCCAATAGATATTACTAGATCTTGATGAGCTGGAAAGAAGAAAGGCTTATATTTATGTGCAAGAACTCATAATATATATATAATTTTGCATATTATTCTATTACTTATTAGTGGACAAATTGGGACCCCATGACAGGAGCTCTTCCTCTTGAAGCTTCACATGCACGGGAACATGACCTTGGGCAAGTAATAGTATACAAAATTAACAACTTCCTCATATCTTTAAAAATAAAAAAGATTTATGCAAGAGTCGTGATTCACATTGTCGACTAGCCATTTTTTTTATATATAAAAAATCAAAGCCGTATATAGTATACACGACTTACACTTTGTAAATAATAAAAAAAAAAAGAAAATAAGTCGCGTTTACGATACACGAGTTGCATGTATTTTGATTATTTTTTTGCATGAATGAATTTAAAAGTGTGTTGTGCTTCAGGTCCACGACTTGTTTATGGTAAATTGTACTTCCGATGTACAACTTACCCTAGTTCCATATTTTTTTTTAAAACTATATTATTTCTGTAATTTTTGAAACAAATTACACTACTAGAGTAAAAAATCTGTTGATCTCCTAGCAATATATAATTAGAATAAAAAAATTAACCACTTGTCATAGTAGTTTTTTCTTGCTATTGTGTAACTTCAATTTTAATTATAATTTATTGAATGATCGATATATTATGATCATTTGATAGACCATATAATTCCCAAGGAAATATTTTTAAAGACTTAACATAATAATTTTTTATCAATATCGGATAACTTTATTTGAAATTAAGTACGTCTGTATCAATCAAGGTTGGTTCAAGTGGTGCTGAGCACGGATCCTTTAAGTAAGTGATCAGAGGTTTGATCGATTCCTAGATGTTGTGTAGGGAGAAAACCTGGTTGGAAGGGGGCATCTCACCTTGAGTGCCTTCAAATCCCCCGCAGGAGATTAGTATCGGTAAACGATCGAGGATACTCGTTGCAATCATATGCGAGCCCTAAAATTAAGTACGTGTCTATTATATATATAATTGGTATGCATTTCCAGTGTAAAGATTTTTTGCACTGCCAACCAATCATAAATTGACACATCATTAAAAATATTTGACTTTTATCCTAACTATCTTAAAAGTCACTCATACACTACAACATTTTTTGCTTTTGGCAACACTTTTTTTTTCCAATAGATGTAACTTGATTTGTAATTGGTTGACTACGTAAAAAACTGTACAATGACAGTACATACAATTAAACTTTATATATATATATATATATATATATATACACACACACACACACACATAAAAGGAGAGATCAATTTACGCCGGTGTAAGTCATTTTTGTTTACACCCACTCTCACCCATTGATTTAATTTTCATCCAATGGTGACTGTGATTTTAATAGGTTACACCGTTGGATGAAAAAAAAATCAATGGTTGAAAGTGAGTGTAAACGAAATCAATGCAGTTTACCAAATCTGCATATCATATTTACTTACTTTTATTTAATTCTTTCCTTTTTAGGATGTATTTTTAAATCTACTAATTAATAGTTAGCACTACCAAATTCACTTATCATTAACTTATTTCCATTTGATTTTTTTCCATTTCAGGACAAAATTCTTAAAAGAAAAAATATTCACATGCATCTATATATTGGAGTATACTCTCTTAATAGTGGTTAAATCCCTTAAAATATTCTCATTTATAGAATAACATATATCATCTTAATTTGTTTTTTAATATATAAATTTAAATTTTAAAATTAATTATGTATATATCATTTATAATTTTATATATTTTCAAGTTATAATTTATTTTATTTTATTTTATTTATTATGCAGTGAATGTGATACTTGCTATGTACATAAAAGTCAAACATTTTTAATGGTTGATAATGCATGATTGATTCTCAATATAATTTTTTTTACACTAACCGTATATTCATATTAAATCCGTATATTATTATATATTTTATTAGTAAAAATATAATTTTTTGACGTAATTACTAAATACATTAATTATTAACACGAATATTTATTATCAAATTTAAAACTAGATTGATTGATATGAAGTAAGATGAAAGGTCTAGTTTTCTCTGCCCAAAGAGAAGTTTAGGCTCCCCCACCAGAAAAGCCACCTGATGGGGGGTTTTGGACAATGTTAAAATAGTGTCGCTTAGAGATAAAGTTTTAGGCTCTAAGAAACCGCCAACAATCATGGATGTAACGCCCTGATTTTCAAGATTTTATTTAATTAATCAGTATTTATGCATTTATATTTTTTTTGGAGGGTCTAGAAAGAAAAATAAAATAAACTAAAATCATAGTCAACCTCTACGCTATCGTAGGAAGATAGGTTAAGTTTTGGGTCGAAAACTCAACCGGAGCCCGGTCTGCGATTTTCACTGACAGTAGTGTTTTACTACTATCAAGACCTAATTTGGACTCGTGAACGAGACATTTAGTCTTAGAATTACGTTTCTTACATTTTCGAAAAAATGGGTTCTGACCTTCGAAAATGAAAATAATAAGAAAATAATCAGACGATAACTCGAACCAGGAAACGTTAGGAACTGTAAAGGGATTTATCGGGATACGCTAATGGATAAACTTGATGCCACGTCAAGTCACATCACCTCGGGAAGTGCAACACCCTTTCCCGAGTGTCACATTCCCGAACGTTTATAAGGCCGAAAATATTTATTAATGCGGAAAATACGATTTTTCTTTTCTTTTCATAAAGATGTAATGGGATTAGTAAAGGTAATAAATAATACTAATAAGTGAACTTAGGTTCATCATGCATTACTAGGACATACTGTATTATAAATACAGAAGCAGAAAACGAAAACAGAAACATCAACATTACTATATACAGACATAAGTCTAATGTATGATTGACATAAGAAAATACAATAAGTACTAGGAGTCGTAGCTCCCAAAAGGTACTACAAAACTGACATAGTCTGGCCGACAACAAAACTAAAACAGCAAAAGAGTCCACCTCCGAACTCAAAGGGATTGCGGAACGGAACCATCGTCGCGTCCATCTGTTCAAGCAGCAACAGCAAGTACCAGCAGAAAACATATAGATATGGGTGAGATTCTCGTTCATCAACACAACAAAACAGCAGTAGTAAAAACGGGAGGACTCACCGGGTAACAGCGTACCCAACATGCTTACAAAGGTTCTCAGTATAAATCATGTTAAGCAGTCATCAACATAATATCGTGCTAAACATTTAACAGCATAATATAAGGCATTCTTAACAATATAGTGATGTATAACAGTAAATATAGACATTAATAGCCATAAACATCAATAGCCATGCAATGCAATGCAATGTATATGACTCAATGTCAATGTCACTGGTACTACTCTGACCCCTACTCCATGGAGCTAACAAAACATTCGGAGAGAGTGAATGGGAGGACATGTTCCGGTTTCTGCCAGCCATGAGCAAGATGCTACAACATTCGTAACGTGCACGTATCTGGCTTTACGGTAACACTCTCGACCAAACATGAAAAGTACGGCATCTAGTAGAGGATATCAGTGTATTGCACAGATTCGCCATGACACAGAAGAATCACCAACTGGTCATATGTCAGCCCTTCCAACCCTGATACCTCCAAAAAGACCATTGAAGATCGTCATCGTAAGATTCGCACCCGCATCAAGGTGTAAGCTCAACTCCTAGGCTCAAGGCCTTACAACTATGCACATGAAATGCCAATGCTTACACAAAGCAGATGCGATAAAGCAATGTTTATCCATTGGATAAACCTCAAGGTTCACTAAGGTTCTCTTCCTTAGAAACCACACACGTCTTTGTTTTATAAAACAATTATCCATCGGATAAAACATTTATCCATCGGATAAATATCTCGTGACTCCTTTGGAATGATCCAGACTGCTTTCAGAATCATTGACTGTCCCCACAAACCAACACAAGTCTTTTCAGCGTGTTTTGTCCTCACTCACACGCTTTCTAGGAAACTTCCCAGAAGGTCACCCATCCCATAATTACTCTAAGTCAAGCACGCTTAACTATAAAGTACTTATGTTCTAAGCTCCCGAAAAGAAGATAAATCTTGTTGATATGGGTAGTACCAATCAATTCTTATATGCCTTCCCTTAACTATACAGTCCCATACCTGCACAACCTCAGGATTCCTTCCACTGTACAGTCCCATACCTGCACAGTCTCAGGATCTCTCTCATTCCGGTCATCACAAGATGGAAACAATTGAACGATTAACCAGGATCCGAATCATCGGTCTGTCATCGAACTACTGTTTCAAAAACCAAAACGTTTCGTGTTTGTGTTTACGTCTTATGAATTATGTCTCAAGTCCTAAGCATTATGAGTAAGGATTGAGAATCCTCTTAGATAAGTCTTTGAGCCTTTCTAAGATATTAATCCCTTGTTTTTCAATTAAGGAAACAAGTGTTGGTTTCACTTAAGTCTTATGAACTCATTGATGTACTAAGTCATCAATGGTATAGTACATGGTCTTGTTCCACCACATACCATACTTAATTAACCCTTGTCTTCGACTCTAAGTTAATTATTTAACTTAGGTTTTTCACGCGTAAAACTTTACGATTGAGTTGGAAAACTCCTTTTGTAAACCAAACAACTTTTACGATTGAAAACTCATTTGATTTGAAACAACATTTGAACTACTTACTTCACTTCTAGCATTTTCTGAAACATGAAATTCGCTTAGCGGATTTACATTCGCTTAGCGAAAATGAGGCAGTAATACCTCCTTTGGAACTCCTCTGGATCGCTCGGCGAGACATAAATCGCGTAGCGAAATATATTGTATTCGCTTAGCGAATATGAATTCGCTTAGCGCAAGTACAGACGGTTACACCTCTTTGTAAACACCTCTGGATCGCTCGGCGAAACAGAATTCGTGTAGTGAAATTTCACTATATTCGCTTAGCGAGTATAATTTCGCTTAGCGAAATGGAGGCGATTATACCTCCTTTGGAGACTTCTCTGGATCGCTCAGCGAGACGTAATTCGCGTAGCGAAACTTGTTTGGTTAGCTTAGTGAATATGAATTCGCTTAGCGAAAATGAGGCAGTGATGCCCAACTTAGACTTTCCCTGTTTTTCGCTTAGCGAAAGTAATTTTGCTTAGCGAAAAGTTGCCTCAAAACAAGACATCAACCTTAGGGAACCATTTTGATTCTCTTCATGAAACCACTTCTTTTCTCATTTTGAGTCACTTGATTAGCTAGATGAACTAAGGATAAGGTATAAAACATGTTTCACTTTGGTGAAAGCACTTCGAGATTTAATTCCATTTAAAGTCACTTAGGGTTTTTCTTTGAAAAACACAAGTTATTGAAAACACTTTCTTTACATCAAAACTTGATTTTGTCCAAGAACTTTTCATATTCTTCCTTTCCTCAAGGTCATGGCCAATAGCCAACTAGGAATCAATGTGAAGTTTTACTTCATCAACCAAACAAAATATGGCTCACAATACTTACACAATCATGATAACCATAATACACATTTCTACATCATAATCAAACATCCAAGTCCATCACACATTATGGTCTCATAATCAACAATAAAAGTCCATACTTGATCTAGTGATCAAAGTAGGTTTTTCAACATACATGAAAATGATTTTCATCAATCATATCATCATCAACTCATGCTAAAGCACACTACAACATACTCAAGCATAAACTCATCATAACAATCTTGTTCTCCAAGAGAACTTAACAAAACTTAACATATAAAAGTGAACCCAAACTAAAGGGTTTCACCCACACATAAAATTAAACAACCATTCTCACTACCACCATCTTGGTGTGATGAGGTTCTTCTCCCCATACCTGTTAAAGAGCAGATTCCCGGATCAAAGTCGGTTGATCGGTTTGTGAACCTTCTGATAATTGACACCAACTACAAACAACCAAACAATCAATCATTAAACAACAATCAAACCAAACTCAACAATTCTCACAAAGAGGGTTTCGGCCACCCTAAAGAGAATAAAGCTAGGAATTGATCTTGGTTTCCCATTTCATGGATTCAAAGGCATTAGGAAAGCTAAGAATGAAATCAAGTGTTAGAAATCAAAAATTGATGAAAACACTATTCATCATCATCAAGAAGGGTTCGGCCCTAATGTGATTTTTGAGCTATGATGAGAGTTGAATCATAAGCTCTTGGGTTTAGATAGAGAATGATGATGTGAGTTCAAAGAACTTGGTCTTACCTCAAAAGGATTTTTCTACAATTTCCTATGGATTTTCAAAGATTTGGATCTACGAAATGATTTTCATGAAAATGGAGCTTGATCTTGAAATAAAGAGATATTCAAGAAGCTAAGAGATCATAGAAGTGATCTTACCTTGAAATGAAGGAAGATTGCTCAAGGAATCAAGTGATTCCAACAAGAACTCAAGCTTTTTCAAGAACAACAATGGTGTTCTTCTCTCAAGAACAACTATGGAGCTCTATCTTTGGAGGGGCTGTGCGAAAATGAGAGTGTGAGGGGCTGAGTTCAGCTTTAAAACAAGTCACTTAAGGGCAAAAAGGTCATTTGCCAAAAGGGTATAATGGTAAAAGTGCAAAAGACTAAGGTTAGGGGCATTTTGGTCATTTCGCATCTAGATTTTCCCGATCGTCATGACGACTCTGGCATACTCTCCCAAGTGTCCTGGGATGTTGTGATATCATGATTATCCATTGGCGAGTCTCGGTAAGTCCATATGTGGCTCCGTTCGTCACCCGATTGAGAATTCCGCCCGAACGAAGGTCAGGAAGTTATTTTTCTGAAATTTTTATGAAATTTAACCAAAACGTAGATAATCGAATTCTAAGACTTACTGTCTCATTCACGGGTCCATCTGAGGTCTTCTGAGCAGTAAAATCATACTGTCAGTGTAAAAACGCAGACTGGACTCCGTTTGAGTTTTTGACTCAAAACTTAATCGTAACTTCCTACGATATCGTCGAGCATGACTATGGTCTCGGAATATTTTATTTCCATTCCTAAGTCCTCGAATAAAATAAAGACATTAAAATACTGAAGAATTAGAAAACGTGAAAATCGGGGCGTTACAGGAAGCGTGCCATGACTCGACACTGTCATAATGACAAACGAAAATATCTGGGCGCTAAAAGATCAAAATGCCCCTGGTCTTTTCCCTAAAGGACATCCATGTCCCTAAAATATCCAAGAAAAGCAACCTCACCCACTCTCTCTCTCTCTTCATTTTCGAGCTCTCTGTCTCCCTCTCACCTCCAACTTCTTCTTCTTCTTCTTCCTTTCTTTCTCTCCATTTCACCATTTCTCCATTTTTCTTCAAAGTTTCACCTCCATTTTTACTCAACTTCCACAAGGATTTTCAAAGAGATTTGTGCAGCAAAGTTGATCCTTTCATCGTCCTCTATCATCTAAGAGGTATATATTTCACTCTTGAGCTCTCAATCTTCATTTTCTCCATTAAAATTCATGAGTTCAAGTTTTAAGATCCAAACTTCAAAAATCTCTAGAAAATTGTAGAAAAATCCTTTTAATGCCAAACCAATTTCTATAATCTAGTTTCATCCCCTACTATCATAATCCAAGAGCATGAAATCAAATAAGCTCTCTAGCCTATTTATCTTTAAAGGACCGAATCTATGCATTTTTGGGGGGAAATGGGTTTTGTTGAATTTGTGTGAAATGATTCTTGATTTCACCTAGTTCATTCCTTAATCATGTAATCCAAGTGATTAGGAAGCCAAATCAAACTCTCACCTATTTTTAGAGGTGATGGCCAAAACCCTATTTTGTTGGTTTAAGGGGTTTTGGTTCAAATCTTTGATAATTGATCATGGATTATATCTTAGGTACGCTTAAGGATCATTGATCCAAGAGTTGGTAGAATTTCAACATCTCTAGCCTATTTAATTAAATAGGGGTAGTAGCTAATCCTAAGGATTAGGGGGTTTGTGATTTAACTATATTAATTTTTGGTTGTGTTTTGTGGTATAGAATCGGACAGGACTCGGACGTTAGACGGCGCACCCGACTGACTGTTTCGGAGCCGCATCCGGAGTCACCCGGGGACATCACTATGGTGGAGGAAAGAACCACAATATCATCGGGGAGGCAAGCTTTAAATAATATACATCACTAGAGGTCGTTTGACCGATAGGTTGATATTTACTGTATGTCGAGGATGTATGTTCTGTGATTGGATGTTTGATATATTATATGCGATATTTGTTTGATGTCTATTATATGTTTATGATTAATTAAATATTATTTATCTGTAAGTTGATTTGACTGTTGAATCTGTTGCTAGTTGTTATTTATGTACTGTTGTGATAGCTGATATCTGAGTAGAGCTAGGCAGTGATTTTTGAAGTTGGGAGATGAATGTGTGGTGAGAAAGTCGAGGATATATATATATATATGTAGTAGTGCTCAACCTAGAGATACAGTTGATCTGTTAATGTTGTGATATAAAGTTGATACCCGGTTAAGCCGGAGGAAAGTTAGTTGTGGTAGTTTATAAGTCGTGGTTGAGGCACTAAGTGTTGATCCTGAGATGAGTCAGTGAGATTCATGTTGCATAGTTGTTGTTCATTACTGTGTTGGCATACGGGCGATTCCGATATTTCCTGCGGGGAGATGATCGTACCGATTTGTTGGGCGTAGGGGCGATTCCAATCTTACCTGCGGGGAGATGATCGTACCCATTAGTCGAATTGTAGACGGACGGGCGAATGTCTCGACCTAGCCTGCGGGCGGGGGGATATGTCGTTACCGAAAGTTGAGTTGTTAACGGACATGCAAATGCTTCGACCTAGCCTGCGAGCGGGGGAACACGTCGTTACCGTAAGTTGCGTTGTTGACGGGCGAATATTCGGACCTGGCTTGAGGGCGGGGGAATATGTCGTACCCATAAGACGAGTTGAGCTTGCGGGCTTTTGACCGAACCCTGCCTTATGGGGTGTGGCATAGTGATGACTGAGACACCTTGATCTGTTGGGGATGTCGCGTCGTGATTGCGTCCATATACTCGTTAGTTGCATGAGTGTGAGAGACAGTAGTTAAGAGAAAATTATCCGGGAGTTGTTTGGTTGTCACTGTTGTGATTCTGAGTGTTGCTATCTATATAAATTATTTTATATAGCTGTTTTCCCAGTTATGACATATTACTGTTTCTTATCCCCTCTATTTCCTATTTCATATTTTATTATTCTCGACCGCACGAGAAGATCCTGTTGAGGAACTATCGGAGGAAATTGACGGCATACCCGTAGAACCAGATGCTGGTAGGAGAGCCCTAGATCCCGGTGCTGGAAGACTTTAGACATCGAGGGTTAATAGTTGCAGTTGTTATGGCCAGTATAGGGGTCTGAGTGACATGTATTTTTGGGCCAGGAGAGAAGTCATATGTATTTTTATTTCCACTGCTGTGGTGCTTTTATTTCATTTACTAGTTGCACTCTGAGACTTTTATATTTTGATGTCAGCTGCTATAGGCTCCACTGATGGAGCCAAAGCTCTTATGTTTGTAATAATTATTATGGTATCAGTATATTAAATGTTTTAATATTTTCGCTATTTTGTACTATCACGCTACGCTGTAACGCTAAGAATACGAGTTAGGGTTACTAATGGGACCTCCGAGGAAGGGATTGTCTCATTATTTGGTAGCAGAGCAGTTTGATTCTTAATCAAGGACTGCTTGGGTTAGGTTGTAATTTCTGGGCGTGTCTAGTTAAACCCGCATTGGGTATTGACTATGCTTAGAAGTTGGTTAGAGTGTCCGATACGCGAATTATCATGAGGGGTGACTGTTCAAACATTTGTGAGGCATATGATGCATCCATATAATAATATGGCCTTGTAAGTCTTACAAATTTGAGCTGATAATTTATTCCACAGGAATTAAATGGCTCGCGGACGACCTAGGGGTCGTGCCGGAAGGGCCACAGTGAGTGCCGTTGAACTCGAAATTGGTTATGAAGCAAGTTCCTACGCTGTTGATGGGATAGAATCAACTGAAACCCTGAGGGCAGTTAGGGAAATGGCAACGGCAATGCTGCACCAGATGTAGCAGAATGCTCAACTACTACAGTTGACCATGCAACAACAGCAGAGACAAAATCAGCAAGGTGAAGTCGTGAGGGAAGACAACGGATTGAATACTTTTCTGAAAGGGAAGCCGCCGCAGTTCAATGGCGACTACAACCCAGAGGGAGCTGAACTATAGCTTTCTGGCAACGATTGCATAACTACATCTGCAGCCAACTCTTGGCTGAGTGGAAAACTCAATCTTTCAAGGCTCTCAATGTACCCAATCAAAAGGAGTACAAGAGGTCCAACTGGGTTTCCTTCTGCCAACTTACAATTAAACAGGGCTCTGGAAACTTCAAAGCGCTTATGCCTCGCCTGCTCTAGGTAGGGCATTTTGAGACGTCCGATCATATCAAACGCCTCCATGTTCTCATGTTGCTTCTGAAGCTCAGAGCTCATGGTGGCAGGCTTGAGGGAGCTAACATCCAAGGCATCATCCTGATACTTCTTGTAAGTATCTCTGTCAACCCTAGAAGCATCCTCGGGTAGTTCAGGAGCAACCTCCTCAAGAACATACAGCTTTTTCTCTTGCCTAAGGACAGTCCTCAGGTTTCGGTACCAATCCAACAAATTATTTCCAGATAACTTGTCCGTCTCAAGGACAGATCACAGTGACATATTATTAGTTATGTTTGGTGCCGTGGATATCTACATCAAATAAATATGCAAAGTATAAGTATCATGATTTTAAAACATATTTAATAGGTCATTATTAAATACGCTCCCATTATTTTACTCAAATCAATGACCCTCATCATTGACTCGAAAAATCCCATTGAAAGATTTTCTAGTGGGACCAAGATGCATATTCCACCTCGTTCTGAGTCAGCTGTGGCTGATCGCCCAGAACTAAACTATTTAGGTAGGAAACTCCTTTCCAATTACATCCAATGTAATTCTTGGACTAGTTGGGTGAATAACACCTTATTCTAATCCATCATACGGATTGATGCCCAACCCCATGCCTCTAAGCCGATTCAATCGTATTGAATACACTTAGTTAAGTTCAACCTTATGGCTGGTAGTTGGTTATTTCACCTTTCGCGTCTCATCGGAATATATTAAGGTGCTAAGCTATAACATGACTCTCACTTAAATGATTCTGGCCTTGACGAGGGCCACGCATCATGAGGCATTTAATAACTTAATTTATTGAGGGAATTTAATAATTAAGTGATCTCACCTGCTTGTTTATCATATAAACGTCTCTCATAGCATGCATGGCATACTAGCTTACATACATTCAAAACATATTAAGCATACAATGACATACATGCTATCATACAATTTAAATTCCAAATTTAAATCGTACATCTCATACATTTCATGCATCACATACATAAACATACAAGGCATATAAAAGGTATTATGATTATGACCTCCTAATGTGCAATTATTAAAACTCATTATTACAATCTTTGACCCTCGAGCAAACTTCCAAAGTTCCTCCCACTGGCGTCATGATTTGGTGTTGCCTCCATGTCAACCGAGCAATTTACAAAATTTAAAATAAAATAAATAAAGTAAATGTCACGACACGTAGGCTGGATTTATAAAATAAATACAATAAATCACGACACGCATGCCGTATTTACCAAATAAAATTAAACACCAAAACTAGGGCCATAACCATATACCGTACATTTAATAAACAATTTATAAATATGCAAAAGGGGACAAAATCACATTCTATCCATCAGAACGGGCGTGCCAAACAACGCACGACCGTGCTGAAAACTCTCTGACGCTGCTCAACATGTGCACGACCTTGCTGACAAGAGCACAGTTGTGCTCAATGTTCATTGACGCTATTTGAAAGTGGCACGGTCGTGCTACGTGTTCACTAACGCTAATTCAAACGTGCATGACCATGCTACAGGGAGCACGGCCGTGCCAAATGGCGCAACAGGATTCCAGAAGTGAATCCTTGTTTATGTCAGGAGCACAACCAAGCACACAAAACATGTTCAAAGAGATTTATATCACATACAAATCATACAAACATGCTTTTAAACATACGAATCATATTTAAAAGTAATAAACATGTTATCATACAATGGCAAACAATCCTAGGAAACATGCAAACTACGACCAAATGCTCTGATACCACTGTTGGTGTTTCAAGAAGGATAATTTTTAAAAACAATTTATAAAAACCTCTTTGCTAAAGAACCCCTTTGCTAAAGAACCTCGTATCGCACATGAATCACAAGGATATTGTGTTTACCTTCTTGAAGCGTAGCTTTAACACGAACACTGTGAGCACGTCAGCAGCACTGGTAAATCATGAACACTGCTACGGTGTGAATGGCAATTTGATCTACACAGCTACAGTGTAGCAGATCTGAGGAACGCTGCTGCTATCAGCACAAAGGGAGAGGTTCTTTTCTATCACCAGTATTGCAAAGTAGCAATACCTCTACTCATTCCATGCGAGTAAACCAACGTCAGAGATAGCGTAGTGCTAGCTATCAGGATTGGGAGAGGCACGGCACCCAGAGAGAGAAAAGAGGGTGCGCCTATCAAGGGTGTACAGCGGCCGTTATGAGTGCTCTATGTTGTCCGTGCCTTAAGTGACGTCTACTTACTAATAGCTGTCACTCACATAACCTAACCCAGTTGGGCTACTGTACGCTACAGGCCCAATGTTTAATTATTAATTAAATAATATTTAATTCATCAATTAAACTATGCCCATTTTAATTATTAATTAAATCATATTTAATTAATCAATTAAATTAATTTCCTGAACATTTGTTCTATGCGTGTGACCCTATATGTTCTCAATTAATTGGCAATAATATTAATTATTATTAATCATATTAATAATTAATTAATATTATAAGCAATGAGCGGCATCTAGCAATACATCATTACTACCCAATTAATTAGAATATTGATGATACAATAAAACCATATTGTAACCATATATAATGTGCAGTCAACGTCCTTTCGTCTCAATGTCTTAATTGAACACAAGACATAAATGTGTTATCTTTGTTAAGTTCAATTATTTATTTATTGATCTAGTAATTGACGTACGATCATGTGGGCCTAATATCTCATATTGTCCACCTTAGCATGGCCATGCATTTCTACGTTGCATGTCATCAAGAGGCCTATAGACATTATCCCTGCTATGTAGGAGGGACGAATCCTATCTACATCACTCTTATTCCTTAACATGTTTCATTTCAGACCCAATAACTATCTTTAGAGTTGTCCTGTTACAGACAACGTTTAATAGTATTAAAGCCTACAACTACATACGTTAGGAATCGTAGTGACTTCAAGTCGAATGACTACTTCACTATAGTCACCATTTGAATCGCTTATGACACTTACATAACTATTATCTCACTCCAGTATAAATATTCCACTAATATTAATACTTATGTGAAGACTTTATATCTTATATCTATGACCAGTGAAATGTGGCCATCAGTACACTCACATAATAATCTCAATGTATTATTATTGTCTTTATTAATAATAATACTTGACTATGGATATTTGAGAATAGTGTTCTATAATTCAATGACATCTCATGGTCAAGTCATACTTGACGTTCCATTAAATGAACTACCAATTCTAAGGACTTTATTATGCTATAAATATAATCATCAAATACAACATCATAAATAAATGCCTCATATATAAAATATAGAATAAAGTAATGATACAATATATATATATATATATATATATATATATATATATATATATTGTATATATATTGGCCACGAGGGCTTACACCAACAATCTCCCGCTAGCACTAGTGCCAATTAGGCTTAAATCTAATACCCATCGACCTAGTATGAGCGTCATGCTTCTGTTGAACAAGAGGCTTGATTAGCGGGTCGGCAAAATTTTTTAGTGTATCAACTCTGCATATCTTCACATCTCCTCTATCGATAATCTCTCGAATGAGATGGAAACGCCTGAGTATGTGTTTGGATCTCTGGTGAGATCTGGGTTCCTTGGCTTGCACGATTGCTCCATTGTTATCACAATAGAGGTCAATCGGGTCCGCAATGCTAGGAACAGTACCAAGTTCAGAGATGAACTTCTTGATCCAAATAGCCTCATTTTCTACATTGGATGCAGCAATATACCCCACCTCTATTGTAGAATCGACAACTGTCTCCTGCTTTGAGCTCTTCCAGCTCACAGCGCCTCCATTAGGGCAAAATACGAATCCCGACTGCGATATGGAATCATCCTTATCAGTTTGGATGCTAGCATTAGGGGTGTTCATCAACCGATCCAAACCAATTCAAACCGCAAAAACCGAACCGAAAAACCGAAAACCGAATAAACCGAAAACCGAAAAACCGAAAACCGAAAAAACCGCTTTTTTTTCATTGGATTGGATCGGATTTCGGATCCCCTAGTGAAAACCAATCCAATCCAATCCAAACCGACCTACTATATACATATACTATTATTTTTTAAATTATAGTACTACTCATACTTAAGCATTGTTTTTCATACTTTTAAGAACGAATACTCTCATTCTCTTTAATATTTTTGTTGGAATTGTCAAATACTAGATGTATTGGAATGTGTATAATTATTCATGTACCTAGGAATCAATAGTTATTCATTTACTAGAAGATTTTATACATGTACTTAGGAACTAGAACTACATTAATTCTAGTATATATAGGTTTAATGTTGGTTTTCGACTTAATATAACTATGTAACGATGTATCGGTAAAAACCGAATTATCCAATCCAATCCAAACCGCATTTGATTGGATTGGATTGGATCGGATTTTTTTAAGTAAGCAAACCGATCCAATCCAAACCGCAAGTTGTTTTCATCTTTGGATCTGATGGTTTTTTGGCTCAAAACCGATCCAATCCAATCCGCGAACACCCCTAGCTAGCATCAGTGTAACCTTTTACAATGAGTTCTTCCTCACCTCCATAGACCAAGAATGTATCCTTAGTTCTTCTCAAGTAGTTGAGGATATTCTTGACTGCTTTCCAGTGACTCTCACCGGGATCAGATTGGTACCTGCTCGTCATACTCAAGGCATACGAGACATCTGGTCTAGTACATATCATAGCATATATGATAGATCCAATTGCCGAAGAATATGGAACCTTATTCATGCGTTCCCTCTCATCAGATGTAGTAGCGCACTGTCCATTGGACAAGTATATGCCATGTGACATAGGCAATAGACCCTTCTTGAAATCATGCATATTAAAGCGCCTAAGCACTTTGTCAATATATGTATCTTGACTAAGGCCTAATAATTTCAGCGATCTATCCCTATAGATCTTGATTCCCAATACATAGGAAGCTTTGCCTAAGTCTTTCATCGAGAAAAAACTCCCCAACCATGTCTTTACATTTTGTAGTGTAGGAATGTCGTTTCCAATGAGTAGTATGTCATCCGCATACAATACGAGAAAAGCAATCATGCTCCCATTAACCTTCTTGTACACCCAAGGTTCATCTTCATTCTTGATGAATCCAGACTGTCTTACAGCTTCATCAAAATGAAGATTCCAGCTTCTGGAAGCATGCTGAGTCCATAGATGGATCACTGCAATTTGCACACCTTTCCAGCATCCTTTGAATCGACAAAACCCTCTGGCTGTGTCATGTACACATCCTCGAGGAGATTCCCGTTAAGGAATGCAGTTTTGACGTCCATCTACCAGATTTCATAATCATGGTATGCGACAATAGCAGGTAGGATCCGAACAGATTTAATCATTGCAACTGGAGAGAACGTTTAATCATAGTCTGCACCATGAACTTGCTTGAAACCTTTCACAACCAGTCGCGCTTTGAAGGTATTAACTTTTCCATCCATGTCAATCTTCTTTTTGAAGACCCACTTGCACCCCATGGGTTTTATCCCTTCGGGTGGCTCCTCCAAGGTCCAAACTTGGTTAGTGTACATGGATTCTATTTCGGATCCCATGGCTTCTAGCTACTTCTCAGATTTAGGACCAACTATGACCTCCTGGTAGGTAACAGGCTCATCTTGATCCATGAGCAGTATATCACCTTCTTGAGTTAGGAGAAGTCCAAATCTCTCAGGTTGTGTACGTGACTTGTTTGACCTACGCGGTTCTTGTGTTACTTGAACCGGTTCTTGAACCACAACATCTTATGGAGTCGGTTCTTGTTCCGTTGCAGACTAGTCAATACTCTGTGGTGCTTGGATTTCTGCAAGTTCTACTATTCTCCCACTATCTAATTTAGAGATGTATTTCTTTTCAAGGAACACTCTAGTCCTGACGACAAACACTTTGTCATCAGAGGGGTTATAGAAACAATATCCTTTCGTTTCTTTGGGATACCCCACAAAAGTACATTTATCTAATTTGGGTTCCAGTTTATTTGTGATTAAACGTTTGACATAGACATGACAACCCCAAATCTTCATAAAAGACAAACTAGGCTTTCGCCCCTTCCACATCTCATGTGGTGTTTGTTCTACCGCCTTTGTTGGAACATGGTTAATTGTGAAAGCTGCTGCAAGCAATGCATAACCCCAGAAATAGTCTGAAAGATCTGAGTGACTCATCATCGATCGTACCATGTCCAACAAGGTGCGATTCCTCCTTTCGGACACGCCATTCCATTGTGGGGTTCCAGGATGAGTGAGTTGGGATACTATCCCGCACTATTTCAGATAGTCATCAAATTCCTGGCTAAGGTATTCACCACCATGATCTGATCGTCTGGCTTTAATACTCTTGCCCAGTTGGTTTTCTACTTGATTCTTGAACTCTTTGAACTTTTCAAAAGTTTCGTCAGGTTTCGGTACTTCAGTATGGTCAACATGAGAATCGCTTATGACATTTACATAACTATTATGTACCGTTCTAATAGCGGGTCACTCTAGTATAAATATTCCACTATCCTGTGTGAAGACTTGATATCTTATATCTATGACCCGTGAAATGTGGTTATCAGTACACTCACATAATAGTCTCAATGTATTATTATTATCCTTATTAATAATAATACTTGACTATGGATATTTAAGAATAGTGTTCTATAATTCAATGGCATCTCACGGTCAAGTCATACTTGACGTTCCATTAAATGAACTAACAATTCTAAGGACTTTATTATGCTATTAATATGATAATCAAATACAATATAATAAATAAATGCCTTATATATAAAATATCGAATAAAGTCATGATACAATATATTTATAAATCCAAATATATATATTAGCCACTTGGGCTTACACCAACATGAACAGCACCAACACCATGATACTTGGTCTTTGACAACAAAGAAAGGTAGAGAGATTTTTCAGACTTGTCAAATTTCTTGAACTTGTTACCCACAACTTCGAAAAATTCCTTAGCAGTTTCAATGTCACGAATGTTCTCCTTAATCGTCTTGTCCATAGTATACTTCATTGTCATCAAACACACTTTATTAGAGTATGCCCACTTTTCATGTCTTGACTTATAAGCAGTAGAAGACGTGTCTATGGGCTTGGCAGGCTCATCCTCGGTGAGAGCCAAATCCACATTAGACACAACAAGAAACGATTTTAGGGACTCAACCCACTCCTCATAATTGGTCCCATTTAGCCTTGTCAAAGTATTTATATGCATAGGCAATGTTGGATGTGTAAGAGCATATTTTATCAAGAATATCAATATATATCAAATAGAGCAGAAAATTCAATTGAGCACTTTTGCCATTGTAATCCTGCCTAAGGGTCCCGAATTAAATGCATAAGTAACTCCCATAAACATTAAAGCTATGTCCTTAAAGCTAATACCAATAGGATATTGAAAACCTTAAGGCCATAACGTTCAATAAATTTCACAAGCATTGGGAATCACATTAACAAAGACAAACTGATAGAGTAAGTGCAATATTAACATAATCTTTAATGTAAAATTATTAACAATAATTTCTATATTAACATCTTGTCACAATTGGCCTCACAATAGGCGAGCTCACAATCATGCAAAATGTCCCAAAATAGTCCCAAACAGTGTCCAATATCTCAGATTGCATAAAACATCATACATAACAACTTCTAACTGTTTTAAATAAAGTTATAAGCATATAACAACACCAAAATTATTTCTGCATCCAAACATAATTACTAGGGAGAGTACAGTACATACAAGGTAACTAATAATGTCAGAAATATACAAAAAAAATTTCAGTACAAAATTCTGAGAGTACAATATTATTTTTAAGCATTTAAATAATGTAAAATTAAAATAAAATAATAGAACACCAAAAAATTCAACAAAATTATTTTGGGAGAGTGAAGCACAACGGTGAATTTTTTTGAAAATGGCCAAAAAACGATTGCCCACGCGCCTACACGATCCTTGCCTGCGACTGGTCTTGCGCACGGGTAGGGTTTATCTTCCCTACCTGGTTCCAAATATCCGGGTCACGCCTATCCGGTTTGCGGCCCGCGTAAAACCAACCCGCAACACCTGATTTTTGCATCAAATTTGGGAATTTTGATCCCTTTCTAATGGAAAAACGACGACTAGTAGATTTAGTATAACAATTTCATCCATTAATGCTTGTATTTCGTAAATCAATCCGAAACCTAAATGGAGAGAAAACCTCCTTGGATGTGTGGCGTCAAGCTCTTATGCAAAACAGGGGTCGAAAAACCCAACTCATGCCTCACTCAAACAGATTACAAACTTGATTTTATAAATCATTGAGAAACAAACTTCGAATTTTTGAAAAAGGATTGAATTGAAATTGTGTATTATAAACCCTAGATCAAGATTCTAATATCATATCAACAACAATTTTATACAGTCACGATTAGAGTTAGAAGTCTCTGATACCAATTGAAAGAATAAATTCAATACATTATATAATTTCAATCATCAATTAATCCCAAAATCATTAACCCCAAATTGTGACATGTACAAGCAATCCTAATATTCATTGATATTAAGATTTAGGATTACCTAGATGTGCCGATGATGATGAGTCAATGACGAACGCGTTGTCGAACCTGAAATTGATCCAAAACGATGACACCAATTTTGTGTGTGTGAGTGAGGAGAGCAAACTATCTCTATTCCAATGTGCCTCTAGGTTGGTGTAGTCTAAATGGGACAACTACACTACAAAGTGGAAAGAAATAGGAGCATGTCCATGTGTTAAACAATATGGGTGCATTTACCCATCATAGTAAGTCCACACAAGGCCTTCCACATTAACCCATCACTAAAGTACTGCTTTACAATATTTCCAATAAACATTAACATAAGTGATCACATAATTAAGACTAACATTAATAATATATTCTCTAATATTTGACATCCAATTAATCTGAGTATTAGATAATAAAATAACATCGACTATGCTAGTCCAAATTAAAATAATCCAATAGAAGCACCTTCTAAAGGTTGCCAAGAGCCCTAGTGACGCCATAGTCATTGGAGGGTTGGTAACTGCAATCTGTCAACACTTCCAAACTTCACTTGGACGGCTTCACGTTCGCCGAGGGCCAGCACACGCGTATTGACCTTGCGGCCGTTATGGCCATGGGTATGATAGTCCGTGTGGAGGAAACCTTCTGCTTGGTCATCCCCCACCGCAAACACCCTCTGCCACTACATAGCACGAAACAATTTAAAACCAACCAATGGAGCTCAAGAATAAAACTAAAGAAGTGGAGAAAATAATATAAAAGATAGATAATAAAAACAATTTCCTTTGAGACAAAAAGCTTCCTCCCGGACTCACGAAATTGAATTCTTAATATTCAGCATTCTCCTACTTAAAAACCTTGGAACAAATACAACCTAAATAAAAGGTTGCCGTCTTCAAAAACAAAAAAAATGGGACGATGGAATGCAAATCTGAATGGACAATGTGTTGTTTGGGACATTGTGTCATTACTCCAAACTTGAAAGAACGCAGGAGAGGAGGCTACCAAGTTTGCATTAGAATATATATAGTTTGACTACGAAATCTTATACATATGGTTATTGTTTTTTAGTGTGCGTGAGAGACGATTTTGACCAAAGATAGAAAAGAACATTGTTATGTGTTATTTACAATCCAAAATATCATAAATTCATTGAGAGAAAAATATTACTTTCAAACAAAAGCTATTATGGACATTGCAGGGAGTTTTAGACAATAAAGATAAAACTGCTGAATTATATATCTGGATTAACAAGATAAAATTCATTTAAAAGAGATGAAATTAGTTTAAGGACACTCTTCCACACTTCCACAAATATGCCACTATTGTCCACTGCTTGAATAGGCAATAATTGTGCTGATTTTCTTGCAAAAGCTTGGTGCTAGACAGGATATGGGTAACTCACTGCTGGCTTGCCCCCTCTGGTCTTTCCCTCTGTTACTTGCTGATGTGATGAGAGTTGCTCTGTTGAGACCATTGTTGTTAAACTCGCGAGTCAACTCGTTGACTCGTCCAAGTTTACGATTCTAGGTAGGCAAAACGGGTGGACTCGGTGGTAGAATCGGTGGGGGGGGGTAGACTCGGGTTGACTCGGTCTGACTCGCGAGTCTAGCTACCGAGTTTGCGAGTCCACCCGTTTTTTATTGTTGCCTCAGAAAGACCAAAACGCTGCGTTTTGGTCTTGAAAATTTGGTTTCCCTCTTCCCTTCACCATCCTGATTCCCTCTCTGTTCACCATTTTCATCTTTCGTCGCCTAACCTAAAAACCCAGCCTCCTCTCAGTCGCGTCGCGCCTCTCTGCACCGCCTGCCTCTCAGTCGCGCCTCCCTCCCCTGCGCCGCCTCCCTCCTGGCCGCGCCTCCCTCTTAGTCGCGCCTCCCTCCCCCGCGCGCACATTCTCCTCCCTTCCCCTTCCCCGATCGCAACACGCAGGTTCTTCAGTGGTTCGGGTTCCCACATTGCTCTTCTTCTCTTCCTTTTCACTGAATAACTGTTGTTCACTTGTTCATCCTTGCAATGTCTGGTTCGGGTTCCCACACTGCTGCAGCAGGATCCGGAAGTTCCAGGGGCAGGGGAAGGGTTAATATCCCAAGAAATAGGACTGATCCTGGTTGGAACATGGGACTGATGTACTGGGCAATGGAAAAAAGGTGAAATGCAGTTATTGCTCAAAGATTGTTAGTGGAGGAATTTATCGATTCAAGCATCACCTTGCCGGTAGTAGGGAAGATTCTGAACCATGTGCTTCGGTGCCGGATGAAGTGAAACAGTTGTTTATGAAAGTTGTTGCCGATGCTAAAGAGGCATCGAAGAAGAAAAGAAGATTGATCGATGTTGATGAAGATGTTGCAGATGATCAGCTTCCGGTTGCACCGTCTGGCTCTAAAAAAAGTGGTTTTTCCTATGCTAGAGGGGGAGTAAAAGTCGGTGGTGGAGTTCAAACAACGGTCAATCAGATATGGAGAAAGGATTTAAAAGAGGAAATTGATGACCAGGTAGCTCAATTTTTCTATACAAGTGCAATTGCTTTCAACTGTATAAAAAATCCGGAGTTTGCAAAGATGTGTGAGATGATTGGTCGATATGGAATTGGCTACAAACCTCCATCTTACCATGACATTAGAGAACGACTTTTGAAAAAAGCGGTGGTTCGAACCAATAAAGAGCTAGAAGAGTTTAAAGAGGAGTGGCAGAGAACTGGGTGCACAATCATGTCCGATGGGTGGACGGATAAGAAGAGACGCTCCATATGCAACTTTTTGGTGAATAGCCCTAAGGGGACGGTCTTTCTCTATTCATTGGATACTTCTGACATCTCAAAAACAACTGATAAAGTTTTTAAGATGTTAGATGATGCAATCAACCAAGTTGGAGTGGAGAATGTGGTTCAAGTGGTTACTGACAATGCTGCAAATTTCAAAGCAGCGGGTGAGATGTTGATTCAAAAACATCCTCACTTATATTGGACTCCATGTGCTGCCCATTGCATTGACTTGATGTTGGAGGACCTTGAGAAACATCTGAAGGAGCACAAGGTTACTATAATGAAAGGTAGAAAGGTTTGTACCTACATTTATTGTAGGACTTTGTTAATTAGCTTGGTGAAGAAATTTACCAAAGGAAAAGACTTGATTAGGCCTTGCAAGACTAGATTTGCCACTGCCTATTTGACATTATCTTGCCTTAATGAGAACAAGGCTGCATTGATGAGCATGTTTAGCTCAGAGGACTGGACTGGGAGTAAGTTTGCCAAAACCCAAGAGGGGAAAAAAGTGGAAGATATCATTTGTGATAATCGGTTTTGGAAGAACATAATAGTATGTCTGAAGGCAGCTGCTCCTCTCATTGTAGTCCTTCGCTTGGTAGATTCTGATGAAAAACCCGCCATGGGTTTTATATATGAAGGGATGGATTCAGCGAAGGAAAAGATAAAGAGCAACTTCAATGGAGTTAAGAAATGGTAAACTTGTTTAACTTTATCTCATTTGAAAGTTATTTACCTTCTTTGTGAGTGTTACTAATATAGGATATTTGGTATTTGTCTGGAAAATTATTGATGAGCGGTGGAATAACCAACTCCATAGGCCCTTACATGCAGCTGCATATTACCTTAATCCAGCATTACACTATGAGCCAAGTTTTGATCATGAAGATGCTGAGTTTAAAATAGGGTTGTACACTTGCATTGCAAGGTTGGTAAAGGATGATGCGGAGAGGATCAAAGGTTCAATCATAGCTTGCCGACTATCGTTATGCTAGAGGGCTCTTCGGTATGGATGCTGCAAAGTCTAGCAGGAAGATTATGCTTCCTGCAAAATGGTGGGACTTCTATGGGGATGGCGTGATTGAATTAAAGAGGTTTGCCATTCGTGTGCTGAGCTTGACTTGTAGCTCTTCTGGATGTGAACGCAATTGGAGTTCATTTGAAATGGTAATTGTCTAATTGAAGTTTAAATTCTGTTTCTTGTTTAATTGTCCTTGTTTAGAAATATTGAATTTTGGTTTTTATTGTTTATTTTCTAGGTTCATACAAAGAGAAGAAATAGGTTGCATCAAAAAAAGATGAATGACTTGGTGTATGTGATGTACAACCTAAAGTTAAAGAGAAAAGAAAATAGAAAAAGTGTTGCTCTTCCATTTGAGGATATTCATTCTGATGATGAATGGATACCTGAAGAGGAGGATGCTCTAATTGTTGAAGAGGACGAGGAGAATGATGACCAACCTATCAATGTTGATGAAGAGAATGTTGAGGAAGAGCAAGAGCAAGAGCAACCTTTTCATATCACTGATTTGACTGATCCCCACTTTGATGATAATATTGAAGATGGAGATGGTGATAATGGGAAAGAACTTGATTATGATGATTCTGATGATGATGATGATGATGATGGAGATGATGTAGTTGGAGAATTAGATTTAGACATATGAAGAAATTAGGAGCTATTTTTTGTTATGTACTTGACTTATTATCAATGTTTGTATTGCTAATTTACTACTATTTGGATTTGGATTATGACTATATGATGTTAGTTTTTAATGACTATGAATTTATGATAATGTTAATTGACTTTATTACTATTTTGTTACTTTTGTGTTATGTATATATGTCATTTATAGGTATTTTTTTATAGTAGGTAGACTCTTACGAGTCTACGAGTCGAGTCTACGTGTCGAGTTTATCCCCCTCCACGAGTCAACCTAGACTCGCGAGTCTGACAACCATGGTTGAGACCGTTGTTTTGTTTTGTTTTCTTCCTCTGTAAGGAAGCAAATGGATCAAATATCAACCATTAATAATTCTTGGATCATCTAGGACTGAGAAAAAAATCTTTTGACTTTAGAGGCAGCACAAAACAGAATGCGAGGTGCTAGTGTGTGAGTAGGTTGGAAGTGTGTCAGGGACCAAAGCCCACACCGGGTAGAATACAAAGTAGAAGCAAAGTGCCGTGACTATAAGATGAAACTCCTGATGGAAATTGAAAAGCACGGAGCCGTGTGGTGGGCACAAAGCGAACTATTCTTTCGCCTTTTACTAAAGAATACCGTGTGCTCGCCATATTAAGCAGCATACGCCTATTTTTGGAAGAGCTCTTCTCTTGAAGGGCTCTGTATTATTAGTTTGAATAACTTTTGTTTGAATTTCGGTATTCGGTATTAGGTATTTGTTTAACTTATTATATTATACTTTCAATTTGTTAATAAATTTGTTAATGGTGTATCAGTTAAACTTAATTATTCATTTATTTCATTAGTATTATAATAATAAATATTCGGATTGGTTATTGAATTGGTTTAGTGTCTCACTGATTTTGAATTACTGGTTCAATGAATTGGTATATAACAAATTTATATATCTATTTGTACCAAAATTATGTACATAGAAAACATTTGCTAACAAATATTTAATAACTAAGTGCTGTGGTTTAGTGGCACACTTTCTATACATCAACTTCTAGAAGGTGAGTTTGATTCCATACTTTTGTTTTAATGGTTTTTACTACACGTTTTTTAAGGATTTAATTGATATAAACTGTCAGTGTAAAGATTTTTTATACAGTCAACCATTTAGAAATTGTCAAGTAAGTTAAAATGTTTGACTTTCATACTAATTACCTTAAAAGTCACCTATATCATGATTTTTGATTAGTTGACAGTGTAAAAAACTTTACACTGATAATGCATAGCAATTAAACTCTTTTTTTAATGTCGTTTAATGTTTTTTAAATGTTTTAATGACTTGTTTTTTCGTCCAATAAAAACCTTGCTAGGCCCAAGTCTATCAAAGCCCAAACCCAGATTAGATTAGCACCATTAGAATTAGGTTTCCTCTTTGTGTAACCCTAGTGTCATCCAAGCAGAGACCTCTTCGCGCGAGAAGCAGAGGCCAGAGATGGAACCGCAGATTCACTATCCCTCCTGCAAGTTCGTTGTCTCCCTCTTCTCCGTAGAGGCCAGAGAAGTATAGGCACTCTCGTCCTCACAAGTTCGCTATCCCCCTCTTCTCCACAACTCCTCCCCGCAAATTTGTTTTCCCCTTCTTCTTCAGGAATCTGCTTTCTTCTCCGTCTCTGTTCTCTGAGCTACTGCGTCTTTGGCCCTTCCTTTTTTTTAAATTTTTTTTTGCAAAGCTGATAAGTATGATCATTGGTCAGTTTGTTGGGAACCGATCGGGTCACCGGTTTTTCTAAAACTCGATCAAGTCAAATCGAGTTGCCTCGAGTTGAATGCATAACCGATCCAATGAGTTGCTCGAATTGATCATATGTCCGATTTCTAGATCAATCGGTCTAACCGGACGGTCCGAAGTGAGCTTTTTAACACTGGTTTGAACATCAATTTGTTATAAACAATAGTGAAGTGTTAACAAAGTATGTTAATTTGAATGGTGAATAGTGTAGTGATAGTTTATAAAATCATATTTTATGGAATTAGTTTTGTTTATCTATTGAAAATATTAAAATTAATTATGCCTGTTATATGTTACATATTCTTAAAAATTAGTATTTCGAGACATTTTGTCAATTTAATAAAACATTGAAATTCTTAATTCAAGAATAAAAATAATTAGCAAATAATATAAGTAATTAGTTGTATGTAGTGGAGGGATGACAATGGGCAATAGACCCAATTAGTACTTGCAAAAATTATCCATGATGGATAGGATAGTTACCTGCTTAATGGGTAAAGGTATGGGTATAGATATTTATCCATGATATTGATAATTCTCAAAACTCATATTAACTAGTCATCTAGTGACTCGTCTAGATATTATGATTTCGCAAAGGAAGAACTTAAGTGCATAAGGCACAAGCCAATCAAATCTGTTTTTAGTTTGTCACAACATTGTGTGAGACCTCTGTTAAGAAGCAACTTTAGAGAATATTGAATGTTTTATATCAAAGAATTTTACAATGCATCATTTTTTAGCAGATTTTGGAGAGTGTCACCTCATGACTTGCAAGTTCATGAATTAGTTGTTCCAGAAACTTATTGTAACATTTACTTAATGTTCAAACATAAGACTATGCATTATATTTAATAAACTTATTATGTTGTATTTTAATTTAGTTAAACAATTTTGTTTGTAAGGTTTTATGATTAGGTTTGTATAATCTTAAAATAGTTTTTCAGTTGAGTTACACTTGTATTTTTAATCATTGTTCTTTTTCATTTATTGATTTTTCATAGTTAATTAAAATGCAGGGTAATCGGTAAGGTATGGGTACTTAGGAATTCTCTAATTTATCGACAACTTATTACCTATGACATCAAAGTCATCACTAATGACGTGGTTAATGACGAGTAAAGTCATCGGTAATGAGGCAGTGGGTTATGTTCTTGACTACCGACAGATATGACCGTCGGTAATGAATAGACCTATGTTAGAACCAAAATAGTAATAGCTAATGACCCGTAAAAGTTTTAATGATTAACAAAATTATTATATGTTTATGAATATACTTGAAGTACAGATTATACTAATCCATAAGGTCAAAAAGACCTTTTATATGTTTCTGAATTTAGACGAACTCTCAAAAGGAACATTGTTTCTCAACGTCCAAAGTTACATCTAGCTCATAAAAGACAAAAAGCTCAAAGTAATATCTGCGTCCAAAGATACATTGTGGTTCGTCCAAAAGATTTTTGGACTTTAGTGATAAAAGTCTTACGTACAGTTATCATATAGAATTGTGTGCGTCCAAACTTTCTATACAATTTGTGCGTCCAACTTTCTACATAAAGTGTGCATCCAACTTTCTATATAAAGTGTGCGTCCAACTTTCTATATACTTATGCGTCCACTAACCTTATTTTGTAGATGACGTGGCTCTTTTTCAAAAGTCTTGATTGGTTTTAAAAAAAGAAAATATCTTTTCACATAAGACAAAAGTAGTTAGAAACGTCATACACTGTAAACCACATAGAGCAAAGAATCACGTAGAGCAAAACACTTGTCGGCCAAAAAGGCAAATCAGTCTGCTACCATTCAAGCTACTATTCTACCAAAAGAAACCTTGCCTCCTCATTTTGGAAGGACAAATATTGAACGGAGAACAGCTAGCAAATGGATTTGTGCCTAACGGATATTTCACTGTGTCTAAACAGAAAATTTTCCTACCATTTGAATTTGGAAGTCAGACAAAGCTATTAGAAGACCCTCTTCTGAAGAAGCAAAAATACAAGAGTAAGAAAACATTCAAGAAAGAATTCATTGTGCAACAAAAAGCTTCAAAGCATTCACTCTCTAGAAATTGATTTGTAAACCTTCTTATTCTTTCATTGTAAAGTTACAAACAGATTGTTAAGAGCTGTATCGTGTAATACTCTAACTCTTAGTGAGTTTGTAAAAAGCTCGAAAAACCTCACCTAAGTCTTTGGATTTGTTGAGCCTGGAGAGGCTTGTCTGTAAAAGAATACTTGTAGCCTGGAGAGGTGTAGAATACTTGGAGTTGTAGTCGTGGAGTGACTAGAAAACAACTTGTGAAAAAGTGCTAAGTGATTTAGTGGAAAAACATTCTCAGGGAAGGGACTGGACGTAACTCTTTGATTTGAAAGAGCGAACCAGGATATATCTCTGTGTGAATCTCTCTATCCTTATCTTGTTAAGTTTATTTATTTACTAACTTGGGGATTGAAAACAAAATCTCTTAAACATTGGTTATCATTTTTTTTTCTTTCATCTTGCTTATCTAAAACGCTTTTCAAAAAAGGCTTTCGAAAATCGGTAAGAAACACAATTCAACCCCCCTTCTTGTGTTTCCCTATGTCACTTTCAGTTGGTATCAGAGCTTAGCCTCTACGTTGAGCATTTAGCCGTGCTTGAGGAAAAGATCGAAAGCTCGATGGCAGGACAAGGGATGCCCAGTGGGAGTCAACCTATTCTGGAAGGTACCTCCTTGATTAGACCGCCTTTTTTCAATGGCACTCACTACCTCTACTGGAAAGAAAGATTCAAAGGATTCATCTTGAGCACCAGCTCTGTTCTTTGGCCATTAATCATGAATGGTCCCCACATCATCAACAATCCTGATGGCACTGAGAAAGATGAAGCTCAGTGGACCGAAGATGAGAGAAGAAGGATGGAGCAAAACTACATAGCAAGATACACCCTGATGTGTGCTCTTAGTCCAGACGAGTTCCAAAAAATTCATGCATGTGAATCAGCGAAACAAATCTGGGATACTCTATCCAATGTTCATGAAGGAACATTCAAAGTGAAGGATTCAAAGATCATTATTCTTATGAGCCAATATGAAATGTTCACAATGGAAAATGGAGAAACCATCATTGATATGATAGGTCGTTTCCAAACTATTATCAATAATCTCAAATCTCTTGGAAAAGTTTATAGTACAAAAGAAAATGTTACAAAGATCCTCAGGAGTTTACATAAGGAATGGAGACCACTCATCACTGCAATCACTCAAGCCAAGGATCTGCCAACCTTGACCTTAGATGATCTTGTGGGAACTCTTCAAGTTCATGAGCAGGAGCTTAACCAGGACAACCCTACAAAGAAAGGCAAGACTATTGCCTTAAAAAGTCAAATCCAGCAGCTCGAAAGTTCTCAAAGCAAATGAGTCCAGCGATGAAAATGATCAAGATGAAGAAGAAGAATCTGATGATGAGCTGTCTCTTATATCAAAGAAACTTGAACGTATTCTGAAAAAGAAAAACATGAGAAGAAGACCCTTTACAAAGAAAAACGTCAAAGACCATGGTGAAACCAAGGAAAAAAATCCAATGGTTTGCTATGAGTGCAAGAAACCAGGCCACTTCAAGGCTGAGTGCTCTCAGATGAAAGATAAGAAAAATTTCTTCAAAAAGAAAAGCAAGAATCTCATGGCAACATGGTAAGACCTTGACTCCTCTGAAGAAGAAGAAGAAAACGAAGAAGAGGCAAACCTATGTCTCTGGTCTGAAAATCATCCCTCTGAAGAATATTCTGAAGAAGAGGAACAATCTACCTCTTCAATCATCTCATATCCTGAGGCTGAGTCATTAAGAGATTTCAGTAGTCTTTCTATAAGAGGACCACCTATTTTCTATGGAACTGGTGATTATGCCATGTGGAGAGAACTATTCATGATATTCAACTTAGAACAAAATGTTGATGACCTATGGAGAGCATACACCGATGATAACTTTTGTCCTACTACTATTATCAATGGTGAACGCATAGTTAAACCAAGGGCTGATTGTTCTGAAGAAGAAGAAAGAAGAGTGAGAATCAATGCTAGAGCTGTATACACTCTTACGTGTGCCCTGGACGAAAGAACTGATTGTGATATTGCAAAAAGACTGCTTGACATGCTTGATGCCCTATTTATGAGAATGCGACCCGCTCGTTCTGGAGAACCACCTATTTATCAATCATCAGAATATGGAGCTTGGAAAGAAAACTTAAGATCCTTTGTAACAACCCAAGGATCAGAAGAACACTGGAAAACTCTCATTGATGAAGCAATCTGCCCCATCATCATCATCAATGGAGAATACACGATGAAACCTCTAGAAAATTGCACCTTAGAAGAAAGAAGAAGAGTTGCTCTTGATTGTGAAGCAAGAGCTTTCCTGTTTCAAAGTGTACACGGAGCAAGAAGAGAAGCCTTGGCTGAAGAAACAACTGATTGGGGAATGATGAACCTAATGGATATTCTGGAAAGATCTCCACCTACATCCCCAACAGCAGATATGTGTCTTATGGCAAATATATCCTTAGAAACAGAAATAGAAGAGGAAGAGGTAAATATATCTGAATATTCTAAAGATGCATATGATGAGCTATTAAATGAATCATGCTTTATTAATACTGAATATAAAGCTCTTAAAAGAAAATTTGCCAAACTCAATAAAGACTTTGACAAAGTCAAAATTGAGAATGGAGAACTAAGAGAAGAGATAATCAGTCTAACTGAAGTCTCAAGTTCTAAGTTCAGTATATCCTGTGAAGTTGAGAAACTTGAGCATCAAGTTATTTACTTAACTGATAGTCTAGCTAAATTCACTGATGGATCTAAGAAGCTTAATTTAATTCTTAGATATAGATCTCTTTAGGATAAATCCGGTATTAGATATGAAAAAGAAAATCCAAAAATTTCTTACAAGAAAACTAAGATAAAAAGAGTAATGTATTGTTCTATTTGTGGTAAAAATGGACACTCTGTGTCCAAATGCTTACACAAAAGAAATGCTAGAACTAATAAGTTATCTGCAACTAACCAAAAAGGACCCAAGTCTATCTGGATACCTAAGAGTAGGATAATCTATGTTGCAGACTTGCTTGACAACAGGAAGAAAACACCAATCATGGTACCTGGACAGTGGATGCTCACGACACATGACGGGAGAAAAGTCTATGTTCCTAGACCTAAAGCCAAAGTCTGAAGGATCAGTTGTATTCGGTGGCAATCAAAAGGGAAAGATTGTAGGTATTGGTAAATTTGGTAAGAATAATTCTCCCTCTATAAATAATGCGTTGTTGGTTGAAGGGTTAAAACACAATCTGCTTAGAATAAGCCAATTGTGTGACAGCGGGTTTGTGGTTTCTTTCAACAAAGATAAATGTATAGTCAAATATGCTGATGGGTCCACTCTATTTACTGGTAAGAGGCAAAACAATGTATATAAAATTGACTTGGAGGACCTCTCTAATCAAAATGTATCATGTCTGATGTATGTGAATGATGAACAATGGATTTGGCACAAGAGACTCGGTCATGCAAGCCTGAGATTAATCTCAAAGCTAAAAAAGCATAACCTCGTAAGAGGATTACCAAAGCTTGCCTATAAATCTGATGTCCTCTGTGATGCCTGTCAAAAGGGGAAACAAGTTAAAAATTCTTTTAATTCAAAGAATATTGTTTCTACATCCAGACCTTTAGAATTGCTACACTTAGATTTGTTTGGTCCAACAAGGACCGCCTCCCTAAGTGGAAAGAAATATGGGCTTGTCATTATCGATGATTATTCTAGATGGATATGGGTGATGTTCCTAGCTCACAAAGATGAGTCTTTTGAAGTATTCTCAATATTCTGCAAAAGGATTTAGAATGAGAAAGGTATATGTATCAACTCAATCCGAAGTGATCATGGAGGGAGAGTTTGAGAATGTAAACTTCCAACTATTCTGTGAAGAAAATGGTATTCTTCACAATTTCTCTGCCCCTAGAACACCTCAACAAAATGGGGTCGTTGAGAGAAAGAATAGGTCTCTTCAAGAGATGGCTAGAACATTGCTCAATGATAACTCTGTTTCTAAAAACTTTTGGGCTGAGGCTGTTAACACAGCATGCTATATTCAAAATAGAGTATACATAAGACCAATACTGATGAAGACTCCATATGAATTGTGGAAAGGACGTAAACCCAACATATCATATTTTCATCCTTTTGGATGTGCCTACTTTATGTTAAATACTAAAGACAATCTAGGTAAATTTGATGCCAAAGTTGATAATGGTACTTTCTTAGGATACTCTGAAACATCTAAAGCTTTCAGAATTTATAATAGTAGATTACTAACTGTCGAAGAATCTATTCATGTTAAATTTGATGACAAGAAGCCTGATAAAGTATTATCAGAGCTGGATGAATCGCTTGCAGATCTTAATCTGAATTATCATCGTCCAACCAACAATGGGAAGGAAATCTCAGAAGAAGTCAACACTGATGATCACAATCCTCAATCGTCAAATGATAGTGAGAAATCTTGACAATTCAAAACTTACCATCCTGAAGATCAAATTCTAGGTCAACCCAGTGATCAAATTCTATGTTGACGATATTATTTTTGGATCTACTAATGATTCTCTTTGCAAGGAATTTTCTGAACCTATGACAAAAGAATTCGAAATGAGCATAATGGGAGAGCTCAAATTCTTTCTAGGTCTGCAAGTAAGACAAACCTCCAAGGGTGTGTACACTCATCAGACTAAGTACACTAGAGATCGCCTGAAGAAATTTCAAATGGACGATAGCAAGCCAATGAGTACACCTATGCACCCAACGTCCATTCTGACCAAAGACAACAAAAACAAAAAGGTAAACCCAAAGGTTTACAGAGGTATGATTGGATCTCTCTTATATCTTACTGCTTCCAGACCAGATATAATGTTTATTGTATGTCTTTGTGCACGTTTTCAAGCTGATCCATGTGAAAATGATTTAACTGCTGTCAAAAGAATATTTAGATATCTAGAAGGTACTTCTAATCTGGGTTTATTTTATGAGAAAACAAATGAGTACAGATTAATGGGTTATTGTGATGCT
This sequence comes from Ammopiptanthus mongolicus, assembly GCA_039655645.1. Taxonomy (NCBI): domain Eukaryota; kingdom Viridiplantae; phylum Streptophyta; class Magnoliopsida; order Fabales; family Fabaceae; genus Ammopiptanthus; species Ammopiptanthus mongolicus. The sequence goes on from CM077350.1 coordinate 43,724,917, forward strand.
GACTATGTTGGATATAAAATTGAACTAAAAAGTACAGGTGGTGGTTGTCATTATCTTGGAACTAATCTCATCTCATGGTCCAGTAAAAGACAAAGTACCATAGCCTTATCAACTGCTGAAGCTGAATATATCTCTGCCGCTAGTTGTTGTTTACAACTCTTGTGGATTAAACATCAACTGGAAGACTACAACATTCATGAAAGTAAGATCCAATTTATTGTGATAATACTGCTGCAATTAATCTATCAAAAAATCCTATATTGCATTTTAGGGCTACACATATAGAAATCAAACATCATTTTATTAGAGATTACATTCAAAAAGGTGTGTTTGATGTAAAGTTTGTTGATACTGACCATCAGTGGGCAGATATCTTCACAAAACCTTTTGTAGAGGATAGGTTTTCTTTCATAAGGAAACAACTCAACATGCTCTATATTGAATGACCTTGCGTCCAATAAACGCTTGTGTCAAAGAAAAGCTTGCGTCCAATCTGTCTATGTCCATTCCTCCTCCATCTCCTTGAAATCTTTTCCTTTCCTTTGCTGGCTATGATGTGAATCCTCCCTTCGTTCCTTTTGTTTGATGACAAACAGAGGAGAATAATATGGAATTATGTAAAAGATATTTTGGAATAGAAAGATTGGAAATATGTTCGTATATGTCATGCCTTTATGCTTTCATATTATTTTGTGTTCTGAATTATGTCTTCAATATGTAAATGCATAATCTCAGGGGGAGCTTTTATTCATAAGGACATAAGGAATACTGTTTCAAAAATACTTTATAATAATGTTTGTCATCATAAAAAAGAGGGATATTGTTATAACCAAAACAGTAATGGCTAATGACCTCTAAAAATTTTAATGATTAACAAAATTATTATATGTTTATGAATATACTTGAAGTACAGATTATACTAATCCATAATGTCAAAAAGACCTTTTATATGTTTCTGACTTCAGACGGACTCTCAAAAGGAACATTGTTTCTCAACGTCCAAATTTACATCTAGCTCATAAAGGACAAAAAGCTCAAAGTAATATCTGCGTCCAAAGAAACATTGTGGTTCGTCCAAAAGATTTTTGGACTTTAGTGGTAAAAGTCTTACATACAGTTATCATATAGTATTGTGTGCGTCCAAACTTTCTATACAATTTGTGCGTCCAACTTTCTACATATAGTGTGCGTCCAACTTTCTATATAAAGTGTGCATCCAACTTTCTATACTTGTGCGTCCACTAACCTTATTTTGCAGATGACGTGGCTCTTTTTCAAAAGTCTTGATTGGTTTTAAAAAAAGAAAATATCTTTTCACATAAGACAAAAGAAGGTACAAATGTCGTACACTATAAACCACGCAGAGCAAAATGCTTATAGACCAAAAAGGCAAATCAGTCTGCTACTATTCAAGCTGCTATTCTACCAAAAGCAACCTTGCCTCCTCATTTTGGAAGAACAAATATAGAATGGAGAAAAACTAACAAATGGACTTGTGCCTAATGGATATTTCACTGTGTCTAAAAGGAAAATTTTCCTACCATTTGAATTTGGAAGGTCAGACAAAGCTATAAGAAGACCCTTTTTCTGAAGAAGCAAAAATACAAGAGCAAGAAAACATTCAAGAGAGAATTCATTGTGCAACTAAAAACTTCAAAGCATTCACTCTCTAGAAATTGATCTGTAAACCTTCTTATTCTTTCATTGTAAAGTTACTAACAGATTATTAAGAGTTGTATCGTGTAATACTCTCACTCTTAGTGAGTTTGTAAAAAGCTTGAAAAACCTCACCCAAGTCTTTGGATTTGTTGAGCCTGGAGAGGCTTGTCTGTAAAGGAATACTTGTAGCTTGGAGAGGTGTAGAATACTTGGAGTTGTAGTCATGGAGTGACTACGAAACAACTTGTGAAAAAGTCCCAAGTGATTTAGTGGAAAAGCCTTCTCAGGGAAGGGACTGGACGTAGCTCTTTGATTTGAAAGAGTGAATCAGGATATATCTTTGTGTGAATCTCTCTATCCCTATCTTGTTAAGTTTATTTATTTACTAACTTCGGGATTGAAAACAAAGTCTCTTAAACGTTGGTTATCGTTTTGTTTTGTTCTTTCATCATGCTTGTCTAAAACGCTTTTCAGAAAAGGATTTCCAAAATCGGTTAAGAAACACAATTCAACCTCCCTTCTTGTGTTTCCCTGTTTCACTTTCAACCTATTCCCCAAAGGTTCCCGAAAGACTCGACCAGCTCTGATACCACTTGTAACACCCCTCCTTCTCAGGTGTCACTTTCGTAACCCAAACAGCATAAAGCATATAAAAACAGATTTTGCTGGTTTACTTTAGGAAAACAGATTCCTTTACTTAGATCTTTCTCACTGTAAAAAAAAGTGATAAAATTTTTCCTCTCACAGCAGTTATAAACAAAAACTCAAGGGAACATCAATATTATTTGTTTACATATGTATGCATCATTAGTCAAATACAAACTTAAGGAAACCTTGTACAACTCGACCGTTTCCAAAACATATTGACAGAAGTAAAATGTTATAAGTCCAAATACCAGGGAGCGATGGGTCTGAGAATCATATCTCCAAAACCCTGGCCATCCGTAGCCACTCACAGACTAGCCAACAGGCACTACCTCAAAATAAAACCTTAAGCTGGTCTAACACTAACAAAAGATGCACTACCTAGCATACGCCGTATCCATGAGACTGAGTCTTGTCTTCAACCATCCATACTCCTTCGTCGTCAGCATCGAGCAATTCAAGCTACCAAGTCCCTAAGCGACCCAGAGGACTGTTGACGAACATCTGTACATGTATCCAAAAACACAACAGATTGTCCAACATGTACGGGCAAGGGTGAGAAACTAATATATGAATCCAATAACGACAACTACATACCCAAACACATACAGCAGATTCATATAAGCATGTCTCACAAAATATGAGTAAATATCCAATTTGGTCCCTGAAATTATAGGATCGTATCAACTTAGTCCCCCACATTATCAATATTTCAAAATGATCCCTGAAATTGTAGAAAGTTAATCAGATTCGTCCCTTCGTTGATATTTGTATGGACTATAATGACATCAAGTTGGTAATGTCAGGGATGCATTTGAAACTAAGTGAATAATGTCAGGGATTCATTTGCTACATTTTGAAATTCCAAGGATCATTTTGGAATATTGATAATGTGGGGGACTAAGTTGATACGACCCTACAATTTCAGGGACCAAATTGGGTATTTACTCCACAAAATATCATCATGCATAACATAGTACAATATATCAGAGTACTAACAGTAAAAACACAAGGGCCTCGTGCCCAACAGTCAACGTTATTTTTAAAACGTATGCATGAACACTTCCACAGATCTCAACTAACGTTCAGTTCTTAATTTCTGAAAATCCCATCACCATTCGAAATGAGCTGATCAGGCTCCAAAATCATTGACCCGCAGGCAACAATGATTAACACCAAAATTGGCCGAAAACTTAAGTACATGACTCCCAAGAAATAGCACATGGGCGCGCATGTCAGTGATACTTACGTTGTAATCATGTCATACTATATTGTCCAACTTAAGGCACAATACGTTCCCCGAACACGTATGACACCATTGTCCATCAAGGCACAATGATACACAATGACATAAGTCATCCCAGGTTTCCTTGCCATCAAGGTCCCCTCGTTTCACGGCACGTCTGCCCCACACATATGCATGAGAAAACCATTTGTTTTTCGTCAGTTTATATTTGTCGTATCATTATTTTCTTGTTGAAGCATCAACGTTATCAACCACCACAATGTTTTAAACTCTTTAAGCCTTTATAACATTTTCTCAAAAACTGGACCCACAGGCCAAAACTCGAAAAGGACACGCAGTCCATATAGCTCAAACCCAAAAATCCCCAACCGATGCACCAGTTTCGGATTTTGGATTTTTTAGCTCAAAATACGTCCACAAGCTTACAGGATCACAAAGAATGTCCACAAGCCTACAGGACTAACACACTAACACGGATCCTTGATCCACATGTTCTGTAGAACTCTAGAATCCCAACGTCTCGGTTTCTATGCTCAAAACCAAAAACCATATTTCTCTTTAAAACTCAAAAACCAAAACCCAAATCTCTGAAACTTACACAAAGCCTTCGGGATCGGTTTTCCATAAAACAAAACTCGGTCTAAGGACCCCCATTTTCTCTTTCTTAGTTTTTCGGTAAAACACAAACTGTGAAATACGGTTCGTAAAACTCTTTTTCTTGGATAAAACAATTTATTTTGAAACCACATTTCCAAAACACTTTTGCTTGAAAAATTCCCTTTATCACTTTAAAAACTATTAAAGTCTCTAAAACACACTTTTTATCTCAAAATCTTATTTTTCTCAATTACAGCATTTCTTTCTCCATTTTACCCTTTAAGTCAACTTACCCTTAAAAAATAAATATTTATTATTATTTTATTCCCAAAAAGCCAAATTATTTCTTTATCTCTCAAAGTTCATTGAAAAACTAATTTAATATTATTATTTTTCTTCATTACACGTCCCAAGCTTTTTAAAGCTTTTATATTATATATTATCGGGTTCTAACCGGTGTTAGATCCTTTGATGCAATTTATCATCACAATAGGGCACATGATACATCCATACACTCATTTCAATGCCATACCATACAATTACATATAAGCAGGTATTTCAGGCATAAACAGATAAAAAACAATTATCAGCAAATAAATGAAATTACTACACAAACAACCAAACACATATAAATAATTACAATCCAAACACACAATTACAGCACATAGCTGTCGGAATTGGAATTCCTCAGGTTTGTCCCCTTATCCGTTGAAGTTCCTCATGTAGCATCAAATCTCCCTATCGACCCGAACTTTGTCCGATCTCTCGTCCGATTATCCGACAATCACTACACACATACAATCAAGCAATGAATTAACACAAAGGACAAAAATTTATCCTACTCTCTACCTCTAGGGTTCGGCCTTGTGCCACTAAAAATTAGCTAGGGAGATCCAAAAATTCTCATCTCTTGGATACTACCCTAACCAAGTGAGATAAACCTAGATATAAGCTTAAAACACCAAAAACCAAAAAAATCCTACCTTCCCACAAAGGGGTAGGTTCGGCCCTCTCATACCCATATGGGTTAGAGGAGTCTCCTTACTCTAAGATCTTGGATTATGAAAGACTACCATGAACCTAGATCAAAGAAATTGGTTTGGTATTAAAATGATTTTTCTATAATTTTTCATGGATTTTTGAAGTTTATGGGTTAAAAACCCTAACCTCCATGAAACTATGATTTAAGAGATGAAAAGAGAGATTGAGAGAGCTAGAAGAGAGGTAATACCTCCTTGAAGAAAACTAACTTGAATCACCAAAACTTCTCAAGGTTTTCAAGCTTCTAAGTTGAAGAACTTGGAGAACAAAGAGAGAAAAGGAAAGAAAAGTGAGGATGGAGGAGAAATAAGAAGTGGCCGAATGGCCTTAGGTGAGTGAGAGTGTGTGAAATATTTTTTTACTTCAATAGCAAACTTGTAATTACCATAAGGACGTTTTGGTCATTTTGTTAAAAGACCAGGGACATTTTGGTCATTTTGCGTCCAGATATTTTGAAAATCATCATGACCCCGACACAAGTCCCTAGGTGAATTGACGTTGATGTGACATCAAGATTATCCGTTCGCGGGTCCTGTTAAATCCTTCTACGGCTCCAATCGTCTCCCAGTTCAAGTATTTGCCCGAATATAATATTTATTTTCACTTTTGAACGTCAGGACTAATTTTAGCAAATATGTAGATGATCGAATTCTAAGACTAATGGTTCTGACCGTTAGTCAAAATTAGGTCTTTATAGCAGTAAAACACTACTATCCGTGAAAACGTAAATCGGGCTCCGTTTGAGTTTTCGGCCCAAAATTTAACCATAGGTTCCTTCGATTGTATGGAGCATGAATATGATTTTAGTTTTCCCAAAATCATTTTCTAAAACACAGATAAAAATATAAACTCATTTATATAGTTTACTGGTCTTAAAAAGTGAAAATTGGGGTGTTACAGTGTACACTGACAGTGTCTACCCTTTAAAACCTACATTTAATTTTATGTCTAACCAATCAATTTGGTGAAATAACACAATTATCACAAAATCCTCAAAATTGGGCATATTAAAACAGGGTATTAAATTTCACATATGGGGACATAAGTGCAAATTATTTCACATATGGGGACAAATGGACAAGATGTAGGATATTGAATTTTTTTTTTTTTTTTTTGAAATTTTGAGGGTGTGCAGGGCCATATGTGCCTCTGCCACTGCATCTCTCTATTGTCTAGCGCATTCTTTAAATCCAAGCTGATTAACTCAATCTCTTCATATCCCTAAATATAATTTTGAATGCTCAACAATTTAAGTTACATCTTTTATAGGATTCATGAATGACTGAATAAAGATTCTAATATAGTTACCCCACATCAACATATAGAACTTACCCAAGAAAGAGTAGAATGCTTCAAAAGGTATACTTTCTTGATGCAGATGTGAGAAGACAGCACTGTAGAATTTGCAAACTTCCCAAATGGAAAAGAAGGTTTTGATGATCTGAATTCTTTAAGAGGTAGATGTGTCCCAAAATTTGGTGGCTAGTTCTTATTTTGAAATCTTTTTTGTAAAGAGACATAGGGCTTACATTATCAGATAATATATGTTTGTATTTTTTGTGAAGCTCATTATAATTGGGAAAAGGTAAAACCTTGCAAAATGTTTTGAAATTATAGATATCCTGATTTTCAATTTAGATCTTTTGTCATGTTGCTCATATTTAATTTTATTTGACATGTATATCTTTATATATAAAAGGAGAGTAGTGGCTGGGGTGAATCTGTAAAATCACTTGGGATAATGAGGATATAATAATTTTAAAATTAAATAATTAATAATTAATAATTAATGAATTTATGTGTTGTATTTGGAATGTGCACTATTCTCTTTACCAACACCTATTCTTTTGCACTTCAACCGGAGTCTTTTGCACTTCAAGCAGATGCGAGAAACAAAATGACCTTAAGGCTTCTTCTTTGTTAATTGAAGGAGAAAGAGAATGGGTTAGCATGCATGATGTTATCCGCGAGGGAGCTGACAAAATTGCATCTAGGGTTCAACCTTTTGCACTTTAACCACGTTTTGTCTATGCAATTCAAGCACCGTTTTCACACTTCTTTCTTTTTCAATTGCAACCATCGTTCCCTCTCTCTCTGCACTTCTCTGTCTTCGAATTGAGAGACTAATTGGTAAGCTCTATAATCCTTAATTTTTTGTTTTAGGGTTTAATCTTCTTTATCTTTTCGGTTGGTTTTTTATTTGGGGTTCATATTTATTTAATCCCATAAAATCTCTAATTTTTTTTCCCATTTTCGTATGCTTGTTCCAGAACCGATGTATGTCTCTCCCTCTTAGTATCACCGTTTTTTATTTTACTTTTGGAAGAAACTTTTCGGCAAAGGAAGAAGCTTGGGAGGAAGGGGAAAGAATTTGATAGTCTATAATATATTTTTTTATTTCCTGTTTTTTATATTGGTAGGTGCTATTTCATGTTTGTATGCTTTTAAATAAACCTTATCTCTCTTCCTTTGTAGCTATATGGGAAGATATTGTAGTTGTTTTTGTATAAAGTAATTTATTTTATTAATTCGATCAAGTTATTATTGTGGAGGTTTCTCAAAATTGTCTGATTCTTGATTCATTTTTAATGATTGAATATCTTTTTGTAGACATCCCATTTCACACATATAAGCAAGTTTTTTTTTATGCTTGGAGGTATGTTTGGAGGTTATGGCTGGGGTGAATTTGTAAAATCACTTGGGATAATGAGGATATAATAATTTTAAAATTAAATAATTAATAATTAATAATTAATGAATTTATGTGTTGTATTTGGAATGTGCACTATTCTCTTTACCAACACCTATTCTTTTGCACTTCAACCGGAGTCTTTTGCACTTCAAGCAGATGCGAGAAACAAAATGACCTTAAGGCTTCTTCTTTGTTAATTGAAGGAGAAAGAGAATGGGTTAGTATGCATGATGTTATCCGCGAGGGAGCTGACAAAATTGCATCTAGGGTTCAACCTTTTGCACTTTAACCACGTTTTGTCTATGCAATTCAACCACCGTTTTCACACTTCTTTCTTTTTCAATTGCAACCATCGTTCCCTCTCTCTCTGCACTTCTCTGTCTTCGAATTGAGAGACTAATTGGTAAGCTCTATAATCCTTAATTTTTTGTTTTAGGGTTTAATCTTCTCCATCTTTTCGGTTGGTTTTTTATTTGGGGTTCATATTTATTTAATCCCATAAAATCTCTAATTTTTTTTCCCATTTTCGTATGCTTGTTCCAGAACCGATGTATGTCTCTCCCTCTTAGTATCACCGTTTTTTATTTTACTTTTGGAAGAAACTTTTCGGCAAAGGAAGAAGCTTGGGAGGAAGGGGAAAGAATTTGATAGTCTATAATATATTTTTTTATTTCCTGTTTTTTATATTGGTAGGTGCTATTTCATGTTTGTATGCTTTTAAATAAACCTTATCTCTCTTCCTTTGTAGCTATATGGGAAGATATTGTAGTTGTTTTTGTATAAAGTAATTTATTTTATTAATTCGATCAAGTTATTATTGTGGAGGTTTCTCAAAATTGTCTGATTCTTGATTCATTTTTAATGATTGAATATCTTTTTGTAGACATCCCATTTCACACATATAAGCAAGTTTTTTTTTATGCTTGGAGGTATGTTTGGAGGTTATGGCTGGGGTGAATCTGTAAAATCACTTGGGATAATGAGGATATAATAATTTTAAAATTAAATAATTAATAATTAATAATTAATGAATTTATGTGTTGTATTTGGAATGTGCACTATTCTCTTTACCAACACCTATTCTTTTGCACTTCAACCGGAGTCTTTTGCACTTCAAGCAGATGCGAGAAACAAAATGACCTTAAGGCTTCTTCTTTGTTAATTGAAGGAGAAAGAGAATGGGTTAGCATGCATGATGTTATCCGCGAGGGAGCTGACAAAATTGCATCTAGGGTTCAACCTTTTGCACTTTAACCACGTTTTGTCTATGCAATTCAACCACCGTTTTCACACTTCTTTCTTTTTCAATTGCAACCATCGTTCCCTCTCTCTCTGCACTTCTCTGTCTTCGAATTGAGAGACTAATTGGTAAGCTCTATAATCCTTAATTTTTTGTTTTAGGGTTTAATCTTCTCCATCTTTTCGGTTGGTTTTTTATTTGGGGTTCATATTTATTTAATCCCATAAAATCTCTAATTTTTTTTCCCATTTTCGTATGCTTGTTCCAGAACCGATGTATGTCTCTCCCTCTTAGTATCACCGTTTTTTATTTTACTTTTGGAAGAAACTTTTCGGCAAAGGAAGAAGCTTGGGAGGAAGGGGAAAGAATTTGATAGTCTATAATATATTTTTTATTTCCTGTTTTTTATATTGGTAGGTGCTATTTCATGTTTGTATGCTTTTAAATAAACCTTATCTCTCTTCCTTTGTAGCTATATGGGAAGATATTGTAGCTGTTTTTGTATAAAGTAATTTATTTTATTAATTCAATCAAGTTATTATTGTGGAGGTTTCTCAAAATTGTCTGATTCTTGATTCATTTTTAATGATTGAATATCTTTTTGTAGACATCCCATTTCACACATATAAGCAAGTTTTTTTTTTATGCTTGGAGGTATGTTTGGAGGTTACATGCTATAAATTTTTTATTCTCTGAAGAAGTTGGTTATTAGAATAGGTATTTTTTTTAAAATATAAAATATAAACATTACTATTCTTTTAGATCTGATAATTATATTTTTATTTTGCAGCTTCTTCGGATAGCACTCCACAAAACTCATTGGATAAAAAGCCTTTACCAGTTACTACTTTTCATAATGGAGAAAAAGGTCTATGGCTATCCTTTCCTTTTATTGACTGGAAATCTCATATTTCTTATTATTGATAATTGATACTTTGGTAAGAATTAGCAATAGTATGTCCAAGGATCCAAATACTTTATGTTGGCTATTAGGCAAAACAAAGACAAGGTATTTTTTTTTACTTATGATTGCTGGCTTTTGTCCAAGACTGCTCAATTGCATTCATTAACAGCCATGTTTGAATGTGAATCTGATAAACCCCTACTTATGTCCGGTTTGCTTATGACCAGGCTTTGGTAATAGAGGTATGTGATGACACTGAAATTGTTGAACTTAAATTAAAGGTGATCTTCTAATCTCTTGCATAATGATTTTATAAAATTTGAAGTACAGTACTTTATATATATAATAATAACAAGGATGAAAAGAGACTTCGCAGTGCGTGCATTAAAGCAAGAGGCTATAGAGATGGTACCATTATCACATTTCACACACACACATTAAGTTAGTTGGCTGGATGTGTCTATATCCCTGTGATGATTCATTTTATTTGATTCCACTCAGTCAATGTTCTATGTTAGAATCACATTTCATACTGAACTGTGTGATGAAAACATAAGTTAGACCCTGATCTCATATGTTAGCCAATGTCAGGAAGATTTTTCACATGCTTTCCCTTTTAAAGCAGTATTTTTGCTGTAATTAGACCTTATGTAATTATTTGATCTGCTTTGAAGTAAAAAAAGTGATTTTTGGATTCTCTCTGTGTCTTTTGTCACTATGGCGTTTTTGTGTTTATGATGTTATTTAAGATGGAATTCAATTCTCAAATCTCAATGTCACTTGAACTGTTTTTCTGCTTATTTAAGCTGTGTCAATTTTATGCTTGATGTGAGTACTTAATCTTGTGGCGCCATTAGTATCAACTTGTGTATAGCCTAATATAGTAATACTGAGGCTAATAATATCATAGCACTCTCTATAGTATGCTCAACTCATCTGCCTTTGCATCCATCGCGTTCTCTAGGTGTTCTCCGTGAGTGACCTTCCTGAAGGTTTTTCCATATTCTAATTTTTTTTGTTATTGTCTATTTTTCAATTGTGAGTTCTGTTTTTTGTTTGGTGTGTGAGAAAACATCTTCATGGGGTTGTTAAAGTTTGCGACCTTTGATGGCAGAGATTACATGGCTGCCACACCATCCTGGGTCATCTATGGAGCAGAGGAAGGTGGATTTGATTCGGGACAATCGAGATATAGGAAAGAGAGGCATCATAAGTCAAGCCGTATTCAATCGGGTTAGAAATCTAAGAGCCATGCGGCCAATATCCATTTGCCCTTTTATGTTTCTTCTTCAATGTATAACTCAATAGGTTATACACCAGAGTTAAATAGGATAATTGGGTAATACATGGCTTTATACATAGGTTAATTAAACCATTTTTTCGTTTCAAATTCAAAGAACAAAGTTTTACAGAAAGTTTTTGTTTATTCTTTTCCCTTTTTCCTCAGCAGGTCAGAGTGTCCTCATCTCACGTACTCCTCACTTTGCAGATTCTTTTTGCTATCTCTGTTTGGGTTTGCATTATTCACTACTATGCAAGTGGTATCTTAGATCAGCTGTCATGCCGCAGTTCACAATGGTTAGATTTCTGGACTTGAAAAGTGAGTGTTTTGCACCCAATACCAGTGAAACAACTTCCTTATGATTATCATTTTATTTCAATTTCTTAGCTTTTGAGATACATAGACCTAAGTCCTGTAATAGGAAAATATTAGAGAGACATCTAACCAGCTTTGCCAGCACCACCACATGCATAACCACATGATCTCTATTTGATGTTAGCTGAACCAATAATTATGTGTTCATCATCCACTATAGGAACCAAAAGAAGCCACCAAAGTTATAGTGTAACAAATCTGTGTTTGAATAAATTCTAAGCATATATAATCAAGAAAATTCTGAGATAGACATGTTCACTCATATCATTATTCAAAATGCAGAAAATTAAATTTAAATATTTGTAACATGGTTTCTACAATCTTATATATGTCAAATAAATAATAGTTTGAGTGGCCATGAATTTCATAGTATTATATAATGAAAATGTGTGACAACATTGATTCATAGTATTGTTTAGACTAGCTACAACTATTTTACCTGCATATGGGGAACAACTTGATCTGTAGTATCTCGAATCCATTATCACGTTAAATGTCGGCAACAATTATTATATAGTGAAAAGCTTTATTACATCACATGCAACGAAATGTGTAAAATATGTACATAAAGCTACCATTTTCTCATAAAATAAAGAATTTAAAGATTTAAAAACAACCTTTAGCCAGTACTTTTGTTTCTGGAACAACATCTCCAATAGCAAGGTTGATATGCGATATGAAACTGGCACCTATAGCCATCATAGTCTCACTTAGTAGCCTTATGACCATAGTTTTATAATGTTCAGGAAAAGCAATCATACACCTCCAAGCAACAACTAAAATGAAGTGCTATTATTACACTACTTAAATATACAAATTTAGTTAGTATATTTTATTCTTGCTGATTCATAGTATTGTTTAGACTAAAACATATCAGTTAGGTAACGTTTGGTACAAGTTTTATTTTAATATTTCCCAAAATGCAAACATGGGAATAAAAGTTTATTAGGTTTGGTACAAGTTTTAAAAAACTATTCTTAGACATAAAAGATGTCCAGGAATACAATTAGGGAATGAAAGTGGAAAACTTTATTCCCAAGTGCGGAAAAGAAACATTCCATGAACCAAACGCCACCTTAATGGAATCATTGATCTCTTACCTATCATCAAGTCACGGGCCCACACTAGAGTTTATTGCTTTATGGTACAACTGTGGTTTTGAGGCAACAATTGAATTTCTTATTTCTATTTCAATCACTTATTTATGACCTTTATATATATGTAATTTTGAGACAAATGTTTGTATTGTTGTGCACACAAAGTGTTTGAGAAATGCCCAAAACAGTTTTTTCCTTTTATTATGAGTTTCTTCTCATTTTATTTCTATTTTTGGTGTCAGGGACTTCAATTTTTTTAATGCTTAGAATTTGTAGCATGGCAAGCAAGTGATAATCCATGGACAAAGAAAAGGGTGAAAAAACTACAACCCACTAAAAGGAGTGTCACTAAAAGAACTTGCTTCAGTTAGTTTGTTTGTTAATAGATAACTCTGCAAATGTCATTTTCTCCGACATTTCTTCAGATGAGGTGAACAGGTCTTCGATTTTTTTTCCATTCTTGCTTTTCAATTTTTTTATTCACTCCTCCAACATGTATCGATTCAGGGTAATAATCCCCTCCTTTCCCCCCTTCAATTTCTGTATATTTGTTCAAAGTAATAGCAGCTTCAAATAATGTTGTATTAGCTTATTTATCTAAAGCTTATTGTCTTTGAGTTCCTTTCCTCTTCATTGATATTTAATTTAAAGCTATTATTTATCTAAAGCTGTTTTTAAATGTTAAATATATATTATTTAAATATATATTTCCAAACTATCTTCTCCTTTCCAAGCCATGTCTTACACAAGTTTGATCACTAACTTTCAATGTTAAATAGTTGTACCTTGTGTCCAGAACAAGCATCATCTGGCTTATTGTTAGTTTCCATATTAATAGGGGTTCACATATTGATAGTTGTTTATCAATTATTATTATGCACTTCTTTGGGAATAGTTATGAAACATTATTTGGTTTGGTTTCCTATCTTCATTTCAAGACTTAACATGGGTTGTTTTGCAATCTTTCAGACATACCTCTTTCACTTTAGTGAAAAACTTAAGGTAAAATAATATGTATGCACTCATCATACAATCATATAGTACTTATTTATGTAGAGATAACCTCTTGCTTACTTTTGCATGCACTCATAAATAAGGAGTAAAACTACACAAATGTGAGGTTGACATTGTTTAAGTACTTGAGATTTAAGTTCCCATTGTCTAAACTGCTTATCTTGGCACTTGCGGAACCACTTGGGTGGAATCAGCCCTTGATGTTATATTTTAAATATTTTTAATTTGGATAAAATTGGTGTTTAAATTTATATCTATACTTCTGTTTAGAGATTATTGAGTTAACAAGTGAGGCAGCTTGACTCACATTGGTGACTATTAGAGGTCTGTTATGTAATTATGTTCGTGTGCTGAGAGATCGATCGATCTCTCAAAATATATATATATATATATATATATATATATATATATATATATATATATATATATATATATATATATATATTACTATAATAGCATTCAACAATATGCTTCAAATAAAGAATCTTTTTTATAGCATTTCCATTTAACCATAATCTGGTGTTGTAGCTCACAACTTTCAACTTTGTTTTTAAATATTAATTTTTCATATTTTAAATGTTTGAATGGTAGTTACAATATTAAATTTTTACTCTTTTAGTTATGTTACTGTTTTCAAGTTTAGAAGTCCCAAACAAACAATAATGTGAGGATTTTCCGTTTCAAATACAAAACAAATACTTATTTGTTGCTTTTTTAGTTCGTTATTTTCTACATTTAAATTTAAATATAAATATTCTTTCAAAATAGTGTAAAATATTCATCCACACACATAATACGTCCGTTCATCGCACGGGTACAAGATCTAGTATATATATATATATATCAAGTGAGAGGAAATTCTTATATAAGAGTGAGAGAAATAAATTTGGGCTATTAAACTATATATTGATGGTCATGATTAGAAGTTAGTTAGTGATCATGTGATCATTTAGAAAAGTCACATGAATTTATATATGTTCTAATCTTGATCATTCATGTGTATATGTAGGAGATGTTTCTAGTGAGAGAAACATTTGTATGAGAGTGAAAGGAATAAATATGGACCTTTGAATCAATCCATGAATGGGCAAGGTTAGGACAAAAAGTCATGTGACTTTTTTAAGTAATAACATGACCACTAACTAAGTTCTAAGAATTTCATCCATATGATATATAGTTTAATGACCCATCAATACTAGCAATACACTATTTTCAACGCTCTCTTCAACAAACTCTTTATTATTGAGTGGTTTCATATGGAACCCACTATATCGAGAGTGGATCCTTGTTATTTTGTGGTTCCACATTAAATTCGCTAATAACAAAAAGTATGGCGGAGAGAGTGTTGAAAAAAGTAAGTTGTTATCATCTTCGACATCTTTTTCATCACTCTAACCTTTTGGCTCTAACCTTTCTTCTTCCATGTCAATATAAAACTTCGCCTAGGAGAGGACACCCTCAAGCAAGAACAACACTCAGCTAAGCAGCATTTTAGTCACCAAAGGAGTATAGACTTGAGAACACGCTCGGAGAGGTCCTAAATTTAGGACTTAGAAGCTTCACCATGGAAGGAGGGAGCTTCTACCTAGAGCCGCAGGAGAGATAAAGCTTTTTGCCTTTTATATTAGGATTGTAAAAATAAACTCGGTTCCTAAGACGAACCACATACTTGTTTAGTTGAAACAAACCTTTTGTATCGTACTGTGTTATTAATTGAAGTTGTCCAACCAAGTCTAACAAATAATTGGCCTGCTAAACCAGTAAATTTATAAGAATATATTTGGACTATATGATATTTTGAGGGGAAAATCGAATCAATCAAACTCAACAATGTTTTCACAGGCAAAAACATCAAAAAAGTTTCAAACAAGCTTAGTTGGTCTATTTGACAGCTTCAGCTATTACAAATTCTGGCCAGGCAACTAAGGGATGAAAATAATTCCATTATCTTTTTTTATTCTCAAAATAACTGCATTATTAGAACACTCTATTTGGACACTTGATATAAGACTCATTTTTACACATGTACCAAATAAGTAGTGATATTTGTTTAAATAAAAGTGAATAGGATTACCTAAACGTTGAATTAGATATCTGCTTCCAAACCTAGCCCTTAGAGAGTCACACAAGTTCCTCAAATCAAATACAAACAATCAACACTTAATTTACATGGTGGGTTCTAGACTTAATTTGTCGAATTGGTTGCATACTTATTTTGACACAATTCAAATTAAGTGGTGATCTTTGTACAAATAAACGATGAATAAAATTTCCAAGATGGTAATTAGCTATCGCATAAAGTACCTACAATAAACATCTTCCGGGATGAAAAGGTGGCACGACCGTGTAAGAATAGTTGTGGGCCTGTGGCTTGTGAAGAAAAGAAATTGCTCTTCCTAGCTGAGAACTTCAGCTTAAATTCATAGCATTCTGTTTTGCTATGTTGGGAAACAAAGGGATACAACATTTATAAATGCAAAAATTAATCTTGGTTTCTTATTCTGTATTATCACAAGGAAAACCACTTCTTTGAATCTAATATACTCCAAGCACTCAAACTGGTGCCCATATGACATGGTGAATTGGTAATAAATTAACAGCAGAATCAACCAGCTACAGAAGCAGTGTATTTGTAAACATCTTAATATGCATCCTGCTCATAGTTCTCCATCCCAGAGTTCTTCAATGGTCTTATAGGCACCATAGGTCTCATGCACAAATCCAGTACCCTTAATTAGCCTCTCCTGCAAGAGTAAAATTTAATGTGTTATTCAAAGAGCTTTCTGTGCACTGTCTAGCGTCATTATTCTTGTGCCACACAGGGATATTAAACTGGTGATCCATCAGAAATGTAACAGGAAATAAATATTAAGAGAGAAATAAAAAACAAGATTAAACTAGCTACTTGCCTGCTTGATTTCAGAGAATTTGGCTACCAGGTCTTCAGGAATAGACCAGTCGAAGACATCAAAATTCTCCTTGATCCTAGCCTCGTTAGTGCTTTTAGGAAGAACGCTATGTCCCATTTGCAGGCCCCACCGAAGGGCCACTTGTGCTGGAGATTTCCCCAATTTCTCTGCAACCATATTGATAACTGGATTCCTAAGGATGTCACTCTTGAGATTTCCTGGTGACCCCAGGGGTGAATATCCCTGAAAAAGAAAATTCATCATGATAGATAGTTAGCTATCAAAAGAAAGGTTGTTGAGGTACGACCATTTCAAGATGTACTAAAATCATCTTCAATTATCTCTAGAAAAGTTCACCAAAAACACAAAAGGAAAAGTTGTTCTTTTCCTAAAACCCTCAATATTATGCAATACGTCGCCAGATGTTTTTGCATGTTTATCTGCTTTTTTTAGGTGAATTATATCTGTTATACTTACTGATAAGTGGATTCCTTTAGATTCACAAAATGCATGCAACTTTGGCTGCTGCCATGCTGGGTGCAATTCCACTTGGTTAACTGCAGGAGGCACTCGTGCTATCGCCAACAAATCCTGAAGCTTCTTAGAAGAGAAATTGCTCACTCCTATAGCTCTAGCCTTGCCAGAGTCGTATAGTGCCTCCATTGCTCTCCATGTGCTAGGTATGTCATGTTGATCAAGATTTTCAGGCTTGAATCCAACTGATCCCTTTTTCATGCGGACTGGCCAGTGGATCTACAAATTGAAGCAATTCAATCCATTGAAGAGATTAATTTGTGAACCCTCCTTCAGTATTGAACTCAGCATTGCATTTATTGTCTAATACCAACAAATTTTACTCAATTGTGAAACCATGATATGAAATTAGAGAGTTTAGTCATCCCCCTAAATTCAGATTGCAGTACAGATAATGCATACCAGATAGAGATCAAGGTAGTCAAGTTGCAAATCTTGTAGAGTTTTATCCAATGCTTTTGGCACATCTTCTGGAGCATGATCTGAACACCTAGAGAAAGTCAAGAAAGCAGAGTATCCTTGTTCAGAAACCAAAGGCATAAATTTGTTACAACATTCAGAAAGAGCCTAAAATTATCAGAAGACAACAAACCAGAGTTTGGAGGTGATCCACAAATCTTCCCTTTTCACAACCCCATCATCAAAAAGCTTCTTGAGAGCAGAACCAATCTATAAAAACCAAAATTTTAAACAAAAAAAAACTCATTTGGCTAGCAAAAGTCATTGAGCTTTTCGCTTTGTTCAAAGCAAAATTAATATTCATTATTCAAGCAACTTCAACAAATTCTTAGGTAAAATAGCCTCAGCTGAGACATCCCACAGTTAATAATTTATCACATCACAATTCATATGATAATAATCATGGCTTTAAATTGCTATTGCGTTAGGTTATATTTTGATAGGTACCAAAAATTCTACTCAAGAAAAATAGAGTCTAGCTCCTTATAATAGTGTAATTCTCCCTTGATTAAACTGTAAACCCAGAAAAGGGAAATAGAACATGCAGACGTAGAGGGTCTATGTCCTCCCCAGCCAAATGGCCCCAAACCTTTACCCAATAATTGCCTACCCTTTCTCTCTTTCCTCCGCATATATATAACCCTCTTCTAACCGTATACCCTTGTGACTCTCCCTCCCTTCTCATTGCCACATCAGCATTCTGTTTTGCTGCAACATCATTAGAATGATCATTATCCATATTCCCTACCTTGTCCTCGGTGCATGGGTGGACTGATCCACTGTCCCCCTTCCTACACGTATTCACGTGTTCCTCACTGCCACAAGGTCTAACATATTTAGAGCAATTGTGGATAATTGCAACGACTCGCAATTGTGGTCAAGGAGATACTACTAAACCTGTTATAATACATCCGTAATTGCAAGCAAAACCTTGCTTACGGACTAAAGTTTAAAACCTTATAATTATAGTAGTGCAAGCAAAGGCATCTATGATTTTGTAAAAAAAGAGAGGGAATAAAACATAAATCATGTTAAAGTTATTCTGATTCATTATTATTACCTCTGCTTGATTGAAATAGGCTTGAGCACAATCAATATGCCTGTATCCAACCTGAACAGTAAACCATCTCCTGGGTTAGTTAAATCTTCTGTCTAGGAAATCTCATAACTGCAGAATTGTTTAACCAAACAAAAACAACTAGATCTTTGAATTTATTGGATTAACTGATAAAAATTAATTATTTCAATAATTGACTATACGAATAATCAAATTATTCTTATAATCAATATTTAGATGTATTTAATGGAAAACGATTTTTAGATAATATATTTGATAGATAGTTCCTGAAGCTTAAAATGGATAACGTGATCTATTTCAAAATATCAAAAACAACCTTTTCAAATAAATCTCAAACTTCTAACTTCTCTCAAAAACCACTTTTTCACACCAAACATAGTATACTTTAAACTAAGGTTAGAGTAAAGTGAGTAACTTAAAAATGTATCCCCCTTAATTAGGACACCTTATTTTCTAACTTTGACTAATTAAACCTAAAACAACTCCTAAAAAAAGCTGTTCCGTTGGAAAATAGTTTTTTTTTTTTTTTTCAAACACCCTTAAGCATTAACAACAAAAAGAGGAATATTAGTTTTACCTGAATGGCAAGAGTGACAGCATTGGCCACAACACCAGGTTCAGCCTGCCATGTTCCCAATCCAACGGAAGGAATCTTAGCCCCTGTGTTCAACTCAAAGAATCTGATTGCCTTCGCCATTTTCTCTCAATAATAACAATATTGTTAGATATATTTTATGAGGCACTAGTAATGGATCTTTGCTATTTATAGACCGAATGAATGAAGGAGGCAGAAGATGAGGAAAAGGATGAAATTGATTTCTACACTTCCTGACTCCTGAGAAGTTAGAACGTGGGATTTGGTCTCCTCAAGAAAACTCGAGAAAATGAGAGGGTGACATGCACACACACGTCATCACAACCGAAAAAGGAAATGCACGAGACACCTAATAGGTGACGTTTGATTAATGGGAATCTCATTCCGAAAAGGAAAACACTAAATACTACTAGACGAATCTCATACGAACATTAGTGTTGTGTTTTTTTTTTTGAAACATTTATTAGTTTGACTTTCAAACTTCGTTGTCATTTTGCACTGATGTATTGTCACCATTCTCTTTTCTATTTCGTTAGGAACCAATACGTCAATTTTCGTGGTGTAGATATATCGTACTAAAATCGCATTCCTCTTTCCAAAAATATTTATTTATTCCTTACCTTTATATATGATAATAAAATTTTTAACGTTTATTTAATAACTGTATTTTTGTGTATCTTCTATGTTTGAAAATAATTTTTAAAATTTGTATCAAAAATGACATTTCCAAAAATATTAAAATATAAATTCTATCAAAAACCTACCTAACTTATTTGTACATAACTATTCATATTTTTTATTTGTTTAACTTATTTGTTTATAACTATAACTATTCATATAACTTTTACTCTAAATTATACTTTTGGTCCTTTATCATATTGTCAAAATTCGATTTGGTCCTTTATTTTTAAAAATATTCGTTTTAGTTCTTTATCTTACAAACGTTAACTATTTTGGTCCTTTCCGTTAGTAAACCACCACTAGTCACCGGAAATCACCCTCCATCGCCGGATTCTGGGTTTCCTCACCAGAATCTAGGTTTTAGAGATTGAAAACGAATTTACTTCTTCTTTTCTCTTTCTCTTTCTTCTTCGTCCTTCCTCCTTCCTCTTCCTCCTTCTTATTCATCTTGCTATAAGCATGCCTTGCTAGAAAATGATGGCAGAATCAGCAACTACCTCTTTTCCAGGTTGAATGACAGAATCGTTTGGCAACCTAATTTTGTCATTCATGAACAACTGGGTTGAATGCTGAACCAAATTATTAATTGGACCAAAATCTTTCATTGTATTATTAAAATTATTATACCTACAAGAAGAGTAAAATAAAATAATGAATCAATTTTCAACTTTTGTAATTTACATTTGCTCATAAAGAACCATAAAAGAAACGTTTTCTAACTTCAAATGAAAACAAATCCAGCATAAAAATAAAGGAAGGAGGAAGAGGGAAGGAGGAAGAGGAAGAAGGAAGAAGGAAGAAGGAAGAAGGAAGAAGGAAGAAGGAAGAGGGAAGGAGGAAGGGGAAAGAAGAAAGAGAAAGAGAAAAGGGGAAGCAAAATCGTTTTCTCTCTCTAAAACCCCTGATTCCAGTGATGAAACCCAGAATCCGGTGACGGATGGTGATTTCCAGCGACTAACTGTGGTTGACTAACACCGTTAGTGTAAATCTAACGGAAATGACCAAAATAGTCAACGTTTGTAAGATAAAGGACTAACACGAATCTTTTTAAAGATAAATGATCAAATTGAATTTTGACAATAAGATAAAGGACCAAAATTATAATTTAGCCTAACTTTTATAACTTGTATCTTTCGGTTAGGTTACAAGGCCGTATTAGTTTAACTTATTTGTTCATAACTATTCATATTTTTTTATATTCATATATAGAATATTTATTTCAGATTTGATTATGAGTAAATCATGATTTTAGTCCCTAAAAGTATGATATATTGTCAGTTCAATCCCTGAAAGCAGTTAAATTATGATAATGTCTTTCAATGTTAATTTCGTTAGTCAAGTTAGTCCCTATCATCATCCCACTCAAGGACTAACTTGACTAACGAAATTAATACTGAGAGACTAACTTGACTAACAAAATTAACATTGATGGACTTTTTCATAAACTGAACTGACAATGCCTCACACTTTCAGGGACCAAAATGATGGTTTACTCTATGATTATTTGATTGGACTATATGGACTTTGTGAGAAAATTCATATAGATTTGTAAACTTTAAAAGTTATACCTGGATCGCTAAATTAGAAAAATTTATAATTGAGTCTCTTATAACCAGTCATACACATCTTCATTGGGATTTCGTTAGGGTTTCCAAGGATACAAGGAGAATTTTTCAGAAAATATTTGAATTTCCCCGAACACTTAGGAACCGATAAATGCAGACTGGATGAGTCATTTAACGAAATAGTAATAGAGATATGTATGAAAGATCCGATCACAAATTTTTATAAGTTTATAAATCCAAATACAAATTTCTATTAACTATACTTTTATCCTTATACGTGTTGCTTGTTATCAACTTGATCCCTATACGTAAAAAAATTTCAATTCATTCCCTATATGTCCAATTATTTTCAATTTGGTCCTTATCGTTTATTATTATTGTAACACCATTTGTTGGAGTTAAAGTATAAGGACCAAATTGAAAATAATTGTCACCAATGAGAACCAAAGTAAAAATAATTATCATGTATAAAGATAATATATATATATATATATATATATAATTCCTATATGTGACAATCATTTTCAATTTGGTCCTTATACTTTAACTCCAACAAATTGTGTTACAACTATAATGACGACGATAAACAAATTGAAATAATTGTACAATTGTACATGTAGGGACTGAATTGAATTTTTTTCGTATAAAAATCAAGTTGAAAACGAGCGTCAAATATAGGGACCAAAAGATAGTTTAACCTTATTTTTATTATAGTGTATAATTATATCAAATTTAATTAAATAAAAAGTTGAGTATGATTTCCAGAATAGTTATTAATCAAATTGTTCATAGGTTATAATTTCTAGAATTCTCAAAGTTAAATATATGGGGGTTGCTACGGTACCCCCGTAAATCTATGGGTTTTGGTACCCTATAACTGGGTATCATTGTCCAAAGGTATTAATTTTTCTGAATATTTTTTCATCTTTTCTTTTATATCTGGAAATACAGGCTAATCTCCTTTTTGCTTTAGTGAGAATTTCTTGCTCTATTTCCCTAAGATCCATATTTTCTTCGTGTATGATAATTCCTTCAAAATGTTTTATCTTTTTTCGCAGGTAATTCATCGCTTCTAAAATATTATATTGTAGAACAACATCAAATTTTTTTACAAGAGTAACTATTTTTCCGGACATATGTAATCCTAATTCTTCAATATATTCTACCATCTGTTTAATTGTTTTTCCAAACGGATTAATCTATTTTCTCTCCAAATAATGTCTCTTTCAACTAATTTTCGAACTTGTTCATCTAAATAATCTTCTTCTTTATTTCTTAACAAAGTGGATAAGTGAGCATATTCATTTCTGAGTTGTAATTTTATTATTTGTATTGTTTCTTTCATTTGGGTTTGATTCATGCTGCAAAATTTTCTAATTCGTTTTTTAATCGTGTTAGCATTTTTATTTTATAGTTTATTATGTTTTTTATTACACAGCGATCAATTATTTTTCCGGCATCTTGTTGTCTCCAATATTTAATTTCTTCTTTAAGTTCTCTTACCCATTCTTTTAACATAGTAATAGTTTTCATGCAATTATTCTTTCAAGTCTCTTTTTTATCCATTTTTCTAATTTTATATGATGTCTTAACATACTTTCTTTAAGCCAGTAATCTTGTAGAGTTTGTGGTTTATCTTCTTGCCAATAGAGTATCTTTTTGCGGTTCATAAATAACCATTCTTTTAAGGTGAAATAAGTTTTCATGCTATTAATTTTTCTAAGCGTTGTTTAAAAATCTGAATACGTATTTCAACTCGTCTAATTTGATCTTTACGATAAGGGTTAGGATTTTCTTCGTCTAATTCCTTTAAAGTTTTGCAATAATCCTTTAAATTAATTATTGTTATTCTAATATAACTAACAGTTTTCATTAACTAGCTCTGATACCAGTTCTGGCCCAGATATATGCAAAATCCGAAATATTTGTAATATTTTGTAGGACGTTCTTTATCAGTGTTATTTTCATTTTCATATTTTATTTTTTATATACAGAGTTAAATCATTTACTTGATGTACTAATTTATTTATGTTTTCATTAGTACTAGCATTCTTCTCATGTTCTAATAATTGAATTGGTCTCGGGATGTAAGGTATTCTTAATGAATCCGACCTCTTTAAAAAGGTTCCGAGTTCTGTTATTTCATTTCTTCTGGGTAATAAATTTTTTCAATATCTTCAAATAATTGAGGAACATCTATTCTATCATTATTTCTGAACGTAATACTATGGTGTGAATTAGTTAATGCATAGTTTACATAGTAGGTTACCGAAAATATTTTATCTCAAGGACGCATTAGATTTTTTCTGAGAAATTTATGTTCTAAGGTTAGTGATTGATCTAATCTTTGAGTACCTAAGGGGATTCCTATGTTAGGATGAATTTCAAATTTTAACTTTACATATGCTAAGTTTCCTTCTATTACTCCTAATATTTTATCGTGAACATCAGTTATGCGTTCATCTTTTAAGATTAATTCGACTGGAGAATCTATTCCTTCTTGAAAATTTGCCTTAATTAATATCTGAACTGCACCTATGTGAATATATCCTATTTTTCTTCTATGTGCTTCTATTTTTAAATTTTGTCTTAATTCTGAAATCTTTTTTCGGCTTAGGAGTTGGATATTTGTACTACCTTGAGCTTCGGTTATGTCTATGAGAGTTTCTGTAATTATTTTTCCATAATAAATGATATTTTCCTTTTGAATAAATCGTTTAATTATTCCTCCTAATCTTTCCTTTCCTTTCATATTTGCAGTTTTAGAGAGATCTAATTCTTCCTTTTGTATTTTTTGAAATAATCGGGGGTTAATCAGAATACTTCCTTGATAATTTCCATCTTCTTCAGTGATTTGAAGGTGTTCTATATCTTCATTAGTTTCTCTAATTTCAGATTCAGTATTCATCATTAATCTAAGTGTATAAGGACTAATGGAGTTGTGTCATACCTGATTGGGTTTTAACGGACTATAGTGCCTTTTGGTCCACTGCTGCTTCCGCGTTCTGAGTTCATGCTAGATCTGCTTCGTCCTTGTGTTTCTTCGTCCTTGTATTTCTGAATACATAATTTGGTGGATAGGTATTTGACAATGATGCTAAGTGAAAAGAGTTGAGGATAAGTGAACAGAGTAATTTATTGATGAAGTAGTTACAGGGTGGTATTCACAGATACCTAGTATCCTCTAAGAGGAGACTATCAGCTTTCCTCAACTTGGGGAAGCCCGGGTGAGAGTTTTCTCCAACTGATTCACTCTGATTTGCCTCAGCATAAGAGGGCTTACTTATAGGCTAAGAGCTTATTGTCTATTTACATTGCTGTCCCTAGAGTACGTAAGTGCTTACATCAGAAAACTAATAATTTACATGTTGTCGTCACGGTCTACATTATTCTTCAATTATTGCTTCGTCTTCAAAATCTTTTCCTTGTGGCAGACAGCTGGTAGTGGCTTCTGACGTGTCTTGCTTTTGTTTTATGCATCTTTCACATGCATGATTCCCATTTTCTTTGATCAATGAGCATAGTTTGTCAAGGATGGCTGGACAATAATTCATAGCGGGTCCCTCTAGTGCATAAAATGGCATCTCGAAGTTTGTCAGTAGGGATAAGTCCTTTTCTTTGATGAGCTTTCCGCTTGTCTTGCTTAATAATAAAGCATTTGGTCCTTGGTACAGTGTTTTGATAAATGATTCCTTTCCAATAGTTTGGCATTGAGAGTATATGCTGGCTAATTGATGGGCTATGAAATTATTAATGTGGTCTTCATCGTAATCTATTCCGGTAGGTTCATCCATTAACAGGAAATTATTATTGCTAATGCCAATAAAAATTAAATGCTTAGCTGGTTGTTTGGTGGTGAAGTCTGAATAAGCTGAGTAAAACTTTAAGAAAATAGTTCTTTCTCCAGCAATATTTTTTCGAAATAGCTTAACTGCTTCCTTAAAGTAGTACGGAAATAGATTAAGTTCTTCAAGATTGGGACTTAAATAAAGACATTCAATTAAACCAAATTGGAATAAATTTAACGTCAGGATTGATGGTGCTCCTGGTGTAAGTACTGCTTTGGTGGCGAATATTTTGTGGTCCAACATATACATGCAATTGCTTTTTTCTTTTTCTGTCCAATGTAGTAATTGGTTGAGATGTTCATGAAAATTTTCTTTAGAGAAGTGGACTTGGAGTTCATGTTCTTTTCTGGCAATTATTGGGAAATTGTCTAGGGAAGAAGGAACTCTTCCTAGAACCTTTAGTGTTTTTCTTGGTTCTGGTTTCAGAGTGGTGGTTTCGGCAAAAGTTCTTGGTCCAAGATAAATTTCTTTACCTTTAGCAGTTTGATAGTCCTTTAACGCTTTTTCTGCTTCTTCTTTTGTTACATAGGATTTGTGAATAACTCCTGGAACTTTCTGACAATGGGGGGCTGCTTTGTGCCACTCGTCATATATTCCTGGAAATGGTCCATTGAAAATAGCGTACCATTTTTGATTTCCTTCTTTTTGTGCTTGTACTTTAATTTCTGCTGGGATTACTTGTTTAAGGAAACCTTCAGTTTGTAATTGTAAATCCAATACTTTGATGTCTGGTTCAAGCAAATCTAATTCCCTTAGTTTTTGGTCTCTGAGTGCTTGCTTGAGCTCTCTTTGTCTTTTTAGCATTTCTGCTGTTCCACGCTCCATTCTCTGGATAGTATATCTGCAAGAACATTCTTCTCTCCCTTAATATGAGGGATTGAGTAATTATATTCAGATAATTTCATTTGCCATCGGATCAACCTGCCTTGTTTATAAGTGCCTTTATGATTAAAAATTTTAAAACCTGCCACATAAGTGGAATCGGTTCTAACAATAAATTCTTTATTAAGTACATAAATACGATGTTTTTCCAACATCCGAATAAGTGCTAGTGTTTCCTTTTCATGAGTAGGATAATTAATTTCACTGTCTGTAAAGGTTTCAGACATGTATCGGCACAGTAATTCTTTCTTTTGTCCAGAGGTTTTGCTTTCATAACACCTCCCCAACATTCATGTGATGCATCTGTTTCGATAATAATTAGGTCATCATCTGCAGGATGATATAATTCTGGAAGCTGTTGACATAATTTCTTTAGTTCAGTAATAATTTCTTCATCTTCCTTTGTCCAAAACCAAAGTGCATCTTTCTTTAGCTTCTGTTGTAGTACTTTTCGTTTTGCTGCAAGATCTTTTATAAAACCTTCATTTGAAATGTAGGTTAGTAATCCAAGAAACCTTTGTAATTCCTTTTTATCCTTTAAAGTTACAGGAAAAGTGCTAAGTTTTCTAACACGTGTTTCTGCATTACTAATTTTCCTTTTTCTATTTCGAGGCCTAAATAGTTGATTTTATTTTGTGCTAAAACTATTTTCTTTTTACTTAATACTACTCCGTGCTTTAGAAGTTTATTAAGTACCAGTGTTACTTTATGATTATGATCCTTTAAGTCTTTATTGGTAAACACAAGTATATCATCGATATAAATAAGACAAAAATCTTTATACTCTTTGAGTATTGAATCCATGTATTTTTGAAAGATTCATGGGGATTGTTTCATTCTCATAGGGAGTACATTCCATTCATATTGTCCTTGGGGACAACTAAAAGCTGTTAGTGCCTTAGATTCTTCGTCTAGTTTTAACTGATAAAAACCTGATTTACAGTCGAATGTACTAAACCAGATCATATTTCGAATTTGCTCAATAATTAAATCTTTTCTAGGGAGAAAGTATGCGTCTCCCTCCATTGCATCATTTATTTGTTTATAATTTATCACCATACGCCGTTTACCTCGTTTAAGTTCACTATGGTTTTCTACATAAAAGGCTGGGGCTGAATGCTTACTTTTGGATGGTTGAATTAATCCCTTTTCGAGCATTTGCTTAATATTTTCGGCAAATTCATCTCTGTCTTATTTAGTGTAGATCATAGGTTTACATTTTATTTCTTGGGTAGGATTTTTTAATTTTAATGTAATTAGTTCGGTATTTTTATTATTTATGTTTGGATCTAGGGGATGATCACTACATAATTTTTCTAATAAATATTCAATATGAGCTGGAATTGTTCTATTTGGTTCTAAATTCATTAGGGCATAGCGAATTTTTTGACAAAGAATAGTAACTAGGTCACCACGTTGCAGCTTGCGAAACTCTGATTCTTTCGTAGAATAAGTACATGGGGAAGAATGAAGAATTGATATAGAAAGGATTTCGCGAGGTTGAGTATTTCGTATATATGGGGTACGAAGTGTAATGCAGTCTAAGTATTGACAGAAGGGGGAATAAAGTCGTAAGAAGTTATTGCCTAAGATAACATCTATTCCTGTTTCTTGTTGATAAATTGTTGGGACAATAAATCTTTTTTGTTGTATTGTTAAGGTGATGCGATTAACTACCCAAAACAAAGAGTGGATAGATTCATCAGCGATTTGTATCTTTAACGGCTTTTGTAAATATTCCCAATTGTCAAATAATGCTTTTGTTGCTAAACAAATACTTGCTCCAGTATCTACGTAGGCTTCAGTTTCTTTGTTACTCTTTTCTATCTTGATTTTAATATAAGTACTATTCGGATTCTGTTTCTTCTGAAGATAGTTCATCATGTTCAAAATATTCATAAACACTGTTATCAGTAGTACTTAATTCTTCTTCTAATGGTTCAAGCTCATATATTTTATAAACTTGTTTGATTATTTTAGCTTTTTCTTTAAATTCTTTTTCTTTCTTTTGAGGACATTCATTCGCATAATGACCTTCTTCATCGCATATCCAACATACACATTTCTTTTTCCCTTTTGGACAATATTTTTTGGGTATACGTTTTTTCTTAAAGTATTTTCTCTTTGTATCTTTATAAGCTTTCTTTTTTGTATAGGTTTTTCTTAGATTTGGTTTTTTCTTTTTATAGGATTTTCTTCTTCGTTTGATGGGATTACATCCATAATTTTCAGGTAATTCTATTTCTGGTAACTCACAACAAATTACATTTCTTCCTCTATTTAATTGTCTTATGGTTTCTCTATTTAAACATTGATCTCTTAATTCTTTTAAAAGTACTTGAATAATTCCTCCTAGGGTTTTAGCCGTTGTTAACGGATTGGCTAACCAGATAGTTTTTATTTTTTGATTAAGCGAAAAGGGTAATTTATCCATAAAAATTTCTTTGTATGTTTCTTTGGTTTCAGTATCTAATTGATAATAATATTTTTGGTATTCACAAATAAAACTTCCTATATCACACATATCACAGATTTGCATTTTATTTAAGTGTACTTTAGCAGTTTCATGTAAATATTTTTTTACTTCGGCACTTTGTTCAATACTAGCAAAGCCTATGAATTCTTCATATATTAATTCCATTATAAGTCTAGCAAAGTCTTGATTTGTCACTGTTCGTTGTATATATTGTTGCCATTTTTCTTCTTTTATTCCATTTAGAAATTTTTGTACATTTCCTGAAGTTTTGTAAAAGATAAAATTCTTAATTGAATTTCTATCTAAGCTATTAAATTTATCATCTGTTGTCATTAGCAGCGTAAGTTCATTAATCCATTGTAAGAGTATCTCTTCCTTGTTTTTTGCATAATCAAGGTCTAGAATATTTCCTGATTTAATGGATTCGTATCTTGGTTTAAATTCATCTGGAATTTTAGACCATTTATTATTTCTTTTTATATATCCAGTATTATGCATTGTTTTTTCTTCTATATCATCCCATATTTCATATGTTTCTTTTCGTTTTCTATTTCTTCCAGGTACCATACTACTACTTGTTTCTTCATGATGCATTCGTATTTCATTAAAGTCTGTTTCATCTGAAAAGGAGCTATAATTTAATACTACTTCTCCAGTTTCATTTGGGGTTGAATTAATTGGTTCTATTACTTGTATCTGATTATGCTCTTCTTCAATTATTTTTAATTGTTCAAGGAGTTGCTGTATCTCTTCTAAGTCAGTGGATCTTTTTATTGTTTCAATATAATCATTTTTTATCCTCTCCATGTTGTTCTTGGTGTTAGAGCTTCTAAATAATGTAAGAGTTCCGATTTTTTCTTATTTAATAATTCTTCTAAATCTCTTTTTGTAATGGGTTTATTATTAATTTCATCTTCTAATAGAATTTCTAATTGTATAAGGATTTTTCTGAGCTTTGACTCATCTTCGTTATTTTCTATGTCTTTGCCCTTTCCTTTCTCTATCGTACTTAAAGTTTTATATATGTCTAGATATTTTGTTTGTTTATTCTGTTCATGGGTACTATAAATATGTTCTGCAATTTTGGAAGTAATTTCTAAAACTTACATTATATTATTGTTTATTTGTTCTAATATTTTTTCTAATTCTTTATATTTTTTATCAATTCTTTTTAATAAACTTATGGTTCCTATTATTATGAGGGTATCGATACCCTTAAATTTCCCAAGGTATCATAGAATTTGCTTAAATATATTTCTCGAGGGTCTTTTTTAGATTCAAGTCTGGGTTATAACCTGAGCTTTTCATATATGGTTGGATCTTGGGAGTGGGTGACAAATTTGCATCCTTATATAAGGTCTCCTCTGCTCTGCAAATTTGCGGGTTGTCCTCCTCCGTTCGAGTCCTTTGCCTCATGCCCCATCTGTGCGGGTTGTCCTCCGATTTGTGTGGTTGCGGGTCGTACTCTGGTAAGATTCCTCTGCCTCACCACCGATCTGTGCGAATGGGTCTGGTGCTGCTCCTCTTGGGTTACGGTGGGTGAGGGTTTGAGGGATAATTTGGGGGAGAAGTTTAATTAGTTTTGGAGGGTGGGTAACAGGGTAAGGGCGTTTACGGTGGGTGAGGGTCTGAGGGATAATTTGGGGGGTGGGTAACATGAGATTTGGGAATATTTGCGAAATTTTGGGAGGGGGTGAGGGGTTAACCGAGAGAAATTTCAGGAGGGGGTGAGAAATTTGAGAGTTTGATAATAGTTGTTATATTATTATCTATTTACATTACATGTTAATCATTAGTTTTTTTTGTTACAATGTTAATCATTAGTTTATTTATGTTTAGCTAATTACTAGTTTATATTAAGATTTAGAGAGATTAGAAATTTTGGAGAAAATTACCAGATGAATTATGTTAAGCTAGTATTTATGCAAATTATGTCAATAATTGATTTATTTCTATTTAGTCAATTAGTATCTTCTATTGCATGTTATATTATTATTATTATTATTATTATTATTATTATTATTATTATTATTATTTATTTACATTACATGATAATAAGTAACTTATTTTTGTTTAGCTCATTATTAATTTTGCTGTCAAAAAAAGCTAATTATTAATTTATACAACACTATTAATAAAAGATATATAAGGAATTATAATAATTATAGAATTTTATATTTCGCGCCGCAGGGATTGCAATGGCCGCAACCACAATTTTGAACCATGTTTGGCATGTCTACAATAATGCCAATAGAGTTTTTCTTTACAGCTTGCAAACTTCTGGATGATATAAAAAGGTGCCCTTTTGTTATATGATCTTATGGAGCAGGTGGACTAAGCGAAATGAAAAGTTGTTGATAACAAAGTGGTTGGTGATGCTCAAGTTGTTTATCGGGCAAGAGATTATCTAGCCGGATGGCAGATTACAAGGAAAAAGCTTCCTCAGCCAACAATGTGGCTCCATCCGAAGGTCCACCGAGGTGGAACGTCCCTGCAGTGGGGTGGCTAAGTTGTAATGTAGATGTTGGGTTCTTTCGCTGCAGAAGGTAAAACGGGGTTTGGGTTTTGCTTTAGTGATCATTTAGGTCGATTTATCCAAGCTTCTAAGGGTTGAGCATTTTAAGAGTGGTGATGTTGCCGAGTGAAGGTGGGATGGCAAAGCTCCAATTTTTCCTTATTTCCACAACAACAACCCCACATGCATTCTCGACACCACAAATCATAGAGCTGAATTAAAACCATTTGTGTCTTTAATTTCAATCTATTTTAAACAAGCCTTCCTTGAGTTTACCATTGAATAACGACGGGCCAAAGATCGGAAAGTTGACACCTGCTAGATAAAGTGTTAGCAGAAGGGATACAGTGGCGGTGGGGGGAGGTAGGGGTGGCACCGGCAGCTTGATTTCTTTTCAGATTTGTAGAAATGAGCTTATATGCAAATACAACAAATAAATTACCTCCCAAGCAAATACAACATGTTATACCTTTGACATACTTAAAATGGTTTGACTGGTCAACATCCACCAAAAAGCAAAAACTTGGTTTTAGCTAATTACTAGTTTATATTAAGATTTAGGGAGATTAAAAAAATTTTGGAGAAAATTTCCAGATGAATTATGTTAAGTTAGTATTTATGCAAATTAATAATTGATTTATTTTTATTTAGTCAATTAGTATCTTCTATTGCATGCTATATTATTATTATTATTATTATTATTATTATTATTATTATTATTACATGATAATAAGTAGCATATTTGTGTTTAGCTAATTATTAATTTATACAACACTATTAATAAAAGATATATAAGGAATTATAATAATTATAGAATTTTATTTACATTTGGTGCAAATATAAAATTATTTCGCGTCTCACAGATCGCAATGGATGCAACCACAATTTAGAACCATGTTTGGCATGTCTACAATAATGCCAACAGCTTCTCTGAGTTTTTCTTTACAGCTTGCAAACTTCTGGATGATAAAAAAAGGTGCCCTTTTGTTATGATCTTATGGAGCAGGTGGACTAAGAGAAATGAAAAATTGTTGAATAACAAAGTGGTTGGTGATGCTCAAGTTGTTTATCGGGCAAGAGATTATCTAGTTGGGTGGCAGATTGCAAGGAAAAAGCTTCCTCAGCCAACAATGTGGCTCCATTCGAAGGTCCTCCGAGGTGGAACGTCCCTGCAGTGGGGTGGCTAAGTTGTAATGTAGATGTTGGGTTCTTTTGCTGCAGAAGGTAAAACGGGGTTTGGGTTTTGCTTACGTGATCACTTGGGTCGATTTATCCAAGCTTCTTCTGCATGGGTAGATCCGCAACTATTGGTTCATGAAGGGGAAGCCCGGTCTTCTCAAAGCTATAAAATGGGGTGCTGACATTGGGGTTTCAGAATGTGGTCTTTCAATTGGATTGTAAGAAGGTTGTTGATAAAGTGCATAAGAATGCTAACAATCTAACTGACCTTGGGTCTATTGTTTCTCATTGTAGAGAACTCTTCTCCTCTTTTCCAAACTTTTAAGTAGGGGTGAGCGTGGGACGGGTTGGGACGGGTTGAGCTTGTCCCTCACCCGGCCTTAAACATTGACCAGACCAATTCTTTGAACCCTAACCCGTCTTTAGACCCGAAGGAACCCGATCATATGCAGGTTGGTTTAAAACTGGGCCGAGATGGGACGGGATCGGGTTGGCCCGAAGTTAAATTGATCCTCTATAAATTGAATTAGTTAATTTCTGAAAAAGAAAAAAATTGATATTATGTAAACTAATAGCACAAAATTATATAATAATCAAGGAATGTGATGTGAATAACAATGTTTCTGCCCTGCCCACTGTCACACTACAATCATAATATATATATATACAATAAGCAAACAAAGTAGTGACAATTCCACTTAGTCAAAACATAATATCCACTCCTAATTAGCAACAGCTCAATAGAAGGTCATTAAGTCCACAAAATATAACATAATAATGAACTTTAAATCCACAAAATAGAAACATTAGTAGTCCATAAAATAATCAACTTCAAATCCAAAAAATCTACTGCCTTCAGGAGAAGGTCATTAACACTGTCTTCTCCTTTACTTCCCACAGTCTTTTGCATTTTAGATTCCTGAAAAGAACCAAATAATGACACAGTAAGTTTTTCTATAAACATACTAAGTGCAGTGCAGCATTTATACTAAGTTAGTAGTGCAGCATTTATACCAAGTTAGTAGTGCAGTTCACAAAATACTAAGGAGTAGTGCAGCATTTATACTAAGTGCATTTATGTAAAGGAGCAGTGTAGGACATTACTGCACTGAGCACAAAATACCAAGTCCTAACACTAAGCAAATATTTGAGCATTCAGTCATACCAAGTCCTAATACTAAGTCCTAATACTAAGCATTCAACATTTTTTACCTTAATACTAAGCATTCAGCATTCTAGACATTCAGCATTCAGTCATACCAAGTCCTAATACTAAGCACATTCAACATTTATATTATAGTATACCTTTCTAGACACTTCCTTAAAGCTTGAGAGGGAGCAGCTGCAACCTCTTCTGAATTCCCAGAAGCCAGCTAAGCCTAGATGCAATGAAATTACCTTAGAAAAACAGCATATAGTTTTATCTTTGCTTGAAAATGAATCACCCAAGATGTGCAGTATGAACTATGCACTATTCTTAACAGTATGCACTATGCAATAGACATAATGTAAGTGGGCCAACTTTCTTTTTACCTTTCTCATCTTCACGAAACCATTTACGATAATCTGATTCTTGATCATAGAGTCTATCAAACGCCTTCTCAAACTTCTCAGCATGTTCCAACATAATGTAAGTAGAATTTCACCTAGTTGGAACATCCAAGCATACAAGGTTATGAGATTTAATCATTTCAGCCTCAATGCATTCTTTAAATCTTTTAAGCCTTTGAGGAGAAGATCGAACAAATCGTACAACATTCCTAATGCTATCAATGGAAGGTTGTTGTTCTTTTATGCCATCACCCACAATCAAATTCAGAATATAAGCACAGCACCTCATATGTAAATATTTCCCACCACAAACTAGCCCACCCCTAGCATCTAATTTCTTTTGAAGGTAGGAAATGGCCCCATCGTTTGAGCTTGCATTATCAACCGTGATAGTGAACACTCTTTCGATTCCCCGTTCTCTTAAACATTTCTCAACCTCCCTTCCAATGGTTTCTCCCTTATGGTTTTCAACGAGGCAAAAGTTCAAAATTCTTTTTTGAAGCCTCCATTCTTCATCAATGAAATGTCCCATCAAACTCATGTAGCCTAAATTTTCGTTTGACGTCCAACAATCAGTTGTCATACAAACACGAGGACATGACTTCATAAACCAAGCCTTTAATTTTTTATTTTCATCCAAAAACAACTGGTAGCAATCCCTTGAAATTGTGAACCTAGATGGTACTGTAAATCTAGGCTCTAATCGGTTCATCAATTTACGAAACCCGTGCCCTTCTACAACCTTAAAAGGCATTTCATCACATATAACAAATTCAGACACGGCCCTCCTATAATCGTCTAGGTTATAGCCAACACATTTTTTTCCATCTAAAGCATATTCTCCCTCATTAATGTTTAGCATATAACATTGGATTGTTCCCTTCTTTCCCACTTTAGTAAATATCCATTGATGACACCTATGCAAGTGTTTGTTCAAAGATTTCGTTCCATGTGTGTTTGGGTGACATAGATATATGGAACGATAATAGTTACATTTGGCCTTGTGTACTCCCTTAGTCTCCGTTAAGGGAAGCTTAGTGAAATGATTCCAAACCATGGATTTCCTACCCTTACTACCCTCTCTCTCAACCTCAGTTTTAATGCCCTCAACCTCAGGTGTAGGAAGCAAACTTGCAGGAGGATCTATGTTTGTAGGAGTAGGAGGGATTGGGTCATCTGCCATTTCTTTTTAGGTAAAAAATAATGATCAAAGAAGCAAAAAATTAATGTTTGAAAATAATAACAGAGAACTCAGAATAATTTTCGAGAGGGAGTGTGCGACAATGGGAACAAATGCTTCTTTGTAAAAACAGAGAATTACATAACAGAGAACTCAATTGGTTTAACCAATTACATAAAACGACAGAGAGCTCATCTTTGTAAGATCAAAAAATACCAAATAGAGAAAGATAAAACCTAAGAATTTGAAGCCAAAAATAGTTTGATTGAAGCAAGTAAAAGGCATGCTATGAGGTGAGCTCTGCAATTTGCGGTGGCTAGGGAGACGAATATTACCTGGGGAAATTACAGAGGGTGAAGTGCGGCGTAGAGGATGGTGTATGCGGCGGAGATTTCGGGTTGAGGTGAGCTTTGCGATTTGCGGTGGTTCCAGCAGGTGCGACGGTGGCTCCAGCGGCGGTGGCTTCTGGATCATGCGGCGGCCGCTCCTGGATGCTTGAGTTGAGACTGAGAAACGAGAACCCTAAGCTAATCGTGTGTGTGTGTGTGACTGAGAGACAGAGAAGTGACACGAGACTGAGAAGAGAACAGATGAGATGTGTGTGTGTGTTGGGCTGGGCTTGGGAGGTTAGTTATGAGTCAGGGACAGGGCTAGATAGGAGTAAAAAAAAAAGAGTTATACTTGGGACGGGCCGGGTAACCCGAAGGGTAACCCTAACCCGTCCCCAACCCGGTTCTAGGTCATAAAATGGGACACGGGTTCGTCCCTTACCTGAGTCGGGCCCGGGTCTAACCCGGCCCGAACCCTTCGGGCCAGGACGGGTTGACGGGTCGGGCCGGGTCTTGCTCACCCCTACTCTCAAGTAAAGTTTATTAGGAGACAAACAAATTTAGTTGCTTATGAGTTAGCTAGGGCATCTATTTCTAATGCTAGTCCCACTTTTTATCTTCCTACTCCTACTTGTATTGCTAAGATTATTATGAATGAAATTACTTAAGTTTGTCTTGTTAAAAAAAAAACAATACAAACTTATATTTGAACAAATGGGATTCACATGTTATTTTTTTTATTCGGAACCTATCATAATCAGGGTCTTTGGCTCCATAGTAGGTCCACCGGGGTGTTCCCATAGCTTCGACCTTTTAGACCGGTTATGATACTAATCCTCGGTTCAACAGCGATGAACGTCTGGTCTTTTACACACGGGGTTGGGCTACCTTCAAACTGTGCGACTCTAGGAATTGAATTTGCGTTCTTTGCTTTGAGAGAAAGTCATGTTACCAACTCTCTCAATACAGATTGGTAATTCACATGTTATTTATATTTGAAGATAGTATATTTATTTTATTTTTATACATAATATATAATTATATCAAATTTTATTCATATAAAAATTTAAATGTCATATAAGATATTCCCATCAACAATACAAATAACCTTTTTCAAATATGTCTAGTTTACTTTATAAATAATTAACGAACATTTAATGTATTATTTTTTAATATGAAAAATATAAATAAATAAACGAAAAAGTCATATAATTTTTTTTTTAAATTATTCATAATATATACCTAATTAATTCAAGTAAAATATAAAAAAAAAAAATGTATAAACGGAGGAAGCAACAAATTTGGTACAAGATAATGCTAGGGCGAGATAAATACGAATTATTTAACTAGATAAATAATTTATTATATTTTCTTAAGATTTTTTTATTGATAAACCACCGTAATTAAAAATTTTGGCTCCCAATAAAATTTCCTAAGTTTTTAAATCAATTAAATAAATGATTGATAGATATATATTTAATAATAAAAATAAAAAATTAATTTAATTACTTGTGAGAGGGGTAGCAAGAAAACTCTCTTATCTGTGTATCACCTTAATTATAGTAGCACCTATTTTTTTTTTATATAGCACCTATTATTTTTCACTTTAACCAAATTTTTTATATTTTATGTTTTTTAATTAATTTTATCATATGAATTTAATTTTAATCCACAGTTAGTGTAAAAAGGTTTCTTACACTATAATTTTTTTTATAGACAAATGTTAGTATTTGTTAGATTTGTTAATGGTGTGGGAGTTGAACATTCTCCTTCCTTATCACTCACTCCTTAACTCTCTCATCCCAACCACCTAGGGATGACAATTTAGACCCTACCCGCTGGGTACCAGTAAAAAATACACACAATGGATAAGATAAATACCCGCTTTATGAGTATGAGTTCGGGTATGAGTAATTATCCTCAAAATTTAATAGTATGGGTGCGGGTACGGGTACTCTAATAACCATCCCGTCCCGCACCCGAATATATATATATATATATATATATATATATATATATATATATATATATATATATAGATATAATTATAATTAAATATAAATTTTTAAGAATATAATTAATCTAAAAGTACTAAACTTACCTAGTTCATTATATTTAGATGTTTTTTTTAGTTAAATACTATGGTTTGTAATGTTATATGAGTAGATTTGAAATATATTTGAATGATTTTTTAATTAAGTTATAATGATCTTTTTTGTTATTTATTGCTTTTTCTTAGTTAAAGTGCGGGTAACAGGTGTGGGTATAGATACTTAAGTACTCAGAAGGTATGGGTACGGGCACTAAAGTTGCTACCCACATGGGTATAGGTACGGGTACGAGTATTTTTTTCAAGGGCGGGTAAGGGGACGGGTACTATAGTACCGTACCCAAATCTTACCCATTGCCATCCCTACAACCACCAAGCCAATGGCGGATCTTGAACCAAAAATTTGGGGGAGACAGAATAAATTTGAATGCATAATTCAAAAATATAATATCATATTATATTTCTAAAATTTAAGTTGTAATGTAAACTCAAAGTTGATAAAAAAACAATATTAAAGTAAATGACTAGGAATTACCTTAAAGTATTATTTTGCACTCTTTGAATAACTTGAAATCATCAATAATTGAAAAAAATTAGTTTTGGGGTTATTTTAGTTTTTGGGAATGGGATTTTTAGTTTTTTTTATATAGAGTTTGCGTTTTTTTTATTATTCTTATATGTAGATAAAAAAATTAAATTTTTTTGGGGTAGCCATATAGAAGCGCCGCCTCTGCACCAAGCCAACTTTATACCCCTTTCTTACACTATTATCTAATCATGTACTGTCAAATTATTAAAAATATTTGACTCTTACATTAACTAGCTCTAAATTCACATATAGGATAATAGATGATATATAAAATATAACTAATTGATAGATTAAAAAAACTTTATCATCTACAAAAATTAAATTCTTATCTATAAATTTAATTTTAATACGTGTAAAAGGTTTTTATGTACTATCATCTTGTCATGTTTCCTTTGTTGTCTAGCTTAGTGTAATACAATTCTCCCATTCTCCCTGGAGAGTCTTTCGAGTAGCGTTTTCTCCCGTATCATCATGCTTCTTTCGCCTGGTGTTGTTCCCATATCCCATTGTGTCTTCCTAATGGAGCCAAATGATCCCAATTCTTCAGGCAACCAATAGATGATGAAGATCCCCCTAATCATCTTTGATGAAAATGATGTGCAAGAAGGCCTGGAAACATGCGAAAAAAGTATGATAGGTAAGATCATTACAGAGAAACCAATCCACAAAAATTCAGTTCAAAGTGCTTTGGCAAATTTATGGTGCAATCCGAGGGGTTTCAGGATTGAAGAATTAGAGGGCCAACTTTATCAATTCTTTCTTGATGATCCTAAAGACATTACCTGAATTATCAAAGGTAGTCCTTAGGTGTTTCGCAATTCTTGGTTAATGGTAAAGGAATGGAGCAGAGAGATAGACCCAAAAGATATGGATTTCTTCAAGATTCCAACTTGGGTTCAACTATGGGGTCTCCCAACTAATTATAGAACGAGGCAAATGGGCATAAAAGTTGGTTCTTGTTTAGGAGAGGTCCCTGATTTTGCAATCTATGAGTTTCCAGAAAGGAAACTTATTGTTAAAATCAAAGTGGAACTTGATCTTGATAAGCCTTTAAAAGCCGTTTTTTTGGGTAGATTTCAAATATGAGACGCTTCCACAATTCTATTTCTTTTTTGGCCTCATAGGGCATGGTGAGTAAGGATGTCAACTCAACTGACCATTACACAAAGGTCAAGTCCAAAAATTTGGGTCCGTGGCTAAGATCTAATATTATGGGTAGAAGAAGGAGAGACCTCAGGCAATGATGCGATGAAAGAGTCCATGATCAGGAAGGGTTCTAGACCAAAAGTTTCTCTTGAGGTCGTGGAGAAGTTTTCTAAACTATCAGTAAAGGAGGGCCAGGTTCAACACATTCCCGAGCATCATGGAAGTGATCTCTCTGCCTTACAAAACTCTTTTGAAGATTATGATGGTAATATTAAATGCAGGCCTGTCTCCACAAACTCAAAAAATATTGACCTTGATGCAGGGAACTTGGCTCTTGTTTTCAACAGGTCAGTGCATTAAGAGATAATTCGATTAAAACCTGCACAGAATAATGCTCTTGTCAATAATAAATCAGAGTTTTTCCCTCCAGGAAATAAAGATATTATTTCTTGGCGTGCTACTGGGTTATATGGCTTTCCTGAACTTCATAATAAACATTCAACCTGTGAGCTTATTAGAAAGCTTAGCCATACTCATCAGGTTCAGGATTGGCTGCTCTTTGGTTATTTTAATCTGGTTTTGTCACAAGAAGAAAAGCTTGGTGGCAATCCAGTCAATGTTAATCTTATGGACAGGTTTAGGGATGCTCTTCAATTTTGTGACCTTTCTGATTTAGGCTATGAGGGAGATAAATTCACTTGGAGTAACAACCAAGCAAATCCAGATCATATCAAACCTAGATTAGATAGATTTGTGACTTCCCCTTCTTGGAAAAATTCTTTTTCTAAAGCTGCAGTTTCCCATCTCTTGAGATATGCATTAGATCACTTACCTATTTTGCTGGATTTAGCTCCTAACCCTGTTTTCAGGAAATTAAGAAAAGTCCAGAATTATCATATTTGAACAGATGTGGCTCAAAGATGATCATTGTGAAGAACTGGAACAGGACTCTTGGTTGAATAATCCCCTCCCCACTTTAATCAAGATTCCTGAATGTTTAAAGAAGCTGTCTAATTGGGGAGATCAAAGGTTTGGTGAAATACCCAAAAGAATCAAGCAAACTGAAAAAAAAAAAAAGCTAAAGGGTCTTCTTCTAAGGAGTCATGAGCCAGGATCAAGGATCAAATCAGAATATTAGAAAAAACTATGGATGATCTTCTGGAGAATGAAGAAATCTGGTGGGGCCAGAGATTAAGGGCCTTATGGTTGCACCATGGAGACAAGAACACCAGGTTTCTCCACCAAAAGGCCTCTCAGAGGCATGAAAGAAATTGGATCACTTCTATTAATGAGACTAGTGGTAATCAGGTCCATGAGGAACATAATATTGGCACAGTTCTCACAGATTACTTTCAAGATCTGTTCATGTCTTCTAATCCCACAAATTTGGTAGAAGCTACTCAAGTTGTTGAGAATAGGGTGACTGAAGATTTGAAGAGGACTTTGGAGGGTAATTTTACTAGAGAAAAAGTCCTTTGTGCTTTAAAACAAATGAAGCCAGCAGCCCCTCCTGGTCTAGATGGGATGCCTGGTCCGTTCTATCAATGATTTTGGGATACTGTGGGTAGTGATGTGTCTTCCCTTGTGCTTGATGTCCTTAATGGTGATGCAAACCCGGGTAATATCAATCAAACACTTATTTGTCTCATCCCTAAGGTTAAAAAAGCCTAAAACCCCAGGTGAGTTCAGACCTATCTCTCTATGCAATGTTTTTAAGATAATCACTAAAACTATTGCTAATAGGTTAAAGTTGATCCTCCCAAATATTGTTGGACAGTATCAAAGTGCTTTTGTTCCTGGTAGGCTGATTAATGATAATGCCCTAATTGCTTTTGATACTTTCCATCATATGAGAAAGAAAAAGAAAGGTAAGAAGGGTTTGATTAGCTTGATAGCCTGTGATAGAATTGAATGGGGTTTTCTCCACCAAGTTTTACTTTCTATGGGCTTTCCTAATAAATGGATTTCTTTAATCATGAAATGTGTTACTACTGTCTCGTTTTCGGTCTTATTAAATGGGAGACCCTTACCCTATTTTTTTCCTGTTAGAGGTCTTAGGCAGGGACACCCCTTATCCCCATATTTGTTTATTATCTGTGTAGAGATTTTTTCAAGCCTAATCCTTAATGCCCACGCTAATAATTCTATTCATCGAATTAGGATTGCAAGATCAGCTCCTGAAAAACCTAGTTTTTCTTTGCTGATGATAACCTTTTTTTTTTCTGTTTCTGGGAAACTAGGGAGGAAGTTAGGGAGATGTTGAAAATTCTGAATCTTTATCAATCTGCTTCAAACCAGCTTATTAACATGGATAAATCAAAGCTTTCGTTCAGCCTAAATGTTCCAGAAGATAGAAAGACTAATGTCCAAAGATGGATAAGTATAAAAGATGAAAGTCACTCTAAATACCTGGGATTACCTACTTTTGTAGGCAGATCTAAGAAACAGGTTTTTGATTTTATCCAAGATCGTGTTTGGAAAAAACTGAAAGGCTAGAAAGAAAAGTTTTTATCAGCTGCAGGAAGGGAAGTCCTTATCAAAGCAGTTGCTCAGTCAATCCCTACCTACATTATGGGCTGTTTTCTCCTCCCCAATAGTCTCTACAATCATTTGGAAGGCTTAATCAGCAAATTCTGGTGGGGAAGCAAGCAGGGTGAGAGAAAAATTCACTGGGTCAGCTGACACAAGTTGTGTAAAAAGAAAGTTGAGGGAGGCTTGGGTTTTCAAAGTTTTAAAGCTTTTAATGAAGCTCTTTTAGCAAAACAGAGTTGTAGGATTCTAAATCACCCTGAGTCTTTACTTGCCCAGTCTCTAAAAGCAAGACACTTCCCTAGATCGGATATTTTACATGCTTCAGAGGGATACTCTCCTAGTTTTACTTGGAGAAGTATTCATCATGCATGCTACTTGGGTTATTAAAAAAGGAGGATTCTGGAGGGTTAG
The DNA here is from genome assembly GCA_039655645.1 of Ammopiptanthus mongolicus. Taxonomy (NCBI): domain Eukaryota; kingdom Viridiplantae; phylum Streptophyta; class Magnoliopsida; order Fabales; family Fabaceae; genus Ammopiptanthus; species Ammopiptanthus mongolicus. Next base: position 43,767,218 of record CM077350.1, read on the forward strand.
GAATGGTGCAAATATACTAATTTGGGAAGATAATTGACTACCCCTCCAAGTGGGTCATAAAGTCTGGAGCCCTAAGTCTTCTAGTTGTGAAACTACTAGGGTTAACCGTCTGCTGAACTCTAATTCTCCTTCATGGAATATGCAGCTTGTTAATTCCCTCTTCCTACTCTTTGAATTTGCTCAGATATCCCAAATTCCCTTACCCTTCTATTCTCAAACATATTCATATATTTGGGGGGGGGGGGGGACAAAGATGGGGTTTTCTCAGTTAGATCGGGTTATCACAAAATCAAACATTGGGAATATCAACAAATTCCAAACTAATGTAATGCATATCAGAATGATGATTCTTGGAAATGTATTTGGAAAATCAAAATGTTACCTAAACATGCCCATCTTCTTTGGAGGATCATTAGTAATGTCATTCCAGTTCGAACCCTATTGTGAAGAAGGTGAGTCTCTTGTTCTTTAATTTGCCCGAGATGTAAGAGATATGTTGAATATGTGAATCATGTTTTTAGGGATTGTGTGGGCCTCGCAAATATGTCTCACATCTCTGCTAGGGATTCCGTTTTAGGCGCAGAGCTCCTAGGATTTTGTAGCATGGCTTTCTTCTTTCATCAAACACAACTCTAATGAAGCCTTGGAAATTTGTGCTTCCACCATCTATAGTATTTGGTGGGCTAGGAACCTTGCGTAGTTTGAAGTTCACCAAATCCTAGTTCCAACCTCGATTTCTAGGTCGATCTCTATCCTTCATGAGTTCAAAAAATGTATATTGGCCATCCCTTCCCTTTGTCCAGCTAGTTCAGAGCTTCAATTCTCTGGATGGCAGCCTCCACCGGAAAATTGCTTCATAATCAACTCTGATGCAGCCCTTTAGTTTTGGCCGCCACAGTTGATAGCTTCAGAGACCATGAAGGCAACATTTTGGCCGGCACTGTTGATAGCTCTTCTTGCCTTGGTGACGCGGAAGTTGCAGAGGCTATGGCCCTTCGTTTAGGGTTACAATTTGCAAAGCATCTCCTCTTTCTTCGGGTTGTGGCAAAATCGGATGCCTCTAAGGTCATCCAAGGGTTGAGGGATGGGCCTATTCCCTTATCTTATATGGGCTCTATTCTTTCTAATTGTAAAATGTTGGAGGCCCATTTTTTGGCCATTAGTTTTTCTCATATCAAAAGAGATGGTAACCAGGTGGCCCATACTCTAGCTAAGTATATGCTCTAGAGCACCGTAGTCAAATTTGGATTGAGGAGGTTCCCGCTATGGTTACTCATTGTATTATTAAAGACTTTTGTCCTATTGCTTGAATGAAAAACAATTTTTCCGTCAAAAAGAAAAGGTCCACAATTATTTCATTGAGCTCGCAAATTGTTCGTAGCATGTCTACCGCCACAAAAGATGACATGAAACTACCAAGTATCTATTCAATTAGCATAAATGATCTTTCAATTCAATAGTGGTTGATCGCAATGGAAAGTGAACTGAAATCTCAAGCGACATTTATCTGTAATGTCAGATGTTCGAATTCTAGAGTCATCATTTTGGGAAGGGCTTTACTTAACTATCACCACCGATCTGAAGGTTACACTACATGAAAGCTGCCAAATTGCGATAGCAACTTTGCCACAGTTTTGGTCCAACAGCTGCCGGTTATAATTTGTGGTGGTATCACGACTGTTTTGGTAAATCGCCCCAAATCACTCTTATTATTTTATATATAATAGGGACGAGTTTCACACCTTACTGTGAGGTTTATGTTATTATTACAATTACTCCATTAAGATCTATGGTATCATATCATTTACCTCCTAAGGTTTTTGATATCATTACACTTACACAGTTACACTCGTTATAACATAAACCTTATGGAAGGTCGGTGTAATTTTTTAAAAAATAGAAATGGTAAGTGTAATTAAACCAAACTGTAATACTCGCTAAAATGGTCTTTTTGGTGCAAATTTGTTTAAGTTAAAATTATTCAATAAAATGTATATAATCAAAGTGGGGAAATAGATTTTGATGGTAAGTTATGCGGTAGGTTGTTTTTTTCACCCCTAGTGCCAAGATAGGAGTAACTTAGCACTAAGGGCCTCTTGGTAAGCCTAAGAGTTAAGAAAAAGGGGGAAATGTTCACAAAGTTGGGGAGAACCCTAAGATCCCTAAATCATTCTCCAGAGAAAATAGAAAAGGAGGAAGAACGTCAACCCAAGATTGGAGGAGCGTGTTCATGGTGCGAGGAACCTTCTTTTCCATTCGTTTACTTCTTTTGGCGTCGAATCAGGTGAGGGGTTTAGATTTTAGGTGGGATTGTGGTTTGAATTTAGGGAAATTCGGAGGTATGATAATATAGGTTTTTAGGTTATGCAAAGGTGTGATTTTTGGCATGAAATTGTGGTTAAAATGTTTGGGTAATGTTGACATATGAGTAACTATGTTTGAATTGCTACATATGTTGTTAAACATCATGTGTGCACGCTCCTGTATGATTTAGAAACTGTTTTGGGACTTGGATTGGGTGGAAGTTCTGCAGAAATCGCGTTTCTGCGATTCTGCAGAATTCGCACCGGCGTTGGGCGCCATAATTCCTACGCGGAGCGCACGGGTGCCTGAGAGGACCCCTGATAACTGCTTCGTAGCGCTGAGCGCCAGATAATTAGTGCTGAGCGCTAGTGTCCAGCGCTGAACGCCATAGAGCTTGCGCTGAGCGCTGGGGTGGCAGAGAGCTAACCCTAAAACTTAATCCCAGGGCTGAGCACTACCAAGGCTGCGCTGAGCGCTGGGATACAGGTAGAAAACTTATTTTATTAATATAGTAAACATGAATGGCTTGCTCCAATGGATGATATATTGTTATATATGTTCTAATGTGGTTATATTCATGTGAGAAGACCACGGGTGAATGATATCTTGTTATATGGACGATGGTAATGTATGATTCTCAATGAGCCTCGTTATTTTAAAAGATATGAAAACTGTGTTTGAGGAGATATTGTGGTTTGATAATGATGGCAATACCCGTTATGTCATTGAACATTGAGTAAGACTTGGTAGGTCTGACCGGTCAGCGGACTCGACCGGTATATAAATGCGACCGCCGGAGAAGGGGACTTTAGTGAAAGAACCTTGGAGTTTGGAGGGTGATTATGTAGTGGCTAAGGTCACTTATCGGTCAGCGGATGTAGCCGTCGGAGTGGGAGACTCTAGTGAACAGCTCCAAACGGGATACAAGCATCTTACTCAATGGTGGAACGATTTTTGGAAGCAAACTTGAGAGAGTTGCTATGGTTAATCTAATTTATGCTTGTGGTATTGTCCAGTATGGTAAAGGACATGGAAACATTTACCTTCCTAATTATATGTTCAAGGTGATATACTTGTTATGTTTGTATACCCTCACTGAGTTCTGGGACTCACCCCCGCCCTTTTTGGTTCAGCTTCAGGTACACCACGTGGGGAGCCATCTCAGGGAGCCCATGCTCACGAGTAATGTGGGCAGTCGCTGCAGTTCTTTATCTCTTTTGTTTCTGATTAGTCATATGAGACATCTCTCCTTTGTTATGGATTTTGGGACCATTTCCCCTATTGGTTGTAAACAATTCTCTTCTTTGTTTTTAAAACTCTGTAAGTGAACTCAGGGCCACCTTGGCTTTTTGGTTTGGAATAATCATTTACTCTGATAGTATCTTTTGTTCGTTATATGTCTTGTTACGATGCGACTTGAGTGTGCTTGGAAGGCCTTGGGAATGAGACAGTGAGGTCTCATTCTGGCAGGTCAGGAACACCTGAGTTGGGTCCTGACACAAACCTTAGGAAAAGTCGACATAATTTTCATGCAAATAATTAGTCTATATACAGGCTCAGCCCAAGGCCAAAGCAAGTGAGGTCCTTGCTTTAGGTCTCAAAAAATCAAATTTTTCTTTAAAAAGAAGTCCACTTTTCATCTTTTCATATTATCTTTTCGATATGTTTGATACATCAACAAACATAAGGTAGCTCATTTGGTATGAAAGGTTTCCATTAGCTGCATAGTCCAAGGGATCAACTCTCATTGCGTACAAAATAATTATTTTTGTATGAAAAAATTGTTTGGCTAATTTGTTATTAGTTTTAAAAAGTCTCGCCACAGAATTTGCTTGAGGCCTCTATAGGTGTTGAGCTGGTCTGTCTATATAATTTTTGCAGATCTCTTTATAATAACTTGTGCAAAATCAACCACCAAATGCAGCCAACATTTTATATATCATGTGCAAAGCTTTGAGAAAATAATTTTAGAGAAGAAATTTATTTACACGTGATGCCTGAGGTGATTTGATAGCAAATAACCATGTACCCAGAAGACATTACCATGCATGGACATCCAAGGCTTATCAGGGTATGACGGGTTACAAACTTACAATTTAAAGTTGAGAATTGGAATGCTCAGGCTTGGCCATACATCATAATAGAATGGGAAAAAGTTCAAGTTCCTCCAAAACTAGATTGAGTGTAAATTGGGTAAGTAAGGGTGTATCTATCCTTGATTAGTTAAGATGCATTGAGATCTCAACCCACTTTGTCTAATGAAGGGTATATGCCCTTACTTTCTCACTTTACACTTAATCTCACTTTAAAGGAGTTTTATCTAAGAGAAAGGTGGTTTAACTATTGTTATCGTCCCTATATGTAACATAAATTTTTGATTTGATCCGTATATCTAAAAAGTTTGGAAATCAGTCTCTATATATGCAAATGTTAGCAAATTCATCTCTTTTGTCAGCAAATTGATCCTTATATATGACCCATATTTTTATTTGGTCCATATACCTAAAAGATTTCTAAATCGATCCCTACATGTGCAATCGATAATAATTTCGCTTCTATCCTATGCCAAGTTTTGAACGACGTGGATGCTTATTGTATAAAAACGCTTGTTTCTCTCCGATCTTTAGGAATAGAAGTAAAACCAAAATCGTCAGGGAGCCTAACCATGAGCGAGGAAGGAAAACGATGGAGAAGACACTACATTCAGTTCGCGCCGTTGTGACACCACGATTTAAACAATTTTAATTTTAAAATATTCTTTCTGTGGTGACAACAGTCACAAATATTGTTAATAATATTTTATATTTTACAAGTAATGCATGAATATTTGAAAAAAAAATCTAACATTTTTCATATAGTTTAATACTTCTAATAAGATATACATTTCTTTTATTAGAACTTTTTTCAAATACGTTCAATTCTGAAAATAAATCAAAATGATTAATATAAGAATGCTCACCAAAACTTACAGACTTTTCAAGATTAATAATACAATATTTTTCCAATTCCTTCTTGTACAAAGTTTAAATTTTTGAAATTTAAATAAAAAACCAAAAATAGCTTCCTATTTTGAAAGTTGTTCAAGTCGGCTTTTATAGAAGAAATATATTGATATAATATATAGAAAAATAATAAATACAAAAAAAATTTCAATTGGGTATGAGCTCCTTGGTAGACGACATGGACGAATTTACTATCGATTGCATATATAGGGACTGACTTAAAAATATTTTAGGTATAACCAAATCAAAAAGTGTCTCACGTACATAAGGATCATATTGCTGATGGCAGTAATGAATATTGCTAACGCTTGCATATGTAAGGGCCGATTTCCAAACTTTTTTGACATAGGGATCAAACTAAAAATCTGCATTATGCATAACGGTCAAAATATTAGTTAAACCAAGAAAGATAGTGGAATAGCTAGGATTTACCTGAATATATAAAGGACAGGGAAGATAACAAGGGAGAACTTTTTATTTATTCCCCTAAACATGGTCCTTGTATTGCATTTGGATTAACCATTGAGTTCTGGACCTGAGTTGTGGGCTTAGTGATATCACTGGTTTTTCATGAAACCAGTGGCCAATCTCTTAGCCTGCATTAATTCAGTTTTGCATATCCCCTTCTTGAATCCTCTATTTCCACAACAAACAAAGACCCTTGTGCGTAGCCTTGAGTTCTACATGCATATTAGTACATCGAAGCTGATGGCACCAATGAAGCCTAGACCCCTTCCAATACAATACCTGTAACTCCTAAATTTCCAAATGAACTACTATCTATATTGATTTTGGCAAAGTTAGTTGGAGGAGGGATCAAGCAAACTTGACGACGTTTCCTAATTCCTAGAGCCATGCATCTTAGAAGGCTAAACTTTAAGGCATTAATAAGCCACATTATAGCTTAACCCTAAGATTTGATCATGTGTCACAGTCTTACCTTCAAAAATATCGAGATTTTTGACTCTCCATATCCACCAAATGATGGCCAGAAACAAGATGCAATGTCCTTGCAACACAAGCTCTTGAAGTCTGATATGGACTTGGATTTTAGGCTTAATAAGAGGCCAAGTCCAACGATTTTGGCATGTGACACCAAATCATTAAGTGATGTCACCCTCCTTGTCCATTAAACCAAAATTTTCTTAGTGTGTGTTTTGATTAGTTGTGAAAAATAGATTATGTGTAATTGATTATTATTGTAATCGATTATAACAGAATTAGTTTTATATTTGAATGTGTTTGCTGGAAATTGATTTAAGATAATACTTCATTTTGGTTGTATAAAAAAGTCATTTTTATATAGAAAATTACAAACAAAGGGTATGACTTCTATAATTTAATAATATTTTTGATAGTTGATTTTGCAGGGATGGAATTGGAAGAGTGTTAGGTTTTGAAATAATATAAGAACTTTTTAAATAAGCTTCAAGCTTCAAACTTCTCTACAAACTATTTTTTTTCTTGTAAAACCTGTTTTTTTTTTTTTTTAATTTAATCAGGTTTATCCAACATATCAAATTAAACCCGAAATAATTTTTTTTCTTTCAAAAAAAACTACGTTGTTTGTTACGGAAATAATTTTTCCCAAACTTGTTCTTAAATGGTAATCTTTAGCTAGCTTACTAAATAAGAAAAATCATAAGAAACTTCCTCCAAGATATTTGTAGGGCACCTAGAAAGACCAATTTGCCCCAAAGACCTACTTTGTCTCAAGACACGCTCCTTTATAAATATAGATACAGTAACCACTAGGGTAAGGGTCATTTCTCTCACTCTTTACCTCATTGCACCTTTGCCTGAGCATTGGAATGTCTTGCAGCTTTGCAGGTTCTTAGCCCTCTCTCCAATGAACCAGGAGGCTGTAATAATGATTTGGATCTTTTCCAATATGGTTTCACCACCCCTCGACTTCGGTAGAGGTCATTGGCTTTGTGGGCAACTCAGCAGGCACATCAGAGCACTAAGTTGCGGGCAACTATTGTAGATTGATATTTGGGAGCTCGAGCCCAGGCAGGAGCAACATGGGTTGGCATGCCCACTACGGTTTAAAAGGACCTAGCAGCCCACCTTCTCAAAGATAAATAAATATATTTAAATAGAATTCCCTCTTAATGAGGGTCTATGTGATAGAATTTCATTATAATTACATGGATACCTAATAACACGGAAATTATACCTCATATATGTTACTTCTCTACTAAATAATCCCACACTATAAATATAAGATTTGGCACTCCGATATGCACATATATTCTCACACACTCTCCTCTCTTACTGTAAACTTTACACTCAATTTAGTTCTATAAAAAATATAAGGAAAGAAAAAGCGAGGAAGGAAAAGGAGAGTAAAAAGTTGTTTTCCCTTGTTTGGTTTTGGAAGGACAAAGGGGGGAAAGAATAAATCTTGCAGGTCCCACATCAAAATTCTTTTCCTCCCGTTTTGGAAAGAAAACACCAGGAAAAGCATCACTTTTAGATCAAATGACCTAAACACCCCTCTCGGTACTAGACTATTAGCACCACAAGCCTCTCAAGCCACCAATTGTTCCGCATTGTGACAAACCAATGTTGTAACCCATGTGAAACGCACGGGTGACCTTTTAGATGAAGACCCCTAGGGGAGGTTGGTTTTTAATAGTTCTGATTTCTTATTAATTTATTATAAATTTTAAGTTCTTCAATTTTAATTTTTAAAAGAGAAATCATTCTTTAACATCAAAATAGGTACATGAATACAACGTCTTTTTTTATGTATTTTTTCAATGCGTGTATACAAAGAAGATAAAAATCAAGTAAAAGATAGAGATAATATACACTGTCAAACAGGGTCCCTAAAATTTTGAGGTCCAAATAACACACTATTTTGACAATAAAGATTAAGATAAAGAGATAGTATAAAAAAAAAAAATTAAATAATGAAAAATAACTACGACAATTAATATATAAAAAAAATTAATAACAAAAATAAAAACAAATATTTAATGAAATTGTTTCAGTTACATCATATCATATTTTTTGGAAAACTTCTTTGTAAACAACATTCTTAACAATAGAGCATGCTTCACCGTCATCATTACAACTTAAATTTTCAATCCACTCCTAGATTTTACCCAAGACGCAACAACATATAGTTGATCATGGGAGAAAACAGGTTGTGGCAAATATAAACCAACATGAGATAATGTTTGCCCTTGACTCTTATTTATAGTCATTGCAAAACTCAAAACTATTAGAAATTGGCGTCTTCGAAACTGGAAGGGAATTCTAGGATCTGAAGGCACCAAATTCATCCTAGCAATGTAGATTTTATCTCCAATGTGATTCCCAGTACCAACTTTAGCACCAATTACATTTGATCCTAATTCAGTCACAATCAATCTTGTTCCATTATAGAGGCCAGAAGAATAATCAATATTCCTCATCAACATAACAAGTACACCTACTTTAAATACAATTTTATGATTAGGCAATCCTGAACACCTAATTTGATTAAGAAATTCAGGAGTTAACCACTCAGAATTAATACCACCAACGTCTTCCATCTAACACACAGAATTAGAGCTAAGATATTCCCTTTCTTCACCAGGTAGTAACGATAACCCTTAGTTATTAACCTTTTCTGCAATTTCTAATTGCGGCACCAATATAGCTCTATCTTCAAAAAAATGAAATTGCTCATATTATCCACTATATTAGGATAAGTAGAAGATGTTGGAACCAAAGTGGTTATGGTCCATAAACACCTTAAGATTTTGATGTTAACAAAAGACTAAAATTGAATGAACAAAGATTTGTTTTGGACTAACGTTTTATCTGAATGTGCAAATTCTTCTAAGTCCAAAGACTTAATGATCGTCTTATCCTTCTGATCACAAAGAATTCTCCATTGTGCTAATTAGTCATGGTTTTCAGCAATCAAAGAGTGATTACTCTCTTTTCACCATGGGTTCTGGCCAAGCCTTGGTCATCCTCTTAGTTTATGTGGATGACATCATTTTAGTTGGACCTAACCCTACTCGACTAGCCACTGCTCAAGCCTTGCTGCAGCAATCCTTTAAACTGAAAATATTGGTTGATCTGAATTACTTTTTTGGGCCGGAGATTGCTCGCTCAACCAAAGGCATCTCTTTGTCTTAAAGAAAGTATGCTCTGTCTTTGTTAAAGGACACTGGGTTTTTGCTGCAAAACCAGTCCCCTTGCCCATGGAGCCCAACACCAAACTCTCAACATATAGAAGGTTAATTGGTAGACTAATGTACTTGACAATCTCTCGGCCTGATATTACCTATGCAGTCAATAAACTCAATCAGTTTATGCAAGCACCTCAGTCTTCTCAACTTCAAGCAGTTCACCATCTGCTTAAGTACATCAGACAGTCACCCGAGTAGAGATTATTCTTCCCTCACTCTTCATCCTTGAAGTTAACTGCCTATTCTGATGCGGATTGGGGTAGTTTCCCGGACACTTGAAGGTCTATAACTGGTTTGTGCACCTACCTTGGTGATTCCCTCATCTCTTGGAAGTCCAAAAAAACAGCACACTGTGTCAAGGTCCTTGGCTGAATTTGAATATCGGGCATTGGCATGTGTTGTAAGTGAACTCCTTTGGCTCCGCAACCTACTGTTACACTTTGAAGTTCCAATCACAACTGCCATGGTCTTCTATGACAGTTAGGATGCCATTCACTTGGCTTCCAATCCATCCTTCCATGAGAGGTTGAAACATATTGAAATTGACTGTCACTTCGTCAGGGAACATGTAAATTCTGGTTTCATCAAGTTGATCCATGTTCAGACCACTCACCAGGTTGCAGACTTGCTAACTAACCTATCTCTTCTACCTAATTCCATTCTTTGATTCCAAAGTTGGGAGCCTTGGACATCTTTGCTCCAACTTGAGGGGGTACTAGAGTTAGTTAAATTAGTTATACTTTCAGTTTAAGTTAGTTACACTTTCAATTGTATCGTTACTGATGTATAGGTTTTACATCTTTATTCTTCACAACATTATGTATATATATCTCAATTTGTAGTGTTTGAATCAATTAATGAAATTCACATTCAGTATCTTCAGTCTCAATATGTTCGTTTATAACTGTAAGGTCATCTTCTTCATGACGTCGCTGCAACTACAACAAAGGGAGAGACAAGCTCCCATGACTGCTTCCTCAAGCGCCATGCCCAGTCAAGCGCCACCAGCGAGCCAGGCTTTGCCGTATACTTTTCCGGAATCTTCGTTCCCTAAAATGAGCTCGACGAGAGAAAGAAGGATGGGCGAGGGAGAAAGCTAAGGAGAGAGAAGATAGGATGAAATCTTAAATTTAAAAATTTTAAGAATTTTAAAATAATATTTTGTTTTTCCAAAAATGGGCCTGCTCATGGTGGGAGACATCAGATGGTCTCCCACCCTAGCAAAAGCCTTGGTATGTATAGTTGAACTTGTTTCTTGTACGGTATTTTCTTTCGATTAGTGTGACAGTCATTAAGGCTTAAATTGCATGTTTGTGATGAGTCTAAGCGACACGAGATAATTGAAGGAGCTAATTTGCATTCAATGTGATTTTATTTAGCAAAACAAAAATCTAAATGTTGCATACCATTAAGCATGCACTTTGAATTTGATCTTGGATTTATATGTACAGAAAAAATATTGTTGGAAAGGGTTTCCACTTAGATATCTGATTAGGGGTGGCAAAATGGGTTGGGCCCGATGGGTCAACCTGTTTAACCCGCCTATTTTGGCGGGTTGGGTTGGGGTTCTCAACCCACCAATCCATTTTGACCCGCCCTGCTTAACCCACCAACAAGGAGGGTCAGAGGCATGGTGGGTTGACCCGCCAACCTATTTCTCCTTTTTATGCCTAATTTTCTATCTTTTATAATTATTTTTAATTTTTTTATTATTTTTTTGCGGGTCAACCCGCCAACTCGTCAACCCATTTTCTAGTTTTTTTCTTTTGGCGGGCCAACCCACCAACCCACCACTAAACGGGGTGGGTTAGGAGGTCTAACCCATTTTGTTAAAGCGGGACAACCCGCCCCTCCTCGTTTTAGGCAGGTCAATGGCGGGGCGGAGCGGGTTGGCCCGTTTTGCCACCCCTATATCTGATCATATCTTAGAAGATTAATCTTGCACCTATCGAATAAGTGGATACTCTGAAAAACAAAACAAAAATATTACATACCGTTCAAATCTTGCCACGTGTAATGATAGCCACGAAAAACTAGCTAACACCACTTTATCACGATATGTTTATCTTATCTTTTTTTTATTTGAATCTCTGGGAAATGCTTAAATAGATTGAATGCAAAGAGTCTTTTATGAAAAAAGTCTAATCCCCCTATCAGATTACTATAGAAGAAGCAAGCCTTCTAAAAAGGTGAATTGTTCGGTACCATTCCAAATTTGGAGGTAACTTTTACCTGCATATGTGGTCCAACCAACAGTTACCATCTCAATTAAAATGATCTATGTCATCACCATATTGGAAAAACTTCTTATTTTGTCTAAGTTCCACATCCTACTCTTTCTTTTATCTATTGGCCCCACGGGACATGGTTGCAAAAATAAATCTAGAAAGCACTTTTAACTACACTTCTATTTTTAGATCCACAAGTGTCATTTTGCAACATTAAATAATTAAACTTTGTGATTTTTCTATAAATCTCTAACCCCCATGTGTTCATTGACCTTGAACTCAGAATAGAGCAGGAACCCTAACCCATCTGTCAATCCCTAACCCAGCAATCGAGCACGAACCCATTCAACCCAGCAATGGCAGATTAATGCTCTTCCGGACGTATGAGTTGCTTCTCCTTCCTCCTATACATGTTCTTAATACCACTGTGATAACCACCATCTTCATAGCCCCATCAATTTCATTCTTCTACATGAAAAAAAACAAAAATACCATTCAAACAAATATCAATGGCAGCCACCTAAACCAAAGTCAGGCTGAGCAATACAAATCCAAACCCATTTTTTTGAAACAAAAGAAACGAAGGAGGAAAGAACTGTGATGCAACCTCCACCGTCACACGTAGTACAGCCACCATCGCGCCACCATCCGCAAGCCGCCGCCTCCAGGCCATTCTCGTTCAGGTGATGCAGGTGCTCCTAGCACTGCCACCCGCTCCTCCATTGTTGTTCCAGCACAATTCTTCTTCCTAGCACGCCGCCTCCGCGAGTTGACTCACCACTGCGAACAGAGTCACAGACTGACATACCACTGCAAGCCTCCACCACGCGACTACTTCAATGCCTCCGCACCCCTGCCGCCGGACAACCACCCAGCCCACCGTTGTCCTGCTCTTCCTTCTGGTCTTATGATTAGTGAGTAGACCAGGAGCAATTATTTGCTTCTATCCCTTTTATGTTATTTGCCTTTTTTATTTAATTTAATTTAATTGAATTTTGTTCTTTTGTTTTTTTTTGGGTGTTAAGGGGGCCTTTTACGTCCAGGAGGAAGGACAATTTGTTGGTGTTGGCTCACAACAATAGAATGGATAGGATGGGAACCGACGATGCCATGGATACAATTAGGTTGGGGAAAAGTGGATAGATTGCCGGGTTGAATGGGTTGTGCTCTATTGCTAGATTAGGGATTGAAAGATGAGTTAGGGTTCCTGCTTTATTCTGGATTCAAGGTCGATGAACACAGGGGGTTAGAGATTGAAGAAGAATCACAGAGTTTAATTATTTGATTTTGCAAAATGGTACTTGTGGATCTAAAAATAAAAGTGTAGTCAACAGTGCTTTCTAGATTGATTTTTGCAACCAGGTCCCATGGGGCCAATAGATAAAAGAAAGAGTAGGATGGAGAACTTAGACAAAATAAGAAGTTTGTTGTAACATCCCGATTTTCTGTAACTCTAATCGAGTTGGTTAACCACGATTAGGGATTTGGTTGATTGTATGACTGATTGTGTGTTAGTTTAAGACCTAGTTGGAAGCTTAAGAATAGGCTTGAATACAGTTGGAAGTGCCTAAGGTGTAACACGAGTAACTGGGGAAAGTCAGAAGTCTGGAAAGCTCTTCCCAGCTGAGCAACACGCTCAAGCATGGGAAGAGTGCACACTCAAGCATGCCAATGCTTAGATGTTGGCATGTTGCACGGTCAACGCTTGGACGTGCTGAATTCTGGACGCTTAAGCGTTCTCAGCAGAACAAGTTTAGTTTTTCCTTTTTTCCTCATTAGTGCTCGAAATTCCTAAGTTTCCCTTGAGCACTGAACTTCGAGAGAGAGGCTGAGAATTCCTTGAGTGAGAGAGTTGAGTTTGAGGAAGATTGAAGCTTCGGATTGAGATTTTGACAACACTGTTGCAATCGTGACGAAGTTTTCTAGAAATTCATCCGAATGATTTCTCGACTTGTCGAAGGTAAACCCGAATCGCTAGTACGTGTTCTTCATGTTTCTACCTTTTCGTTTTTGCTTTGATGTTGCCCTAGGGCTAACACTATTGCATATGTGTTGTCTTTGTGATTAGAGCAAAGTTCGTGCTCGTGATTGTACAAGTTTTGGGAGCTTGAGGCCTAGGCTAGGGAGGAGGTCTGTGCTGTTCTTGGTGTTGTGTCTGCGTGCTTGGTGGTGCCTGTTAGGTGGCGAGAAAGATTACTGTTGTTGTCGGGAAGACAAAAGTAGCGTAGATGTCATTTTTGCTATGTGTAGGGAAGCCCTAAACCCTACTAAAGGTTGAGCCCCGATAAAGTACCTAAACCCTAGGTTTACTTTACTTTGGGCTATCACTGCTAAGTTGGAACCCTAGGTTAGATAACTGTTGATCGATGATGAAATTCTTTGCATGACTGATATGTTGCTGGTTATGCTAGTTTCTAGTTGTCTACGTGCCTATATGCCTACTTGGTTTATGATATGCTATGCTTGTTATGCTATGTTGTTATTGCTATTATGGTTGTTGCATTTGTTGTTATGATGTTATGGCGGTGTGCCTGAGTTAAGTCGTTGAGTGGCTATGAGCCCTGTATGAGCGAGTTGATACCGTGGATGGTTTTGCTGTTGTGATGTTCTGTGTTGGTTAAGCTGGAGCTGCGGCTCGTGATGATGTGTGGCATCATGTGCTGGTTTGCTGTTGAGAATTTAGGCGTGAGGATCCCGTATCATCTCGTTGAGGTTGTTTGGTGCATGTCATAGTTTCCAAGTGGCAAGGTCGTATGACAGGTAGTATGGGCTGCACACGTCATGCGAGGTTAGTTGTATCTGAGGGCGGGTATGGAGAGCGGAAGGGGCGGTCAAGTGAGTGACCTTGGGGATGTTGCCGGTCTCGGGAATAATCTACAGTGACGGATAGGGTTGCTCCTATCGTGTCGTGATGCCCGATCCAGTCCGGTTTGCCCGAATAATCTCTGAGCTTTCCACGTTCCAGGCTAATGTCCCGAAACGATCAAGACACCCCGGTCCCGGGCTCGGGAGGGAGATGCAATCTTATTGGTCACGGCGAGCGGTCGATTTCTTAGACAAGCTAACTCTTGTTCCAGTGTGGAACTCTTTGTTGTGAGATTCAGCCGACATGCTGTATGGGATTAGTATCCCGGTCTAGAGGATTGATCTGAGGGAGAGATTATGGAGATGGATGTTGATTACATATGTTGACTCGAGCGATGTCTGGCTGTGTGAGATATCTGTTATACCTATTATATCTGTTGTACATGCTACTTGTTATATATGATGCTATGTTACTAGTGTTGTTCCGATTTATAGCACCGTATTATTATCTCCCTGTCGTTTCTTTGTATGTTGCTGTTTCTGCCCTTCATTCGTGAGAAGACAACGAGCCTTCAGCTTTTGGAGATGGATTCGAGGAGGCACCCTTTCATCACCGCGGCACTGCAGGTGTCGGTGTTGGGGGAGATCGAGATCATATACTATGATGATCGGGGGTTGGCGTGTGGACACCTCTACCTTTCTGACGGTCTACACAAGGCCGATCAGTATGCTCTTCAAAGGTGGGGCTTCACACCGCGAGGATGTTTTGGGGCCTTACAGAGTTGTCCCGTTTCTACCTTTCACCCAGATGTGGCAGCTGCCGAGACGCCAGGAGAGGGACTACACATGGGCAGCACCCGCGACTTCGCACGCTTCCAGCCGCAGAGGTTTTGTGCTGCGAGGCCAGCGGAGGAGGACCAAGTAGTATCTAAGGACCTACAGGAGGCGTAGGGTGGTAGTGTCTAGCTCTCCCTCCGAGTACGAGCTGTTGGTGGTTTATCGGCGTACTCATGGAGAGGGCCAGGATAGTTCCGGGCATCCGCATCGCTGATGGTGGGATCCTACTAGTGCATATAGGTTGCGAGCCGAGCGCTTTGATGTACTTTTTGAGTGATGGGTGGGTAGTGCTAGTGAGCTGTGGGAGCTCTTTCCTTTCTTTTGATGTATATGTTTTATACTTCCCAGTTTTTATGTACAGTTGGTTTGTATATATACAGTATCACAGTGCCCTACTGATGGGGCTACTCTTATGCATGTTTATGTATATAGTTTTTCCTTACTTTTGCGTTACTTTGATCTATTTTTACCTTTACCGTGCGCTTGTATGTTTCCGCTGTTTTCTTTCGCTACGCTTCTTGAATAATGCGCTAACGTTATAATAAGGTTAATGTATAGTTATTAATATAATCTTGGGACTAATGGGATTATCCTATATAAGTGGGGTCGTCTCATTTTGGTGGTATCAGAGCATTGTGAATATTCTGAGGCTAATGGGATGACTTCATGTATATGAGGTTGTCTCATTTGTTCAACGTGGCGATCACATGGATCATTTTAATTGAGGTGGCAACTAGTGGTCGGACCACATAGGTAAGGTAAAAGTTACCCCAAATTTGGGGTGGTACCGAAGAATTCACCTTCTAAAAAATGCTAGAACCAGCAAGATTATTCGAATATACCTTTCTTATTAACTTTTTTGTTTTGTTTCTTCCTTAGAAATATTAAATACATTTTTTTATACAAGAAATATCAAATACATTGAACTCTATTAGAAAATTCAAAAATATAATATTCATAAATGACATATTGATCTTTGACTTTTTTATTATGGACTACCACCATGAACAACACTGCGAATACAATATACTACTCATCACTTCAACGAGTGGGCTTTAGGCTGATATTAGATCAATAACAGTCAATCAACTCTAGAAGCAGTAACTTGTAACCATCTCAATGTTGCATCTTGCTCACTATTCGCCATCCCAAAGTTCTTCAACAGTCTTATAAGCACCGTACCTTTGATGAACAAATAATCCAGTACCAGTAACAAGCCTCTCCTGCATGATTAAATTTCAAATTTTATTCAAAAGAGGAAGCTCTTGACACTGACCTAGCATTATTAATGTTGTGACACACATAAATAATCAATCTGTGCTTTATAGAAATACTAGAGGAAATATGTATTAATAGAGGGATAAAAAATGTTCCTTCTAAGGTGAGGGCGCAAACAAGTCCCTCACCCATCCACCACCAGTTAATAGGTAAAACAACAGGCTTTTTTTTTTTTTTTTTTAAATTTCCAAAACCCATCCTTACTCTTACCTCCACCTCCTCCCCCACCCAACCGCCGGCGCCAACCCCACCCCATCTGTGAACCAGCTGCCTACATGGACCTCTACCTGCCATCATATGACCATCGCCTACCACCGTGAGTCGTGTCTCCCATCACCATTCACCACCGTGAGTCGCACTTCCTCCGCCGACCATCGTGAGTCACACTTCCTCTGTTGAGCCCAGGCGTCACAACCGTGTCCTCCACCACATGAGACCCATGCCGCTCCAGCCTCGATCTCCACCATCACTGTCGCGCGACCCCTGCTCGCTCACTGCGCCACCACCACGCGCCATCCAGCCGCCGCGTGGGTCACTTACCACTGTCTTCTCCCTCTTCTGCGTACAACACCCTCGTCCATTTTTCCCTCGTGTTTCTTCATCTGGTCAATCTCAGACCTCGATTTGGAAACTGGATGAAATCCAAATGGCGCCATGATCGCGGTGGGGAACTAGACGATGTTGAACCAGGGGGTGTGGTTGTACCAGAACAAGGAGCATGCTCGCTGGTTGGAGATGGCTTCCGGTGGAGATGGAAGGGATAGGGATAAAAGTGTCAT
This sequence comes from Ammopiptanthus mongolicus, assembly GCA_039655645.1. Classification (NCBI taxonomy): domain Eukaryota; kingdom Viridiplantae; phylum Streptophyta; class Magnoliopsida; order Fabales; family Fabaceae; genus Ammopiptanthus; species Ammopiptanthus mongolicus. The sequence continues at coordinate 43,784,644 of CM077350.1, forward strand.
TTTGTTTTTCTTAGGTGACATGTTTAACCATTATCAAGTTTCAATCATAACCATCCAATTAATTTATTAATATATCTGAGGGTAAAAAAAGGTGGATCACTGGTGAGAGACTTACTTGCTCCCTCACTATAGAAGCCACCGATAAAAAAAGGATTTTACTTTTTACTTTTTGTTAGGGAAACACGATAATAAGGATAGGTTTATTTAATACTATATAGGCTAAGCTCTACTTTTGGTCTCTGATCTTTATTTTAGATTTCGTTTTGGTTTCTTTTTTATTTTTTGTTCTGAATTGGTGCCTTATCTTGCAAACATTAGCCCATTTTGGTTCTCATCATCAACTGTGTCACGAATGCCGTTTGTTATGCCTTACGTGGCTAACGTCCGTGAGATGTGGCATTCACACCTGGCCTCCCTTCCAGCTAGGATTCGACCATTTCAAAGAGGAGGGTCATCTTTCCCAATTTAAGCTCCTAGGTTTTCCCTGTTCTTCCCGAAATCCATTCCTACTCCAACAATGTCTCGAATTGATCCCTATTGTTGCAGTTGTGGGCCAAAATCGCACAGGAAACATGACGCAACGGCCACCTCACAACCCTCTCATAGTAGTGGCACGCGCAGATGGTATCCCTTGTGCGACTGCGGGAGATTTTCGTCCTTCGAACTGCATTCACACCTACAAATCATGGCAGGAAGTTTCGGGGATGCAAGAACTATAAGGTGTGTCAACATCCTCCATAATTGGTGCACACTCCTTCCTTTTTCGTTTTGTTTCACTGATTTTGCAATTTTTTGATGTTGTGAACAGAGTCGTGAAGACCATTGGTGCGGTTTCTTTCTGTGGTATTCAGAAGAAAATGTTGATGATAAGGACCTGCAAATCACGAGATAGAGGACAAAGATCTTGAAACTGTAGATATCATTGAACTCTACCAAAAGATGGTTAAAGATCTCCCTTGTCAGTAGCTATGTTTTTTTTTTGGGTGAATCTGATATTAATGACAATGTCATGGTCATTAATCAAAGCATATGGACAATCAGTCATTACCTATCCAAAGCTGTTTAGTTATTTCAGGAAAATGTAGTTAGTTTCAGTTGTTATTGTCCAGCTGTATTTCAATTGTTATTGTCCAACAACCCTTGCAACCTCATCCTCCCTTGCCTCACCAACCCCTTGTTCCTCAACAGGCCCATGCTGCTCAGCAGGGACACTTTCATCAACAAGGCCTTGCTCCTCAAGCTGACCAAACTCATCAACAAGCCCATGCTCCTCAACAACAAAGCATTCCTCGGCAAACCGATACTCCTCTGCATGCAAGTTCTCCTCTTCAAGTTCATTATACCGAGCAGGCCCATTCTCATCCATTGACTCCTCTCTAACTTGTAGCCCACTATCCTGAGCAGGCCCATCATCCTTAGGAGGGCCACTAATTATGTAGGTTGTGACAAAGGATGCAACACAAACAGGTCCACCTTCCCGTGGACCCTTGCTAAGTCAGTCGTCTCTATTGCACCCTTACTAACTATTAAACACAAAATACAAAAATTGGACCACAATGTCAGAGGGACCACAATGTCAGAGGGACCACATACGAGCGGAACCGCAATGACTAAACCCAAACCCCACTACCATAAATGAACAAAAACCCACGAACCCTAAACCAAAACACACACACAACTTTGAATGACAGAAGCGCAAGCAGACAAACGAAACCTTTACAACAAAGTACAGACCGAAATAACACACAAAAGACAAACGAAACACTGAAAAGAAGAAATGAGTGGAGGAAAAAGACATTCAAACCTTCAAATGTGACAGTCGATTTGAAGCAAACCCTAGCTAAGCTCCGAAACGTCCTTCTTACAAACCCTAACCCTTGCTTAGCTCTCTCTATCTATGAAGCATGACTTTAGTTTTCCCTCCAAATGAAGCAACGTGATGAAACTCTTCAACTCTTTGTTTGCTATTTGTGATATAAAACATCAAAACGACGTCGTATTAGACACGATCGAAATCATAGTGTCAGACACTCCACGTAGACCAATCAAACACCGTTAAGTCCACATCAAACCCACATATGCAAGTTCCGTTAACGTCACCGACGAAGTTGACAATGAGGACCAAACTAGGATATTTGCAAGATACGGGACCAATTCAGAACATAAAATAAAAAAAAGGGACCAAAACAAAACCTAAAATAAAGATTAAGGGACTAAAAGTAGAGTTTAGCCTACTATATATAAGCCAGGGCTGGGATCCAAAGTGGAGGCGGAGGTTCACCCAAAAAATTGCATTTAGGGTACTTATTCAAGTGATTACACCACACTAAAGTTACTCATCCATAGGGAGGGACGACCAAAGCCAAGAGGGAAAGAACCTTATCCAGAACTCTTAGACAACCCAATTTCAATATGAACCTTATCTAGAACTACTTGCCTGCTTAATTTCAGAAATCTTGGCTATCAGGTCATCGGGTATGGACCAGTCAAAGACATCAAAGTTTCCTTTGATTCTTTCCTCGTTAGTGCTCTTAGGTAGCACACTATGCCCCATTTGCATGCCCCACCGAAGGGCCACTTGTGTTGGTGTCTTCTCCAATTTCTCTGCAACCATATTGATAACAGGATGCTTAAGGATGTCACTCTTGAGAAATGCTGGTGACCCTAGTGGAGAATATCCCTGAAAAATAAAATTCATCATGAATCATGATAGATAATTAGAAATCAGAAGACCGGTTGTTGAGGTACCACCATTTCAAGATTTAGTAAAATCATCTTCAAATAGCTATAGAAAAGTTCACCAAAAACACAAAAGGAACAATTATTCTTTTCCTAGTCGCTAAAGATTTTGCAATAAGTCACTGGATGTATTTGCATGACTATCAGCTATTTTAGGTGAATTATATCTGCCATACTTACAGATAAATGAATTCCTTTAGATTCACAAAATGCATGCAACTTTGGCTGCTGCCATGCTGGGTGCAATTCCACTTGGTTAACTGCAGGAAGCACCCTTGCTATCTCCAACAGATCTTGAAGCTTCTTTGAAGAGAAATTGCTCACTCCTATAGCTCTAGCCTTGCCACAGTCATAGAGTGCCTCCATTGCTCTCCATGTAGTAGGTATGTTAGGATGTATAAGATTTTCAGGGTTGACTCCAATTGATCCCTTTTTCATGCGGACCGGCCAGTGGATCTACAAAATGAATCAAATCAATTTATGGAAGGAAGAGATTAATAGATGGCCCCTTGATTGTTTGCAACTAGCTGTAGATTTGTTGCATAAAATGAAACTAATATAATAAATTGGGAAAGCATGATTTGGGATCAAAGTGTTTAATCATCGACAACATCTTCAAGGGAAAATCGCATAGCAGTAAAGATAGCACATACTAGATAGAGATCAAGGTAGTCAAGTTGCAATTCTTGCAAAGTTCTATCTAACGCTTTTGGCACATCTTCTGGAGCATGATCTGTGCACCTGGAGATAGTCAATAAAGCAGAGGATCTTTGTTCAGCAACCAAACTCAAACATATGCTTCTAAAATTGAAAAACCTAATAGAATTTTGAGAAGACAATAAACCAGAGTTTGGAGGTGATCCATAAGTCTTCACGCTTGACAACACCATCATCAAAAAGCTTCTTGAGAGCAGACCCAATCTACCGAAATGAAGATTCACAAAAAATAGAAAAGTTAACTTGCTATCATAAGACATTAATCTTTTCAATTTTATCGAAGCAAATTGAATTTATGAGCAACTTAAGTAATTCAGATGTAAATAAGCATAAGTCGAGACATATAAGTAATACTTTATCATATTACAATTCATTTGTTATAATAATGTTCAAAGGCATGTATTGCCTAGAAACAATATGAATAGCGCAAATAAAAGGTATGAATGACTAATTATAATTACCTCTGCCTGATTGGAATAGGCCTGAGCACAATCAATATGCCTGTATCCAACCTGAATTGTCACACACAACAGTCAGCCATCTCTTGGATTAGTACTTCTACTTACAATAATCAATCCTAAAGAACTGTTTACCTAAATTAAAATAATGAATATCTAAAGTGAAGTATTCGAAAATATATAATAAAATCAAGGTTTTCAATTACGTTCTGCACCATAATTGTGACCGCAATATTATGGTTTTAATAGTCTTCACAACTGACCTTTAACTTCAATTGCAGTCTCATTTTTTCGCAATGGCAGAAGGCAACATAATCGCAACTGTAATTTAACTGTTCTTCTATTATGAAAATGGGGGGTCTAGAATTTTCATTGTGCTTCAAAAAAATCATTATACCTTAATGGCAGTGGAGATGGCTTTGGCGACAACACCATTATCAGCCTGCCATGTGCCTAACCCAATGGAAGGTATGTTGGCCCCTGTGTTCAACTGAAAGAACCTGATTGCCTTGACCATGTTCTCTCAACAATAACTAGCTATTAAGTTCCACCAGCAATGGATCTTCGCTATTTAATTAAAGTGTGGCACAATTTATAGACAAAATTTGGTAAGCAAATGAATAGATAAGCCTCTGAAAATGGAGAAGATAGAGCATGCTAGTTGGTCTTCATACGATAGCTGTCGAAAGTCTAAAGCTGATGTGTGCGCATACATCATAACTAAGTGAGAGAGTATGATGTTGTGGAGAGGAGACTATTATCTTTGGTAGCAACAAGCCAACAAGTGAACAGCACGTTGATAGAGTTCTGAGATTTTTTTCCTTCTTCTTGACCAGAATCAAAGTTCGATACCCATATGGCTATATGTTATTAAACTGGTGTTTTGTGCGATAATTAAAAAAATATCAAAATAAATATGAAAAAATTACAGTAACACGTCTTTTGAAAAAATACTGAGGTTTATGTTATTAGATACTCTCTTCAAATTTATTTTATCCTCACACTTATTCCCATTATAACATGAACCTTAAGGGAGGTCGGTGTAATTTTTAAAACAAAATGGATAATGGGTGTAATTAAACTAAACCTAAGAAGGTGTTAGTATAATTACCCCAATAAATAATTAGTTTATATAATTTTAGTGGATCTCTTTGTAATAACTTCTGTGAAATCAATCACCCAATGCAACCAAGATTTTCTCATGTGTGAGAGCATTATATGCCCAACAAAGCTTTGAGAAAATAATTTTACAGAAGAAATTTATTTTCAGTTGATGCTTGAGGTGATTTGATAGCAAACAACGGATTTAGATACTCTCATGTTTTTCTCTCATATTTCCTCTCATGTTAGAAGAGAGAAATAGACAAAAGCAAATTTAATGGGCCCTATAGAAATAATGATGACCCCTACTATAGATGTTTTTAACTTTTTCTCTTTCATAACATGATAGGAAACATAAGCGAAAAACATGAGAGGATCCAAATCCGTAAACAATCATATACCCAGAGGACAATACCATGGATATCCAGGGAACTTATGCATCTCATCAAGATATTAAATTGCGGTTACGATCACGGTGTAGTCGTGCTGCGTTTTTCATCATTGTAGACAAATGCGGAGAAATGCGACCGATGCGACTGCAATTGCGATTGTGATACAGTTTCGGAGACTACAAAAACAAAAATGTCGAGGCCTCAATTGCGGTTGGAGACCGCAATTTAAAACCTTGCATCTCATTATTAACATCCTGGTAAGATGGGTTACAACTTAAAGTTGAGAGTAGGAATGCTCAGTCTTGGATACACACCATACAAGAAAGGGGTTGAATGGCAGGGATTTACCTGGCTTTAAAGGACAGAAAAGATAACACACGTGAACCTTTTATTTATTCCCCTAAACATAGTCCCTACGTTGTATTTGGATTAACCCTTATCCATTTGTTAACAATTAAACTACCTGGCAAAATTTCATGTTGTGTAACTGCTTGAATATGCTCTTCAGGCTAGAGTCCAGAGTTGAAGGAGATTGGAAAACCAAACTACAAAAAATGTTCAATGCATTGCTGCCAAAAGATTATTAGGTTTTACTGTACAAGTCAAATTGCAATTTCTTGCCTCCTGTAGCCTTCAAGGAAGCTACGCCATATATTGGCATTTGGAGGGAAAGGCATGCTTGCAATGATTTTTTCAGCTTCCTTAATTTGTCCATTTTTAGCCAGGAGGTCTACCATACAATGGTAATGGTCAAGTTCTGGCTGAATTCCATAAATAGTCCCCATTTGCCTGTAAATTTCCATCCCTTCCCTTACTAATCCACCATATCTGCAAGCAGAAAGCACTGCTCTGAGAGCTAATGCATCGGGCTTCAAGCCCATCAATTCCATGTTTTGGAATCTCTTTAGTGCCTCATAGGCATAACCATTCAGCCCAAGGGCAGTAATTAGAGCTGTCCATGAAATGACATTTCTGTATGTCATTTCTTTGAAAACTTTTACTGAACTATCAATGCTTCCACACTTCCCATACATGTCAATTAGTACATTGCACAAAAATGTGTCACAGTTAGCATTTGTCTTTATAATAAGTCCATGAAGCGAACTTCCCAAAGGCAGACTGCAAAGTTTGGTGCATACACTTAATACACTCATAAATGTATAACTATCTGGAAGGATGTGTGCATAGTGCATATGCTTGAAAAGCTCAAAAACCTCATCATAATTATTGCTCCGAGCACAAGCTGAAATGACAATGTTCCAAGATGTAACATCAGGTTTTTCAAGCAAAGAAAGAAACTTTACTGTTTCATAGTACTGGCCAGTTCTGTTATAGATTCCAGCAATGGTGTTAGATGGGATGACAGGAAGTGGATTATTAAATTCTTTGACAAACGAAAGTGCTTCATTTATAAGACCATTTCTAGAGTAAGCCATAACAAGAGAGCTCAATACGTATTCCTGATTCTCATAACCCATTCTTATAACCAAACCATGGAGCTGATGTAGGTCTGAAACCGATGATGACTTAAGAACAGCAGAAAAGGAAAACTCATTAGGGAAATAACCCCATTGAAGCATTTCTTGTAACAATAGAATTGAAGTGGAAGAGCAAATATTCGAGTAACCCAATATCAAAGCATTCCAAGAAACCACATTTTTCTCTTCTATCTGATTAAAACAGTTATGGGCGCACAACAATTTATCACATTTAGCATAGAAGTCAACCAATGCAGTGCCCACAACAACATCAGACTCAAAACCACTCCTGATTACTTTAGCATGGACAGATTGTCCATGTACTGGGTTTTTCAAACTAGTACATGAGTCAATAACAGCTACAAATGTGGCCTGACTTGGCATCAATCCTCTGTTTAACATATTCAAAAACATCTTGAACGCCATTTGAGGTCTCTCATTTTTAGCCAATGCATCAATGATCATGTTCCAGGACACAACATTTTGAACAGGAACCTGCTCAAACAATCTTTTCGCCAGGAACATGGATTTGCATTTTACATACACACTGATGAGAGAATTAACAGCAGTAATCTCACAATCAAACCCACATTTAGTCATTAAACCATGTATCTGCTCACCATATTCCAAATCATGTTCAGGACCAACAAGTCCAGTTAAAACAGCCACAAAAGAACCTTCAGACAAACCAATCCCCATTCTCACAAGATCACGAAACAAAATCTTACAGTCTTCAACGACCCCATTACGTGCCAGCAAAGACAACATGGAATTCCAAGTCACCAAGCTCTTATGAGGCATATCCTCAAATGTGAAAAAAGCTTCATCCACACATCCATGCCTTCCAAACAAGCCTAACAAAGCAGTACCGACGAAAGCATTGGCATGGAAACCTCCATTCTTAATGCTCAAAGCCAGCAACTGAACACCCTGACAAAGATTCAGCGATTCACAAGACAGCAACCCGCTGAGTGTGTGCTGTGTTGGCACAAAACCACGACCCCTCATGTCACAAAGCAAGTTCCAAGCATCATCTACATCCCCTCTTCGACTATATGCACTGATGATCGTGTTGTAAGAGACTACTGTTCTTTGGGGCAACATGTCAAACACCTTGCGTGCATGGAGTAACTCATCAAGGGAAAGATACAACGAAATGATGTTATTTTGGATGAAGATGGATTGGTTTGGAATTGGACCCATTGTGATGTAAAGTGCATGGAGGCGTTTGGTTGCGTCGAGGGAACGAATGGTGAAACAGGCTTCGAGAAAATTGAGGAGGAGTTGGCCATGTCGGAGAACCTGACTCATTCAGATAACTTGGCGCTAGAATGTTGTGTTAAATTTGATTCTGTTTGTTCGTTCTTTTGTAGTTTATGTTTTTTGTTTTTTGCAACCGTTAACATAAGCTATTTTTTTGTTATTAAAAAACTAACTAGGCATTCAACCAAAAAACTAACTCACTAGGTGAACATGGGTAAAAATAGTCAATTTAATTCTAAAAAAGACAAAATTACTTTCTGAAAAGTAAACACAAGCAGATAGTTTGAATAATCTTCACCTAAATCTTTTTGATAAATAGTAACTCTTTTCGGAAAACTTAATAATAAGATGATAGGAAACAGATATAAGATGTTTGCATGCATGTGAAGATAATTTTTTAATACTTGATAAAGGTGTAAGGATAAAAACAAAACACTTTGTTTTAGGTAAACAGATTTAACTCCTAATTAGATGAAGTTAGAAAACTTAAATCAATATTCAACATATTAAAGAGAGAGAGAATCACATCTCGGGATTTTATATTGATTTACCTTAAACCTTGGGTTGCATTTAGTCTTGGCTAAAACAAGATTTTAACTATAACTGATCAGGTTACAGATACAAATATTATACCTAGCCTCACCAGGTTCAACAACAAGAGTATTATTTATATACTTAATTTCTCTAGACTCAGTAAATATTCTTCAATTAGCCTCTTCAGACTTTATAAATGAAATAATTTGTTTTGAAGTTCAATTTGTAAAGATAAGTCAATCAGATTATACTAGAGAAGTGAATATCTATATAAAGAGTATGACTTTCTTAGGATTTACAAAAGATCGAGAAGTGAAGGGAAGAATACTGAGTTTATCACTTTCTATTTATATTAGTGAAACTTGGTTTGCAAAGTAACTTCAGGCCTCCATCACAAAACCGCCATTTGATAGAAAAAGCTTTGTCTTCTTTGTGCGAAAATTGTACCATATTCAATTGCTGTGCCTATATTATATACCATGGGGATTAGGACTTATTTTCAATTGTTTGCTTTACTCTTTTTTATGTTATTAATTTGACTTTATTCAGTATTTTAATTTTTTATATTTGTCAGTTGTTGTGCCTATATCCATCCATGAACGGATGCATGATCTTCAGCAAAATCTCCCATCATCAAGAAATATCTGAATATCACATTCTGCAGCAGTTGGGACTTTAATTAGTGCGGCTGAAGACAAATTGAGAAGGCAACCGGATTGGACAGTCCTGCACATTTACGTCCTTGACGATTTGAAGAATAATTTTCGGGATTACCTGGCCGACATGGTCCTACGAGAAGGTTTGACATTGCTCACAGAGGATGCCGAAAAGGCAAAGGAGGGGAGAGGATGGACAATTGTTGAGCTATTATTTCTTATATATTTAGAAGTAGGGATAAGGGATGCTAATGTGATTCCAAAGGGTTCTATCCGTGCTTGCCCCGAAATAAAAATCTGTCCGTACCCGTCCCGTACCAACATGGATATTTGCTAGTTGGGATTTTAGAGGATTTTATGAATATTCGTGGGTATTCATGAATATTCATTGATATTTATTAAATTATGAAAACTTTTGAAAATATAAGTAGTGTATAAGCTAAATTCTTAAATTCAGAATACATAAATCAAAATATTTAAATTCAAAAGTTAAAATTAAATTAATCAAAATACTTGAGTTCCATGTACATAATCAACACGCTAATAAAAATACTTAAATCCATGGACATAATAAATACATCAATCAAAATACTTAAATTCAAAAGTTAAATTTATTACATTTAGTCTCACAACTCGAAATAAAAGTTATTAAATCATATTCAACAAAATTCAAAAGCATACTTAAAGTATATTAAGAATCTAAAGCATCCACGGATATCCACGGGTATGGGTTAAACACTAATAACAAATATGGTTTGGTACGGTGTTTCATTTTTTGAACAAATTTGGAGCTAATTGCAAACAATCAAGGGGCCATCTATTAATCTCATCCTTCAATCAATTTAATTGATTCAACTTGTAGATCCACAGAATGCACAATTTCATAACTCTACTGTGTCAAGCTGCAAACAGAAATGATCAAGCATTGAGAAATAGAAAAGTTGGTAATGAAATCAGCATACTCACCATATGATGCATCCCGGCCCCTTTTCCTGATGCTCAAATTCTGAGGGGACATTCTTGATAGGGTGCAGTATTAATCTTCCACCACGAATGTTCTGAACAATTTAATCAGTGCCATGCAAGAAGTTATTGTAAGAGAACTTTAGAAATGTTTTATATGCTTCATGAGGTGTCAAACAGAGAAGTACAAAGTCAAAACCAACCTGATATTTCATAAGCTTTGCAACATGTTCTCTTTCCTCTTCACTAGATTCCTTGAAGAACCTGTTTTCAACAAAAAAGATGACATGAAATTGAAAACACGTTTGAGAAATTGAAGAAACAAATAGAAGGAGGAGGCACCGGTCCACATAGGGATGAGAATAGACCAGGCCGTCTGTCAGGGTTCTATGGCCTAGCCTATTTAAGACCTAGCTTGGTCTAACCTATTTAACAAAAAGGTCAGGTCAAAGCTTTTTGAAAAGCCTATATAACTAAAGAGGTCAGGCTAATGCTTTAAAAAAAGTCTATTAGGCCTAACAAGCCGGCCTATTTAACACACACACACACACACACACACACACACACACACACACACACACATATATATATATATATAATTTAATATATAATACTATAATATATTTTTTATAATGTTTATAACATTTGAAAGTAAAGGCCTATTGGTCCATTTAAATGTAGATGTCTATTTGCATATTTATTTGTGAAGGCTTAACGAATTATTTATCGGTATAGGGCTATCAACCTCTTTATCATTAGAGGCTTACAAGCCTATTTACAAGTGAAGGTCTATCACCTATTTATAGGTGGAGACACTTTTAAAGGTCTTGTTGAAAAGTAAGCTTTTAAATAGGCTTCCAGATCATGCACAGACTTTGAAGTAGGTCAGGTCAGGCCTTAAAAATTGACCTATATCAGGTTAATAGGCTAGGCTCATGCCTGTCAGGGCCTAACATGGCCTAGCCTATTTCCACCCCGAGCTTCGCATGAAAAGGGAACAATTGAGCTCAACCCTGCAAATCTTATACAACCTGACATACCTAGTACATGGAAAGCAATGGAGGCACTCTGACACCGGCAAGGCTAGAGCTATAGGAGTGAGCAATTTTTCTTCAAAGAAGCTTCAAGATCTGTTGGAGATTACAAGAGTGTCTCCTGTGAAGCTAACCAAGTGGAACTGCACCTAGCATGGCAGTAGCCAAAGTTGCATGCATTTTGTGGATCTAAAGGAATTCACTTATCTCTAAGTATGGCAGATATAATTCACCTAACATAGTTGATAGTAGTTATACAAATACATCCAGTGACTTATTGTAACAAATGGTTGGTTTATGCCCCTTAACCCATGAGAAAATTGCTCTTACATTGAGGGCTCTAGACATTAACCCTTAAATGCAAATGTACATACCTGCTAGAGATATATATGGAGGAGAAAGAAGAATGGAACCAAAGAGAAAAGCTTTCCCAAATTTGGTAAGTAAACTTTCAACTTGTATAGACAAACATTTGGATTTGGCATACTACGCTTTGATAATATGATTAGTATTTTTTTTTGTGTGCATTTGAAACAGATGCAAAAGGAAACATTATTAATTTATTACAAACTTCTGCCCTTGAGCCCTTCCAAAACCACTCAAATAGGATGACAGCTGGATTTTATTGTGTCCATAGAAAGTGATATTTTTGTGCCTACCTATAGTGGTAACATGGATAAAGTTGTTGAAGGCCACAGAAGGTAACGTACCATTCTAAATTTCTAATGAAATTATGATTATGGATAAGCCTTTGATCTAAATTGATATTTTACTAGTTGTTCTGCAAATACCTGAGATTCAAAATTCCAAACAGAATTGTTCTTGTGCATTTAAAAATCAGTATAAGAATGGAACCTTGAGTTAGGATGACTTTTCTAAAGCTGTGAAGGAAGTTCATGCTAGAATACCTAGAAGATAACCATTTAACCTTTTTTCCCCTAAATTTGTTGTGGGATCATCACTACTTGTGGATAAACAACTGTGTTGGTTATTGGAATTATAAGGCTTTTTTGCTTTTGAATTATATGCCACCATAGCAAGTATTCATTATGTGGTATGTTTTCGATCTTGCATCTACTTGTATTGTGATTCCTATTTGACATAAGCTTTCATAATTTGCAGGTTCTATTTATAAGCTATGCTATGTATTTCACACTATGTATTTCACAAGGATTGAGAATACATTAAAGGGAGCTCTCTTCGGATCTTTTATGTAATACAACACCAATGGAACCCATAACAGGGATTTAGAGGTTCTTCTGATTTTTGCTCATATAAGTTTAAGGAATACAATTTCATAAGGTATCATTTCTCCACAACTTGTATTTTATTCTTGATGATAGTCAGAACTCTTGATGTTGAATTTTGGATTATTTTCAATCTTTTGCTCCTTTTCTTGGCATCTTTGTGTTGTTGCCTCAGGGAGTTTCAAAAGGAGCAATATCCTGTGACCATAAAGGAAGTTGGGATTGTTAGCATTGCAATGTCAAAGTTAGCATGTTGGTAAATATTTGGCCTTTGATTCTTTTCTTGTGTTTTGGTTGTTTTCTTGCGGTATAAAGAGCGAACACTAATGGATTAGTGATATATGTTTCTTTTGCTTGGAGAAGAACATCCAAAAATGAAGATGGGTAAGTGTGTAATATAACCTATTTATCTGTCAATTTATTTTCTCAATTGCAATACTTTAATTGGGTGACATTTATTTTGTTTTTTTTCTTAAAGTTATGGTTGTCATCATCCCGATGACTTTCAGAAGGTAAAGAAATTTGTCCAAATGTCTGGATGAAAGAAGCTTTAGGTGTATTAGTTAGTAAACAAACTCTTCCGTAACCAAAAATGATTGAGATATAATTAGTTTTATTATTGTAAACCTTCTCTTACTTTTGGAATCTAAATAGTAGCAGAATATAAGCACTACTAAGATGTTAGGACAAAAAAATTGAGATTCACTGAAATATCAAGTCATAATTTGGGAAGCTGAAGTTCAAGATGTTCACAATTTGTTGTCCATTGGCCTTTGTTCTTACATCCTATATTCAAATTTTAGTGTTGGCGCAACTGTACAGCAGCAGATTATAAATTCTTAGAATATCGTTGACATCTAGCAACATAAATTCATTCTTTCATTTGTTTGATTCTTTAGTATTTTTGTAAGCAAAGAACATGTATTAATTAGAGCACAAAGGTGCCCAAAACCATATAAAAGAGCAAAAACAAAAGACTAAAACACAAGCTCATAACTCCTAGCCATTTGTGTAATGATGTATAACACCTGCATCTTAGCACAACAGAGTTAAGAAACAACTACCTAAAGAGCAAAGCATAAAATTGAGAGACATATTTCAGACTAGGCCCCTGATGCAGGAGGAGGTGTAAATCCAAAACATAAAAATACATGCCATCCATTAAAAGATGGTGATACACATACAAGGCCTGCACCCAAGTCTGCTACTCAAGATGGGCCTATAAATGCAGAAGAGCCCAATCCAGAGAAACCCAAGAGGACCCGAAGAGAACCATTTTGGTTCAAGGATTATGCATGATGCAAGCAAGATCAGCACATGCTAAATTCACATTGCAAATACATCCTAGGGAAAGAATAATTATTCCTTTTGTGTTTTTGGTGAACTTTCCTAGAGCTAATTGAAAGATGATTTTATAGATCTTCAAATGGTGGTACCTCAACAAACATTCTTCTGATTGCTAATTATCTGTATATTTTTTTGTGTTTTTTTTCTTGTGTGTTGCAGGTTCAACTATGAAGAAGAATTAGTCAATTTCATTTTCTTTCAAAAGAATTGGACAAATTTCATTTTTCCTACTATATGTGGTGAAGTTATTGACAATATTTACGACACAAGTTGCATTACACAAATTTCTCATCTTTGTGTATTTCCATTGAAATTATTATCTCTTATTACTTTTTAGCCAAGGGAACAACAATGTGAAAAGTTGCTTAAAAGTACAAAAAAAAAAAACAGTGTAAAGAACTTATCACACTAAAGATTAGCTTATGTGCAAAGAAAAGAAAGTTATTCACAATTGCAAAATTGAAAATTAAAGAGGGGACGTGAAGAGTTCCTCGCCAACAATCTTGGCACAACCATAGGGTGACATTAACAAGGGAAAGGTGCAAAAAAATCTCAGAAAAGAAAGTGATATTAAAATTATAAAAAAAACCATGTCAAAGATTAGAATCCTTTAGATTTTGAACTGTGAGAACTACTACATGATCCAAAGAAACAAAGGCCACCCATATGGTTTCAGCATTAAAAATGTACAAGATGGTGGGATCGATGAGATGAGATGACATCAAAAGCAGTGATCCATCCATCTTCAAGGGGTATAATTCAAAGAGAGACAACTGTGATTTCATAAAATTGAGATTAACTTGGACTTCTCTTCTTAATTCTTGCAACCTTTCTGTTGTTCTCTGATTTGCCTGCTGCTTTTCACTCTTCAGAGACAGATAAGATGAAGAAAGTCAAGAGACTTTCGTTTTAATTCTCAATTGAATGTGAGAGTAACTGACAATAAACGTTAGAAGACAAAAAGGGTTATCATGTGATGAGGATATATGTGGAAGAACACGTGGTGGAGAAAAAGTGATATTGAACTAGAATATGAAACCATAAGCAAAGTTCTGATGTGGCGAATCAGACAAACTACATAAAAGCTTAGTAATTGCACAATGAGTAGTAAGTTTTTCCTAGGATGTTTTCACTCTTATTTTTTTCTCTTGTCAACTTCACTTGATCAGATGATATATTAGTCCAATGACAATTTTTTATGCATCTATGAAAGGTTAAATTAATTGCAGGTCCATTAACTATTTCAGAACTCTAAAATAGGTTCCTATATTTTAAAAGTTTGTAATTGAGTTCCTGAACATATAAAAAATTTGTGTCCCTTACATACTTTTCTGTTAAGGTTTCATTAGAGTTTCAATAGGTATAGAGACCTATTTGAATTTTCTTAAAACGTATAGGGACCTAATTAAATTTTTTCAAAAAGTTAAGGGATCCAAAAATGACAAGTGAGTGGATCACTTCACGGAACCCTAACGGAAAAATGTATGAGAGATCGAATTATAAATTATCTATGTATTCATGGACCCAATTACAAACTTTTAAAGTATAAAGGCCTATTTGAAAGCCTTTTAATAGTTCATCTGGAGAATAATTTAAACAATTAAATAGACAATAGTATACAACTATAAAAAATTTAACAAAATAAAATAAAATTTTATCAAGATTCAATAGCAGTTATTAAATAGGTGCTGAAAATTTTTCTCCTAATCTTTTCCACTAGATTGAGATTAGTCAAAACCAAAGTGATTTTCAACCAAAAATAGCAAGTATTATACAAACCAAATTGGTGAGAACTATTCATCCATTCTATTATCAATAATCATTCTAACTCATTCTCATAAACATTTTCTAAAAAAAAATCATGGTGATTGGTATTTTATAATTAAAATATTTGATTTGATATCTTTAATTCACTCTACATTTACACGTTAAAATGCAAGCAAAACAATTCACTTTTATTTTGTACATAAGGGTATCCCAACCGATTTTCGGAGACTAATCCCTTTCAAATCAAAGTGAGTTTTGTCTCTTCCAACAAAGTCTTTTTCATACATATGCAGGAATCGAACCTCTGACAATATGCGATTAAAGAACTCAACTATCTATCAAGTGTGTTGGACCTTGTTGGTGGGTTGAGTAGTTTCTAAAAGAACTAAGGGTGCATTTGATTCGCATTGAGGTACAGGACAAGGAAAACAGCACAGGACAAGTGCTTGAGTCACAGCACAACTCTTTGTCCTGTATATTGTTTGATGAACAATGGACAACACAAGTAAAATCATGTAAAATTTACTTAAATACCTTTTATAATATATAATATTATATTAAATAAGTATTATATATAATATATAATATTATGTTTTATATATATATATATATATATATATATATATATATATATATATATATATATATATATATGAGAGAGAGAGAGATAGAATATGTAATAAATAAGTATGGATAATTTTGTCTTATTGGGTGGTATGTCCATGGAACAAAAAGTTGTCCCATGATTTGGTAAGGGACAAGATTTGGTTTTTTGTCTAGTCCCTCACCTCCTTTTTTGTCCAGTCCATTAACCACTTTACAAATCAAACATGAGACAATTTTTTTTGTGCTGTCAAGTCCTTTACTTTTTTGCAAATCAAACAAACCCTAAATATCACTTAAGGTATTACTTTCATGTGTTTTTTTTTTTTTTTTTGTTAAAATAGGAAAAGCAAATTACTAAATGACCCTCCCAAATACCATATCACATTCACTTAGAGTTTTCTTTTTATCTTTGAAAAAGGAAAACAACCAATAAGGTTAATGGGGGCATTTAGTCAAGTCTTTCCTTCATACTCACTGTGATTTGAGTTTGATTATAGATCTCCCCTATTGCCTATTGGTAGGTGTTATTAAAATTTCACTATAAATCCTTGATGAGCTTGGTAGTATTTCCTAGGATTGCAAGGAGGTGTGTCTACCTAAACTTTAACACTATGTTTGGTTGTAGGAGAGAAAATGAGAGAAAAAAAAGTAAAAGGAAAGAAAGGAGAAGGAAAGAAAAAAGGTAGAAAATAAGAGGATTGTTTAGTTGTTTGGTACTATAGAAAATGAGAGGAAAGAAAATCAAAACTTTTCTCTCCTTTTGTTTGGTTGAGTAGAAAGTGAGAGAAAAAAAAAACATATTCATGAAATGACCAAAATATCCTTAAATAAAAATGAGTTGTAATCAATAAAAAATAAAAAATATACTCTCACTAATGAAAAAAATAACCACTCAATGAAAATCCAAGATAAATTAAAAAAATATTAATAGTTATAAAAATAATTAATTTAGCTCCTAAAATAAAATTAAAGAAGCAACATAAGCCATTAAATTGATTTTCTTGCAGCATTGCTGCACCCGAAAATTGCCTAAGCTTCTCTGTTACTGATACTGATGCCAAAACAATATAAAACCACCAAATTACGCAGCTGCAAAACCGTAACATGAATGGTGTTTAAGCAATATCAACACCAGTAAACTAACTCCAACCGCAAAGAGGGGCAGACCAGCGTTTTGGAGCAGATAGATGGAGTTAGGTTTAGCAGAAAAAGGGGGAAAGAAATGAGATGAGGAGGAGGAGATGATTGTTTACCTTCAGAACCGTAAGCTCAATGACAATGGAAGCACAATTCAGATCCATTGCAAAATGCAAAGAAACGCAACGAAGGAGAAGAAGAGAATAGAAGCTAAGTTTTTCCAGGGCTAATTTTGACTTTTCGCATGAAAATGCTGCTCTCCTCTAGCTTTCCCTTCGATCCGCGTGGAAAATATTTTAGTCTGGGACCACCAAAAATTTTCTTTCCCCTCCCTTTTCATCTCTCAACCAAACAACGGAAATCATGCCTTTCCTTCTTTTTTCCATCCTTTTATTTTCTTCACTTTATTTTTCATTGAATCAGACATTGCTTAATTGTATATAAAAATAGAATTTGACTTCTCTAAATTGAGTGAAGTTATAAAGTGAGAAAATAAGGATTATCCACCATTGATTTGATTAACTATATAAAAATCTCAACTTACTAAATGATCTAAGGGTAGATAACCTTCACTTTAGAGTTCCACCCCACTCACTTTAGAGTAACAAAATCCATAAAAATAAACTTTAATTCAATATAAAAAAAAAGGGAAAGCAACCTGCTCCCTCCTACTTGCAGGACAGGACCACAAAAACACATCAAAATTAGTGCTAAAACAGAAAAAACAACTTCAGCCGTAACAGTAACTAACCATAATCTTCACACAAACTTTACCCAACGGATTCCATTCACTGCTACCAGTCACAGTGATCTTCCTCAAACTCCACCAATCCGATTCCAGTTCCTTTTTCTCTGTCTTTTTCTCTCAAAATCTCTTTTCACAATACACTATCTGCAATCAAACTCAACCGTTAATGGAACCTTTCTGAAATCTAGGGTTGTTTTCGTCCTTTTCCTAAAATAGAGAGAGAGAGAGAGAGAGAGAGAGAGAGAGAGAGAGAGAGAGAGGATGAAGCGGTTATTTGGTGGGCCAGGGACGATGAGCGGGTTGATGTTGAGGTTAGGGCAATGTGCATTTGGTGCTTCTTCAATTGGCCTTATGGTCACTTCACTTGGCTTCTCTAGATACACTGCGTTCTGGTATTCATTCCTCTATTGATTGATATTGGTGCATGTTTATGAGTTTTTATTCAGTTTTCAATGTGGGTCTTTGTTGATTAGGAAACTATGGTTTTTCAGTTAAGGTTGGATCATTGTTTGCTAGGTTTAGTAGCGCTGAAAGTGACTTGCTTTCTTTGCTTCTGGTGGGACTTTGTGTGTGTGTGTTTGTGGGTTCTTAGTATGACATTTTTGAAAATGTGATTCGAATAATTGATTTGGACAACTTCTGATACCTGATAGGTGTGGACTTTGTGTAACTATCAGGTGTCGCCAGAAATTGTACCTGGTAGGGTGTGTTTGGATGGAGGGGTTGAGAGGGGAAGAGAGGGTATGGTCAATTTTTCATTTCTGAATTGAGAGAGTTATAAAATGTCTACACTCCTCAATCCAAGCATACCCTTAGTATCAGGAAATCAGCCCCTGATGATGGTGACACTTGGGGGTGAAGTGAAAATGGTTTTCAACAGAAGGATCAGTTTGGTGAAAATCTCTATGTGAAAAATTGCATGAAAAACTCGTGTGCAAATTTTTTACCCCAATTTTAAAGGGATGGCAAACTGATTCGTAAGAGTGAAAATGAGTTGCATTTATTTTACAGTTTCTCAATATTGTTTTGGTCGTACCAAGTAAGGAAGTGATGTTCAATCCAAATTTTCTACTTCTCACTTTTTGACACTTACTTAACTGAGCAGACCCTTAGCGGGACATCCTTCCTAGATGTTTTAAATGTCACGATTTTGCTAAGTACGGGAAATTTGGGAACTGCCGAAACACCTGATTGTTAAATATGAGTCATTCACATGAACATCAGCTCCTTTGGTGTTTTGTGGAATTTAATGCATACTTATTCTGTCGTCTACCCATATGTGATTGAGAAACTTTTGTATGCATTGTGATGTGTATTGCAACATGAGAACTGGGGGTTCTTTTAACAAGATGTTTCTGTGCTTTGGAGGGAGAAATAAATTACGGACTAGTGGCCAAACAGACAACCAATTGAGCTAACGTTACAATGTCAAAAGGAGATGTATTCTCTGTATTGTTTTTAGTGCTTAGTTTGAACAACATGTGCATCTCAAATCTTTGCTATTAATATGAATTTATTTCTTGTTTCATGATTTAAGGGAAATCGGATAAATTTGAGTGCATAAGATCTAAACTAAGAGGATAAAATTTGTTTAACTCCACAATAATTGGTGTTGGTTTTTGCAGTTTAAAAAATTGCTATCTCCCATATCCTTTGTCACAATAAGAACTTCCTTACATTCTTCATAAGGCCTTTTTAATCAATGGCATGATTTGAGCATGCTTATATTTAAGTTAGAGAGTAGTTTAAGCCTATTAGCATTTAAGATTCTTATATAAGATTCAAGGTAGAGGCAAAATGCACTTTGGCCGCGGGCCAACTGATTTAGCCTCATAAATAGGGTGGGTTGGGCTACAATTTTGACAACCTCTTTAACATGTGGGCTTTTGGGTCTCTGAAGCCCCATCCCGTGCTATGGTGGCCTAGGTCGCTGGCGCCTGCTTGATGTACTTTTTCATTGTAATTACTACAATTTTCTAACCAAATATATGTTTTATTTTACCACCCTTCTTGAAAATGTTCAAATTCTAATTTGCACTAAGTTGATTGTATTTTTTGTTCCAAATACTAATGGTATGATTTTTGTATATTCTTTCTATATATCTATATTTTACCTTTTTGGTTGATTATTGGGGATTGAGCAATGAATGAGTGTCTCTAGCTCAGATTCAATAATTCTAGGGTTCTGGGATAACAAGAATTAGGTGAATTGGTTGCTTGTTCTTGCCGTAATAGTTTGGTTAATATAATGAGTGGAATACTTTATCATGATAGGATTCTGGGATAACAAGAATTAGGGGAATTGGTTGCTTGTTCTTGCCAGAATAGTTTGGTTAATATAGCAAGTGTAATGATTTATCTTGTCAGATGGTAATGCTTTTCTATTTCTGTGTCTGCCCCATTCTATGTATGTGCTTTAGTCATTTGTTTGTGCACTTGATTCTCAGATAGCTTTGTTTACAGGTTAAAATATGCTTAAATGTGTACACCTTCATATTAAATTTTTATTTTTTCTATCGAGTAGAAAGTGTGTTTCTTTCTTTCTTTTTTGGGCTTAAAATAGACTGTCATTTTCTTGTGAACATAACTCTTGTGCTTTCCTGATTTTTCAGTTATTTAATTGCATCAATGGGACTTCAAGTGCTCTGGAGCTGTGGACTTGCATGTCTTGATATTTATGCCTTGAGGAGAAAGAGAGACCTACAAAATCCAATTCTTGTCAGCCTGTTTGTAGTAGGTGATTGGGTAATAATCAGGCCACTTTTCATATTTTTTTTTTCTTATTCTCATGTGGAAAAATGAGTTGAATTTTATCAAAAGCATAGTTATCAATCCCGGATAGCAGCGTGTAGCAGCCGAGCCCGAAACTGCTATAGCGGGAGCGGGATGGCCGCTATTGCAAATTATATACATACAAGCTAAAAAATTAAAAATACACATGTAAATGCTAAAAGATAACAAATTACCCAAAATTGCAGACAATCTCATACTTAATAATTAAGAAGAGAGTGAAGTTGAGCCTTGTGGTTGAGTGGATGAAGCCATGACTCAGAGAACACCAGAACACTGAGAACAGGAAGAACATAAAAGACCAGAACACTGAGAACAGGAGCAGAGACGGAAGAAAGAAGAAAAAAGGACGGAGAAAAGAGCGAAGACGGAGGAAAGAAGAAAAGAAGAAAAAACAGAGCACAAGAAAAGAAGAAAGAACAAAAAAAAAAAAAAAAAAAAAACTGTGATGAAGAAAGAAGGTGTCTGAAAGTACTCTGGGTTGGCTAGAAATAAATGACGCCGGCGAGGAGCTGGGAGCTAAGTGCATGCGCATAAGCTGGATGAAGGAAGAATGAGGCTAAGAGCGTTTGCAGAAGTGAGATGAAGGAAGAAGAGGGTGAAAATTATATAAGCTAGGTGCGAAAAATCGAAGATACCCCAAATATGACTGTTGGAAGCGCATGTGGGGAGGGGTAAAATTGGATTTCAATTTTACCCCACTTCGCCAGAGCGGCCGTGACTGCCACGAAAACTCACTATTCCAGCTGCAAAAGTGGGCACGAGTGCGCGACGCTGTGAAAATACGCAGCGCTATTCCTGCTCTGTCGTGGCCAGGGGCCACTACCCCACCTCCCCAGAGCGGCCGTGACTGCCATGAAAACTCACTATTCCAGCTGCAAAAGTGGGCACGAGTGCGCGACGCTGTGAAAATATGCAGTGCTATTCCTGCTCTGTCGTGGCCAGGGGCCACTCCGCTCCGCACCACCGCTATTCGCATCCTATTAACTACCCAGATCAAAAGAAGGTCAAACAAGAACATGTGCTTAAACATAATCATATGTATCATTTAATTGAATATGGATTCAACTGGTGATAAGTTATGATGGGTAATTACTAATTACTTGAGATAGTCATCGAATATTTTAATTACTGCAGGCTCTGAAGTCTAAATAATGTCTCTGTCTTCGATTTGCAAGAGCTCTTATTTTTGGATAGCAACTAATCAACTAATGAATCAGTGGCAACTACACATTCGTGTCACTGTCATGTATAAGCACCATATAATTGTTGAAGGAAGAGTTAGAACTTAAAACCGACCATCACTTGCTGCTTTAACATCCATGTACAGATATACTAAAGCAGAATAGTACTTCTCTATTTGGTTATCTTGTTAACTGTGCTTGTTGGAACTTAAGACTCTGGTGCAGTGTTGATAATTCTGGGCTTCAATTTCCGAATTTTATTTTGTAATGATGGGATTGGGAATCAAACCTGTAATTTTTTCTTTTCTTCTATGGCTCTATATTATTTATATTCTGATGAAAATTGAGGTGATTACCTGGTTTGATAATAGTAATTTACAAAATGCAGGTAACAGCTACTTTATCACTTGCAGCTGCATGCTCATCAGCAGGAATTGTAGTTTTATACGCCAGAGACCTGAATCTTTGCGTGATTCATAAGAGTCTCCCTTGCAACAGGTACCAGATTTCTGTAGCCATGGGTTTTATCACCTGGGTTCTTACAGCAATGTCATCACATGTGATGTTTTGGATCTTAGCCTCAGTCTAGCTTGACTTATTTCCCCTGGCTAGACAGATGACCATCATACACGGCACAGTATCTTTGATATCTCTTGTAAATTTTGTTGTATCAGCACTTGCCATTACACGTGGGCAAAATTTTTCCTCGTTGTCCCTGCTCAACACATTTATTTTTCTTTTTCAATCTGACCACGTCTCTCAGTCTCGATATTGGTTTAATCTAAGCCTTGGATATGATTCTGTGATCTTTCTTCGTTATTGTAGCCAATATCAGATTTGAGCTGCATGTATGCGGTTTTATATGATGATCATATTTACTCAATTTTTTTCATGCTCATTCCCTATTCAGTCAATTTAGTAGCTTGTAAACACATGGAAAGCAACTAAAGTCTCATCTCGCTTGTTATAATGTAAAATCCTTTTATATACAGATTGCGTATAGAATTTTCTTCGACTGAGCTAGCTATGTAATTCTTATTTACTAGCTATATTACATACATTGTTGCGGTTAACCAATAGTGTCTACTACTGTGCATTTATTTCTTATGCTTGAAAAGTCTACTGTAAAATCTGGCATTCCTTACCAAAAAAAGGGGAGGGGCACTATATATGGGGGTTATGAAGGGCTTGTAGAATCATGCTAGGGAGAACTTCATGTAGGAAACCGAAAACCTAAATTTGAGATTCATTTATGTTACGTGTCAAAGTCTTATATAGGTTGAGTATATAAGTCAATAACTATTTATAATAACTTGGGCATCCTTTCCTTTATGAACTAGTTTTTGGAGTGGAGTTAGACTCAATTATTATAATATGGTATGGTATTAGAACTTACCGTGGTGTTGGGCCACTTACAAATGTCCGGTCCTGCAAACTTCACGCTTTAGATATCTAGTCCTTGGTGTGAGGGGTGTGTGTTAAGTGTCAAAGTTCCACATTGGTTGAGTATATGAGCCAAGAACTATTTATAATAACTTAAGCATCCCTCCCTCTACGAGTTAGCTTTTGTAATGGAGTTAGGTGCAATTATTATTTTTGGGGTTGAGTTAGGCGTAAAGTCCAAATGATATGTTGGGAGTCCCACATTGGAAAATGATATGATCTGAATAGTGGTTATAAGTGGGAGGCAATCCTCACCTCATGAGCTAGCTTTTGGGATTGAGTTACATCCAAACCCAAAATAAAAGAATTATAACAAGAAACTTATTGAAAAACATATAGGAACTAAATTAATATCAATATATTCTATAGGGGTCAAAAACTTAATTCAAATGTTTTTTTGTTTTTTCATATTGCCCAAAAGTGGACTTCGGTCTCTGAAAGAGGCAAGTGATTTCTCATTTTGGTAGTATTGTTGGATAATATTACTTTTCTTGACAACCGCCGAATAGAATGTGGAAAATGAAGTTTTATATTAAAATGAGTAACCAAATAGTTTAGTAATCATGCTTAAAAATGAATGATAGATACCCCATGTGGTACAATAGTATTTCTCAAAATATATTGTCATGGAAAGTATCCATGAAGGAAGCATATGAGCCTAAATGAATTTCAAATTCATATTTTCGATTTCCTACATGAAGCGGTCACTAGCATGATTCTACACGCCTTCAATAACCCATATATATAAATATCACATATCCACCCCTCCCCTTTTTTTGGTAACACACACATGTCAGATTTTACATGAGACTTTTCAAGCAAAAAATAACTGCAACAGTAGACACTAGGTTGGTTAACCGCAACCGTGTATGTAATATACTAATATAGCTAGTGAATAAGAATTACAATAGCTAACTCACTCCAAGAAAACTTTATATGCAATCTGTATGTAAGATAGATTTTACATTATAACAAGCGAGATGAGACTTTAGTTGCTTTCCACGTTTTACAGGCTACTAAATTGACTGAACATGGAATAAGCATGAAAAAAATTGACTAAGAGTGCGTTTGTTTTAGATTATTTGATCATAAAAATCATTTTTTTAAGTTAAAAATCATTTTTAGTGGTTTTAATTGTGTTTGTTTAAGATTTTTTAGGAAATGATTTTTTTAAAAAAATCATTTTTATGGCTAAAATGAGAAGCTATTCCATTTAGCTTCTCACTAAAATCTGATTCTCTAGAGGAGAGAGAAAATATGTTTGTTACCGATTATGAAAAAAATGATTTTCATTTAATCTCTAATTTATTTTATATGGAAATCATTTTTTCATAATCTGTAACAAACTGGCCCTAAATATGATCTACTTAGAGCTCTAGGCAGCTTGGTCTTCGTAACCACTCTCATTACTGATGTTTTTCATGATTTATGATTGCCTTTAATCGTCATTATTGCTAATAATGTCTATTAACTACGCCATACCTACCAAATCCATCTTACATGTACCGGGCAAGACCATCAGATATGCATTCCTCCTTACACTTGCAAACCGAGTACCATTTCTAACTTGAGTGTCAGAATGATCTTTGCATGTACACCCCCATTCTCTGCCATTGGAGTTGTCACGCAAGGAGTAAGCCAACCTCAATGTCTGCTCTGACAGGCACAAGTACGCCAACCTCAAAACCCAGCTCAGAACACCTAGTAAGACATGCTGGTCCATAATACTCTAGCCTTGTAGTCTATAAGCCAAGCATAATGAATGCTGGGGTATACAAGTTTCAACAACCCATTAACAATTACTTGTTAATAATTTAATCGTATATGACTTTATTGTTGTGATCGAGATCAAATTAAGATGGGTTGGGTAGCTTGGGGCCAATAAAGGATATACTGATCTATAACCATCTAGGTCCGAAAGCTTAGCATGTCGAGTGGCAAGATATATACATTGTAGTGTGAGATAAGTGTTCTTACCTGGGTTTTGAGGTCGACGTACTTGTCCCTGTCAGAGAAGATGTTGTGGCCAGCTTCCTCTTTGTGCGACAACTCCAATGGCGGAGAGGGGGTGTGTACATGCAAAGAGCACTCTGACACTCAAGTCAGAAATGGTACTCAGTTTGTAAGTGTAAGGAGGAGATGCATATCTGAGGGTTTTGCCTAGTATATGTAAGATGGTTTGGTAGGTATGACATAGTTAATAGCTATTATTAGCGTTAATGATGATTAAATGCAACCATGAGTCATGAAAGACATGAGTAATGAGAGTGGTTACGAGGACCAAGTTGCGTGCCGCTCTAAGTAGGTCATCTAGTCTCTCCAACAACGTCAAGTAGATTGACAACCACCCCATCAGGTGCAAGCATGAACAAATTACAAACAAAACAAACGATAAGGTGCAACTGCAATACATTAGAGGCTCGCAACTTTGTACATTGATAGTCATATATGGTGATGTGGGTGAGGCTATAGACATTCTCAATTGCCTATTCACACTCCTTAGTAACATATTATTATTATTACTCCTTAGTAACATATCATAATTTACAAAATAAAAAAAAACACGCAATATTGATATATATTGATTAAATCACACTCCTTAGTAACATATTATTATTATTACTTCTTAGTAACATATCATAATTTACAAAATAAAAAACACGCAATATTGATATATATTGATTAAAATATCAACATACAAAACACCTTACCATATTGCAGCATTGTTATAGCTGAGAGTAATGGAGAGAAACTTATTGAAAAACTTTTATAACTATAGGAATTTGTTTTTAAAGAAAAAAGGTATAAGAATTAAATTAGTAATATATATATATATTCAACCTTATAACTTTTTATATTGTCCAGAAGAGGAGTATGATCTCTAAAAGAGGCAAGTGATTTTCTCCTCTTGATAGTATTGTTGGATAATATTACTTTTCTTGACTACCGTCGTATCAAATGTGGTAAATTAAGTTTATATTAAAACGAGTAGCCAAATATTTTAGTAATCATGCTGAAAAATGAATGATACCCAATGTGCAAACAAGAATTTCTCAAAATCTATTGTCATCGAACATATCCAGGAAGCAAACATATGATATTTTTTATGTTGGTATTTTAAACAATATTTATCAATATTGTGTCATTTTCTTTTTTTTGGGTACAATTTTGTGTTATTTTATAGAAGACACCCTGTGCTTCAAAAGATCTTGACCTATTATCACAAAGTTAATAATATTATGGGTTAAGTATGTTTTTCTCCCTATAAAATTGATAAATTTTGATTTTAGTCCATATAAAAATTTAATTCGTTTTTAATCCCTAAAAAATATAAAAATTGTGTGTTTTTAATCCCTGGTGAGGGACTAACAACACATTACTTTTATTAAAAGTAGAGACTAAAAACGAATAAAATTTTTGTAGGAACCAAAATCAAATTATACCAATTTTATAGGGATCAAACACATACTTAACCCTAATATTATTGTCAGTCTAAATTGTCTATCCACACTCACTATCAACAAATCATAATTTTTGTTTTCTATTTTGTAAAATTATGATTGATTAGTGAGGAGTATGAATAGGCACTTAAGAGGGCCGATAACCTCACCTACATCTTGATATATGACTATTGTAGAAAGTTGCGAGCCTCCAATGGATTGCAGTTGCACCTAATTGTTTTTTTGTTTGTATTTTGTTCCTGCTTGCTCCTAATGAGGTGGTTCTCAAACTACTTGACGTTGCTGGAGAGCTTCATGTTGGTCAGCCATGGCGATTTAGGAGTCAGAGGAGTGGTGGGTACCTGCAAAGGCACTCACTCATATGCACAAGTCAGTCCTAGAGCCACAACGGACGTATTATATAAAGGGTGAGGCCTCTTGTGCCTAAGCTATTAGGTTTGGACCTAGAAGGACATACTGGTCCACAATACTCTAGCTTTGTACTTGATGAGCCAAGCATATCGAATTTTAAGGTATATAAGTTGCAACAACCCATTAACATTTAGTAGGTAATAATTTATCATGAGATAGGGGTTCTGACCTGGGTTTTGAGGTCAACGTACTTGTCCCTGTCAGAGCAGACGTTGGGGCCAGCTTCCTCATTGTGCAACAACTCCAATGGTGGAGAAGGGGGATGTACATGCAAAGATCACTCTGACGCTCAAGTCAGAAATGGTATTCGATTTGCAAGTGTAAGAAGGAGATGCATACCTGAGGGTCTTGCCCAGTATATGTAAGATGGTTTGGTAGGTATGACGTAGTTAATAGCTATTATTAGCGTTAATGATGATTAAATGCAACCATGAGTCATGAAAGACATGAGTAATGAGAGTGGTTACTGTTGGGTTTTCATGAGACAGTCCTCTTTTAAAATCATGTCTCAAGACGGAAGAAATCCATACCTCATGGGTCGCGCATTACTAACATAAATCACATAAGAGTTGTTATGTTTACCTCTTGAAGTGTGCTTTCAAAACAATCCTTGAAGCGTGATCTAAATCACCAGTGCCACGACAGGGGCAGTACCTCTACTCAGTCCACGCGAGCAAACATCCGTTGGAGGAATGCGTCTTCTAGCTAGCGGCTATAGGATTTGGCACGATGTAAAATATGTCTGGTGTAAGCGATGAAGGAGGCGCGTTATCTATTTAAAGAGTAGCGCTCCTTCACCATACATGCCATAACCCTGATGGGTTTGTACACTCCAAGCCCAAACTGAAATTAATTAATTAATTAAATCATATTTATTTAATTAAATCCTCTCCAACTATTTGATCTATGCGTGTGACCCTATAGGTTCCCACTAAATTGACAATAATATTAAATATTATAATAATATCACGTATTAATTATAATATCAAATATTATAAATAATGAGCGGCATCTAGCAATGCATCACTGCTACCCAAATTTATAAGAAAATCGATGATTCGATTTTAACCTTATTGCAACCAATTTATTGTGTAGTAAATATCCCTTCGTCCATATGTCATAATTAAACACAAGGCATAAACGTGTCATCCTTGCTAAGTTCAATTATATGTTCCTCGATCTCCGAGTAGATGTGTAATCACAAACGGGCCCAATATCTCATATTGGCCCATTTCAGCATGGTTATGCATTTTCACATCTCACTCTATCGAGAGGGTCCATGACATTGTTCCTATTATATAGGAGGGACGAATCCTATCTACATCACTCACATCCCTCAACATGATTCATTGCAGGCCCAATTACTATCTTTATGATTATCTTGTTACGGATAACGTTCATAGCATTAAAGCCTACAACTCCACATGTAGGAATAATAACGACCTCAAGTTGAAGGCTTACTTCATTATGGTTGCCATGAGAAGCGCTTATGACACTTACGTAGCTATTATGTAGCGTTCTCATTGTGGGTCAATCCAGTATAAATATTACTCTAATATTTATATCTATGTGAAGACTCGATATCTTATATCCATAACCCGTGAGATGTGGTTATCAGTCTACTCATATTATAGTCTCGATGTATTATTTTTGTCCTAAATAACAATAATACTTGACTACGGATATTTTAAGAATCGTGTTCTAATGTTCAATAGGGTCTCACGATTAAGTCACACTTGATGTTCTATTGAACTGAACTTACTATTCTAAGGACTTTGTTATGTACAAAAGAGATAGCATAATAAACTGAAATGCCTTATATAAAAAAAATGATATAAATCATAGTCATGATACAAATGAAAATCTAATAAATAAATTGACCACTGGAGTTTACACCAACAGTCTCCCACTAGCACTAGAGTCAATCGGGCATAAATCTAATACCCATCGATCTATTATGAGGGTCATGCTTCTACTGAGCAAGAGGCTTTGTTAGCGGGTTAACAACATTGTCCAGTGTTGGTACTCTACATATCTTCACATCTCCTCTATCGATAATCTCTCAAATGAGATAGAAGTGCCTAAGTATATATTTGGACCGCTGGTGATATCTGGGCTCCTTGGCATGCACGATTGCACCGTTATTATCACAATAAAGGTCAATCGGGTCCGCAATGCTAGGAACAATACCAAGTTCGATAATGAACTTCCTGATCTAAACGGCCTCCTTGGCTACATTGGAGGCAGCAATGTACTCAGCCTCTGTAATAGAATCAGCTACTATTTCCTGCTTTGAACTCTTCCAGCTAACAGCGCCACCATTCAGGCAAAACACAAATCCAGACTGCGATCTGGAATCATCCTTATCGGTTTGGAAGCTAGCATCGGTGTAACCATTTAAAATGAGCTCTTCCTCAGCACCATAGACCAAGAATGAATCCTTGGTTCTTCTCAAGTACTTGAGGATATTTTTGACTGCAGTCCAGTGACTTTCACCGGGATCAGATTGGTACCTGCTTTTCATGCTCAAAGCATACAATACATCTGGTCGAGTACAAAGCATGACATACATGATAAATCTAATTGCTGGATCATATGGAATCTTACTCATGTTTTCCCTCTCATCCGATGTAGTGGGGCAGTGTTCCTTGGACAAGTATACACCATGTGACATAGGCAAGAGACCCTTCTTGGAATCATGCATGTTAAAGTGCATAAGCACTTTTTCAACATATCTGCTCTGATTAAGGCCCAGCAACCTCAATGATCTATCTCTATAGATCCTGGGTCCTAACAAGTAGGAAGCCTCGTCTAAGTCTTTCATCGAGAAACAATTCCCTAACCATGTCTTTACATTTTGTAGTGTAGGGTGTAACACCCCACCTTCGGATGTCACTTTCGTAACTCCAAACACTATAAAGTAGGAAGAAGGATTTGCTGGATCGCTTTCGAAAAAAGATTTTATTTATTTATATCTTACTTACTATGAAAATCGTGCTAGAATTTTTTTCTTCTTATAATATTAAAGAACATATACTCATGATGACATTAGCATAACTCACAAATATACGTAAGTATACTCATATATATATATATATATATATATATATATATATATATATATATATATATATATAACATCCATCAGTCTACCCCACGGCCATCAGGAGCCGATAACATACTAAACCAAAGGTAACTACCTCAAAATAAACCTAAGCTGGTCTGACAAAAGAAATCTACAGGTAACAGAGTGCACTACCCCGGCATCAGTTGTACCAAAGGGACTGGATCTCGTCGTCACCAATCCACACCTTTTCCTCGTCAACTTCCAGCACTCAATCTATAGGGTTCCAGAACGATCCAGAGGACTGCTAACAAACATCTGTACGTGTATCCAAAAACACAACAGGGTGTCCAACACGTACAGGCAAGTGTGAGACACCAATATATGAACTCAAAATACAACAACTGCATACTCAAAGCACAAACAGCATATGCATATAGGTATATCAAGCACAGTTATGAAACATGATAGACATATCACATAATATCATAACACAGATAAATTCAGGGTCTCATACCCAACAGTTAGCGCCATTTACAAAACATATGCATGACACTTCCAATATACCATCTAGCATCCGATTCTTAATTTCCGGAAATCCCGTCACAAAATGAATGAGTTGATCAAACTCGATTGCCAACCAAGGCACACCATATTTACCATATCACACTGACCAACACAGGGTACAATGTTTTACCTTATATGGATTTCATTACCAAACCACGTTGTCCAATCCAGGCATAACGCTTTACATTGCATGGATTTATTTACCATGTCACGTTGTCCAATCCAGGCATAATGCTTTACATTACATGGATGTTATTACCGTATCACGTTGTACAAATGCTTTACATTATATTGATTTTATTCATTGCCCATCAAGGTACAATGACACATAATGATTTACAGTCATCACGGGGTTTCCTATCATCAAGGTCCCCCTTCCAGTGGCACGTCTGCCCAAAACAAATGCATGGGAAAACCATTTTGTTTTCGTCAGTTTATCCTTGTCATATCTATATTTCTTTGTTGAAGCATCAACGCTATCAACCACCATAATGTTTTAGACCCTTTAGGCCTTACAACATTTTTCTCAAAATAGGACACTTAGTTCAAAACAGGGCACATGATACATCCATACATCAATTTCAATGCCATACGATACAATCGAATCTAAGCAGGTATTTCAGGCATAATCAGATATTTCAGGCATAGGCAATTATCAACGGTAATTTAAAACACTCCACAACCAATCAAACACAAATAAATAATTACACTCCAGATACACAAATACAGCATACAACCGTCTGAATTTGGAATTCCTCAAGTTATCACCCCTTACCTCTTGGAGTTCCCAAAGAGCGATAAATCGTCCGATCGATCCGCAAGTCGTCCGATCACCCAGCCACAACTACAATCATACAAATCAATCACACATCAACTTTAATCAACACAAAATCTCCTATTAACACTTATATAGGGTTCGGCCATATTGCTAGAAAAATAGCTATGGAGCTCCAAAAATTCCCATCTCTTGGATTCTACCCTAACTAAGTGAGATAACCCTAGATACAAGCTTACAGCACCAAAAACCAACAAAATCCTACCCTCCCACAAAGAAGGCAGGTTTGGCCCTTACATACCCATATGGGTCAGAGGAATTTCTTGGCTCCAAGCTCTTGGATCATGAAAGGATGTTATGAACCTAGGCCAAAGAAATTGGTTTGGTATTAAAAGGATTTTTCTACAATTTTTCATGGATTTTTGAAGTTTGTGGGTAAAAACCCTAATTTCCATGAAATAGAGATTTTAAAGGATGAGAGGAGAGATTGAGAGAGATAGGAGAGAGTTACTACCTCCTAGATGAATTTCCTTCAAAGAAAAGAGTTCAAATCACCAAAAAACTCAAGTTTCAAGCTTTGAAAGATGAAGGAAAATGAAGAACTAAGGAGAGAAAAAAAGAAAAGTGAGAGGAGGGTGATGATGAGTGATGGCCGAATGGCCTTGGGTGAGGATGAGTGAAAATAGATACTTTCTCACTTAGGTAACTTAGTAATTACGTAAAAGGGCAATTTGGTAATTTGGTTAAAAGATCAAGGGCAATTTGGTCATTTCGCGTCCAGATATTTTGAAAATCATCATGACACTGGCACGAGTCCCTAGGTGACTTGACACTGACTTGACATCAAGATTATCCGCTCGCGGGGTCCCGTGAAACCGTTATACGGCTCCAATCGTCACCCAGTTCGATTCTTGGCCCGAATATAATATATTATTTTCACTTTTGAACGTCAGGACGCATTTTAACAAAAATGTAGAGGATCTAATTCTAAGACTAATGGTTCTGACCGTTAGTCAAAATTAGGTCTTTATAGTATTAAAACACTATTCGTGAAACGTAGACCGGGCTCCATTTGAGTTTTTGGCCCAAAATTTAACTGTAGGCTCCTACGATTATATGGAGCATGAATATGATTTTAGTTTTCCCAAAATCATTTTCTAAAACACAGATAAAAATGTAAACTCATTTATATAGTTTACTGGTTTTAGAAAGCGTGAAAATTGGGGTGTTACACAGGGATATCGTTTCCGATAAGTAGTATGTCATCCACATATAATACGAGAAAGACAATCTCACTCCCACTAACCTTCTTGTACACACAAGGTTCATCCTCGTTCTTGATGAATCCAAACTGTCTTACAACTTCATCAAAATGAAGATTCCAACTTCTCGTAGCTTGCTTTAATCCATAAATGGATCTCTGCAATTTACACACATTTCCAGCATTCTTTGGATCGAAAAAGCCCTTGGGTTGTGTCATGTACACATCCTCGAGAAGATTCTCGTTAAGGAATGCAGTCTTGACATCCATCTGCCAGATCTCGTAGTCATAATATTCAGCAATAGCAAGTAGGATTCGAACGGATTTAAGCATTGATACTGGCGAGAGGTCTCGTCATAGTCAACACCATGAATTTGCTTGAAACCCTTTACGATCAGTCGCGCCTTACAGGTATTCACTTTACCATCCATGTTAGTTTTCTTCTTGAAGACTCACTTGCACCCTATGGGTTTTTCCTCTTCAGGTGGCTCAACTAAAGTCCATACCTGGTTAGTGTACACGGACCCCATTTCAGATCCCATGGCCTCAAGCCACTTCTCATATTCTGGGCCAATTACGGCCTCCTAGGGGGTTACAGACTCATCTTGACCCATGAGCAGCACATTACCTTCCTGAGTCAGGAGAAGTCCATATCTCTCGAGTTGGTGACGTGGCCTGTAAGACCTACGCAATTCTTGTGTTACTTGAACCGTTGGTTGAACTACAACATCTTGTAGAACAGGTTCTTGTTCTAGGCGGATCAATACTTTGTGGCACTTGGATTTTTCCAAGTTCTACATTCCTCCCACTGGCTCCTATGGAGATGTATTCCTTCTCAAGGAACACTCTAGTCCTAGCGACAAACACTTTGTCTTCAGAAGGGTTCTAGAAATAGTATTCTTTGGTTTCCTTAGGATATCCCACAAAAGTAAATTTATCCGATTTGGGTTCAAGTTTATCAGTTATAAGATGTTTTACATAAACCTAACAACCCCAAATCCTCATAAATGATATACTAGGCCTTCGGCTCATTCATATCTCATGTGGAGTCTTTTCAACTGCCTTAGATGGAACACGGTTAAGAGTTAATACAGCTGTAAGTAAAGCATATTCCCAGAAAGAGTCTGAAAGGTCTGAATGACTCATCACAGATCGTATCATGTTTAACAAGATGTGATTCCTTCTTTCGGACACGCCATTCCATTGTGGTGTCCCGGGAGGTGTGAGTTGGGATACTATCTCATACTCCTTTAGATAGTCATCAAACTCCTGCCTTAAGTATTCACCACCACGATCTAATCGTATGGCCTTAATACTTTTGCCAAGTTGGTTCTCCACTTCATTCTTGAACTCTTTGAATTTTTCAAAAGTTTCGGACTTGTGTTTCATAAGATACATAAATCCATATCTATTGAAATCATCAGTAAATGTAACGAAGTACGAAAAATCACCTCTAGCAGATTTGTTTAGGGGCCCACATACATCACTATGTACTAAACTCAAAAGATTATTAGCCCCTTCACCTTGTCCGATGAATGGGGCCTTAGTCATCTTCTCCAACAAGCAAGATTCGCATACATCTAACGAATCATAATCGAAAGAGTCCAAGAGCCCATCCTTATGGAGCTTTGATATGCATTTCTCACCTATATGGCCTAAACGACAATGCCAAAGATATGAAGGATTCAAATCGTTGTGTTTTATCCTTTTCGCATTTATGTTATATATATATATATATATATATATATATATATATATATATATATATATATATATATATATATATATATGGGCATATCGAGATCAAGAATATAAAGTCTATTGCTCATAGGTGTACTAGCAAAGAAAACATTATCCAAATAAAGAGAATAACATTTGTCCTTTATCATAATATGAAAACCTTTCTTGTCCAAACAAGAAATAGAAATAATGTTTCTACTAATAGCTGAAACCAAATAACAATTATTAAGTTCTAAAATAAGCCCAGATGGCAAAGTCAATACATAAGTCCCTATAGCTAATGCCGCAACCTTTGCTCCATTTCCTACTTGTAGGTTAACTTCGCCCTTGGTCAATCTTCTACTACCTCTCAATCCTTGCACATTAGTACAAATGTGAGAACCACATCCAGTATCCAATACCCATGATGCTGAAGTAGATAAATGGACCTCAATAACATAAATACCTAAAGCGGAAGATTCACTTCCTTTCTGCTTCTTGGTTTCTTCCATGAATTTCTGACAGTTTCTCTTCCAATGTTAGGTCTGACCGCAATGGAAGCAAGTGCCTTCCTTAGCCACCCCGCCCTTAGGCTTCAAGCCAGAAGTTCTAGGCTTGGATTTTCCTTTGCCTTTCCCTTTCTGCTTGTTCATAGGTTTTTTGGGTTGCTTCTTGCCCTTTCCAGCTTGAACCATCATAACGGCCTTCCCTTTCCTTTGCTAATATTCTATTCAGCAGTTCTCAACATGCTTAATAGCTCTGGCAAGGATTTGTCAAGACCATTCATATTGAAGTTCATGGCAAACTGACTATAGCTCTCAGGCAACGATTGCAGAACTAAGTCGGTGGCCAACTCTTGGCCCAAAGGAAAACCTAGTCTTTCAAGATTCTCAATGTACCCAATAATCTGAAGCACATGAGGACTCAAGGGGCTTCCCTCTACCAATTTGCATTGGAAAAACAGTTCTAGAAATTTCGAACCGCTCATTCCCTGCTTGCCCTTGATAGAGCATTTTGAGGTGTGCGATCATATCGAATTCTCAAGTTGCTTCTGAAGCTCAGAGTTCATGGTAGAAAGCATATGACAACCGACATCCAAGGCATCATCCTGATGCTTCTTATAAGCATCCTTTTCAGCCTTAGAAGCATCCGTAACTAGTGGCTCCTCATATAGAGGTTCCTAAAGAATGTACAGCTTCTTCTCATGCTTCAGGACAATCCTTAAGTTTCTATACCAATTCAGAAAATTCGTTCCAGATAGTTTATCCTTCTCAAGGTCCGATCGCAGTGATAAATTACTAGATGTGTTAGATGCCGTAAGTATCTACATAAAGAAATATGTAAGTATAAGTATCATGCATTAAAACATATTTAATAAGGTCTTTTATTAAATACGTTACCACTATTTTACTTAAATCAATGAGCCTCATCATTGACTCGGCAAATCCCGTTGGAAGATTTTCTAATGGGACCAAGATCCATATTTCACCTCGTTCTGAGTCAACTTTGGTTGATCACCCAAAACTTAATTATTTAGGTAGGAAACTCCTTTCCAATTACATCTCATGTAATTCTTGGATCAGTTGGGTGAATAACTCTTATTCCATTTTATCTAATAAATTGATGTCCAACTCCTTTGCCTCCAAGCCTTTAAATCCTATTGAATTCGGCCCATTTAAGTCAAACCCAATGGTTGGCAGTTGGATATTACTATTATCCCATCGCGCCTCACCAAAATAAATCAAGGTGCCCTGCTTTTACAGACCCACACTTGTTCGATTCTGGTCTTGACGAGTGCCAGACTTAATATTAATTTGAGGGAATTTTTAGTTAGTGATCTCATCGGTGTTGTATCTCATACAAGAACGTCTCTCAGCATACATGCTATCATACATTTTTAAAAAATATATATAGCATACAAGACATATATGCATACATACAATTCATGCATCTCATACATAGACATACATCTCATATATTTCATGCCTCTCATACATAAACATACAAGATATGTATAACGTTTATGGTTTCCTAAAGTATAAGAATTAAATAACTAATTATTACAAGCCTTTGACCCTCAAGCAAGCTTCTCCCATGATGCCATCACTTGGTGTTGCCTCCTCTTCAAGTCGAGCAATTACATTACTCTTAAAATAAATAAACAAATAAAGGCATGACATGCAGATCGTATTTAAATAAATAAATCACGACACGCAGGTCGTATTTAACTAAAATAAATAAACACCATAATCTAAGGTCATAACCATATACCACACATTTTTTAAAATTATTTAATTATAAATAATAATATCTCTTTATTATTATTAATATCTTTAAATAATTTAAACTGATAAAATCAAAAGGCAATCAATTTCGAAATTATAGATTTACCAAATCAAAGGGGCAATCAATTTCAAATCTATAGATTTACCAAATCAAAAAAGAAATTAATTTCAAATATATAGATTTATCAAATAAAAAAGGCAATCAATTTCAAATCTATATACTTACTAAATCAAAAGGAAATCAATTTCAAAAAGAACATGTCTTTAAAATACATATCTCATATATATAAATTAAAAACAAGCTTTCTCAAAGAATAATCTTGTGCTCATGAAGAGGATATCAAGAATGCCAAGAACATACATATGTTCATAAAACGAAAACAAGCATAAAATTGAATCACATTCAAAGCAATATATCATGTTATCAACCAAGGCAAACAAGCGCTTAGGATTCAAGGTAATAACAACCATACGCTCTGATACCATTGTTGGGTTTTCATGAGACAATCCTCTTTTAAAATCATATCTCAAGGCGGAAGAAAACCATACCCATGGATTGCACATTACAAACCTGAATCACATAAGAGTTGTTATGTTTACCTCTTGAAGCGTGCTTTCAAAACAATCCTTGAAGTGTGCATTGGCGGAGCTAGGACTCGGAGTCAGGGGTGCAAAATATTTCCAAAAAGAACAATCTATTTCCAAAATATTCAATAATAATTACTATCATACATATAAAGGCATGAAGAATTAACTATTGCTACAATATTGGGCAAAAAAGCCAAATTTTGCAGTGTTATTTTTAGAGGCAAAAAAATGAGAATAAATAAAAGGAACAAGAAAATCATCCCATTCTTGGAAAATTTCAAACTTCCAATTCCTTTCTCGTTCTTTCGAAAAAAATTGCGAAAATACAAAGAAAAAAAATGATAAACAAGAAGCTATTGCAATGAAAAGGAGATCTTCTCAGAGACAATGCTTAAACAATGATGCTGAATGTAACACCCCGATTTTTCGAGTTTTCCTAATTAATCAGTATTTATGAACTTATATTTTATTCGAGGCCTTATAAATGGCAATAAAATATTCTGACCAGATAGGAATGTCCTACACAACCATAGAAAGCCATGGTTAAGTTTCGGGCGAAGCTCAAACGGAGCCCGGTCTGCGTTTTTCACGGAGAGTGGTCTTTTTCTACTATCGAGACCTAATTCTGACTCGTGAACGAAACAGTTAGGTTTTATATTTTATTTCCAACAATGTTGGTTATTTTGAAAATATTCAAAATAAATAAGTCGTCATACGACTTTCTTGGGCGAAAACCTAAATCGGGTGAAGAACGGAGCTGAATACGGGATTTCAATGACCCGCTACGGATAAGATTGAAGTCACATGGTGTGCTATGACTCATCAGTGACTCATCAGTGTAATGATTACGTTTAGAAAATATCTAGACGTGAAATGACTAAAATGCCCTTGACCCTTTTCATAATTACCATTTGCCCTTGAATGAAAAGACCGTTTTGCCCTTGAGAATTTATGGAATAACCATTCTGACCCTGTGACTCACCATGTTATCATTACCTTTCTAGAAATATCTAGATATTTATAGGGGAAATGACATTTATGCCCCTAGTCTTTGAAGGAATTACCAAATTACCCTTTTGGTTATTTACAAGTTTGCCATGACATCAATATATATATATATATTTCTCTCTTTCTCTCTCTTGGCCATTTTCGGCCACACACTCTCTCT
Source organism: Ammopiptanthus mongolicus (assembly GCA_039655645.1). NCBI lineage: Eukaryota > Viridiplantae > Streptophyta > Magnoliopsida > Fabales > Fabaceae > Ammopiptanthus > Ammopiptanthus mongolicus. Next base: position 43,823,547 of record CM077350.1, read on the forward strand.
CTCTTCTTTCTCTCACTTGTTCATCCAAATTCATTGAGTTCATGAAGTTCTTCATGTGTTCTTCATAAGTTCTTCACAAAAACCCTAGTTTGATCTTCAAAAGTTGAAGTTTATGAGTGAAAACTTGTTTCTTCTTCACTAATCTTTGATCCTAGGAGGTATGATCCTCATCTTAACTCTCTCAATCTCTCTATTTCATCTCTTGAATCACTTGATTCATGAAGATCCAAGTTTAGATCTAGAACTTTGAAAATCCATAGAAAATTGTAGAAAAATCCTATGATCATGAAACCAATTTCTATGAAACCACCATGATGTGTACTTTGAGTGTCTAGAAGCATGAACCCAAAAGAAATTTTCTCCCTACTCTTCCATGGGAGGGCCGAATCCTAATCATGATGAAAGGATGGGTTTTGTTGCAATTTTTGGCTATACAACACTTGTTCTAGCTTACTTGATGTCTTTGAATCCTAAACCCAAGAGCAAAACATCAACCAAAGCTCCTAACCTATTTCTCCTCTTCATGGCCGAAACATATAGGGTGTAGAACCATGAGTTTTGTCTCAAATTTTTGGGTCATGAGACTTGATTTAGTGTTAATCATGCTTAAGGACCAACCATCCAAAAGTTTGGAACCAAATGAGATCCCTAGCCTTTTTATCCTTTCATGGCCGAACCCTATACCTTCTTGGGGAAGAAAACTTATGTTATAGATTGATGTTGCTTTGTTGTTTGAATTGAATTGTGTTTGATTGTTTTAGGCAACGCAAACGGAACCGGAGCCGGAGCCGAGAACCGATCGAGTTTGCATCGAACTTCCTTTGTGAGGTACAGGGAGGTAGTTCATTTTGAGTTTGGTAGCCTCATGGTATATGATTGATTAGTGTGTTATGATTGAATTAAAACTTGATGTATATGTATACTTATGTCCTGGATTGATTGGATGTTAAGTGTTGTGCATAGTTGGTTATTTGATATAACTGTGGCATGGATACCTTGGATGATATCTTATTGTGATATTGAACTGTTGATATATATATCTATACATATATTTATATCCTGGATGAGCATAGGACTGGCTATGTCTCGATAATTTTTAAAAGACTCGAAATCGAAAACAAAGTTTTGAAAAACGCGTTTTGAAATTAAAAGTATGTTCTTTTGAAATGCATGTTCTTTTGGAAAAGTATGTTCTTTTGAAAATATGTTCTTTTGAAATGCATGTTCTTTTGGAAAAGTATGTTCTTTTGAAAAGTATGTTCTTTTGAAATGCATGTTCTTTTGGAAAAGTATGTTCTTTTGAAAAGTCGTGCAAAATGTGTTTTATTCTGTAAAGTGTTTAAAAAGGGCATGAAACCTTAGAAAATGATTTTGATTTCAAGAAAGGTGTTTTCCCGGAAAATGTGGAAATGTTTTATTTCAAGAAAACAAAAGTGTATTTTGTTTTCCAAAGTTGTTTTGAGAAAGTTTGACCGAAAAGAAAAATGATGAACCTTTGAGATGAACCCAAACCTAGTGGCCGAGACGTCGGGGCTAGTGTTTTGTGGATTGAGCACTCGGACTTTGTGTCCTGTGTTTTTTATTTGAGTGGGCTTAATGCCTTTTTGAAACGAGTCGTGGACTTTATGTCTCGACATTTGAAAGAATAAATGTGGATTGAGCACCCGGACTTCGTGTCCTGTGTTTTTTATTTGAGTGGGCTTAATGCCTTTTTGAAACGAGTCGTGGACTTTATGTCTCGACATTTGAAAGAATAAATGTGGATTGAGCACTCGGACTTCGTGTCCTGTGTTTTTGATTTGAGTGGGCTTAATGCCTTTTTGAAACGAGTCGTGGACTTTATGTCTCGACATTTGAAAGAATGAACGCAAAGAAAACAGAAAACTTTCTTTGTACATGCATGAACCGGCAGACGTCCCATTTGAAACCGAGCTACAACTCTAGTAGTTGAGAATGGAACCGGTTAAGACCACTAGGTCTGTAGGAGCATTCTGTGTTCGAGATCCCACAAGTGGCCGGTGGCGTTGCAACCCCGTGCCGTGGTATCGGCTGCCAAACACAAATGAACTCGATCAGGGGCTGGACTATTCAGGATATGGTTATGACGTGGTACGCTGGAACAATTGTTGTTCGGACCTAAATAGAGAGGCCGACTCATGAGAACAATTGTGTTACGGGTGTTACTACGGCCTATCGCTCGATGTTGGGAAGTTAGAATCTCCGGAGTACATGAATTAGAAAGATGATATTGAAGTCTCATGCATTATTATAAATCATGATTGTGTTTGAGATGTTATATTGTGTTGTATAGATAACTGTTCATAGGACTGTATTTATGCTGTTTGTCGCCTGTGCGGCTATCGTGATAAACTTATTATATGAGTATCTCACCTTTGCCTGTACATGTTGGACACCCTGTTGTGTTTTTGGAACACATGTACAGATGTTGTTCATAGGTCCCCGCGGAGATGTGAAGACTCGGATGACGGAGCGTTCTGATGAAGTTGACGTTGGGTTGTACCCCAATGGATACTTTTAGTCGACCAGCTTAGGAGTCTTTTATTTTGAGCAGTCTTATATTATATTACTGCACATATGTTGAAATTATTTCTAAATCTGTAATATGTTATATATTAGACCAGGTTTTATGTTATGTTTACGTTTTTATGAACAGAGAATATCAACGTGTGATATGAAGCTTATTCCTTTATCTTGAGCTTGTATTGCCTATGCATGCAGAAAATTTTTAGAACCGCGTTTTCGAACGTAGCTACTTAATTAAAGTATTTTCCGAAAGCAACCAGCTTTTTTTTTATTGTCTTGATTTATTTCCGCATGAGAGTCCGAGTATGTAGCACCCGCGAGGGGGGTGTTACACTGAAGAGTTCCACATTGGATTGAGTAAAAATATTCCACACTGTTAGTCTATTATCAATATGAATTATGATGATTGAAGTAACTCGAAATAACAATCAGAATGTCAGAAGATACTCCTTCATGTGATATGCAAAAACAAACTTGAAAACCTGCAAGTTTGCAATATCAGTCCCCTCCCCCCCCCCCCCCCCACACACACACACAACTTCTCTACAAGTACAGACTTAAAATTTCTGAAATATACTCAAAATTGAAAAGGTGGGATTCAAATACGCAAGTGTATTCACCTAGAATAAGGTCTTCTGTTGATGGTTAACAACCAAATTTGTACTAAAGGAAGAAGGTCAATCCAATTTTTATATCCCAAAATCAAAATTCAAAACCCTAAAATCACAATTTCTTCAATCCTCCTCCTCCTTTTTCTTCTTCTTCTTCATCCTCCTCCTCCTTCTCCTCCTCCTCCTCCTCCTCCTTCTTCTTCTTCTTAAATTCAAAACCCTAAAATCACAATTTCATCAATCCTCCTCCTCCTTCTTTTTCTTCTTCTTAAATTCAAAACCCTAAAATCACAATTCTTCTTAAATTCAAAACCCTAAAATCACAATTTCATCAATCCTCCTCCTCCTCCTCCTTCTCCTCTTCTCCTTCTCCTTCTCGCGATGGACGGACGATGGAGGCGCGGAGCTCGCGACAGACGCGGTGGACGGACGGGGTTCGGTCAGTGACAGTGGGGGTTGTGAGGAGAGAGGGTCAGGGTGGTCAGGTGCACACCCAACTCTATATGTGCATCCGCCCCTGAGCGTGCTCTGAATCACCAGTACCACGACAAGGGCAGCACATCTACTCAATCCGCACGAGCAAACGTTCGTTGTAGGAATGCGTCTTGTGCTAGCTAACAGCTACAAGATTTGGCATGATGTAAAGTATGTCTAGTGTAAGCGGTGAAAGAGGCGCGTTATCTATTTAAAGAGTAGCGCTCCTTTACCCTACATGCCATAACCATGATGGGCTTGTACACTACAAGCCCAAACTAGAAGTAATTAATTAAATTATATTTATTTAATTAAATCCTCTCCAACTATTTGCTCTATGTGTGTGACCCTATAGGTTCCGACTAAATTGGCAAAAATATTGAATATTATAATAATATCACATATTAATTATAATATCAAATATTATAAACAATGAGCGGCATCTAGCAATGTACCACTACTACCCAATTTATGAGAAAATCGGTGGTTCGATTTTAACCTTAATGCAACTAATTTATTGTGTAGTAAATATCCCTTCGTCCATATGTCATAATTGAACACACGGCATAAACATGTCATCCTTACTAAATTCAATTATATGTTCCTCGATCTCCGAGTAGATGTGTAATCACAAACGGGCCCAATATCTCATATTAGGCACACAAGGTGAGTTCTCTACTCCCAGCTAGGTTTTCTTCATACAGAAAAGTCAGGATTCAAACCTCTGACCACTTGTCTCTTACCACTCGGATCAACCACATGTTGGTCGTTTAGTGCCATTTAAATAGTATAAATGATACTCCCTCCGGTCAATATTATAAGCAAAAAAATCTCAAATTTTTTGGTCAAGTATATAAGCAAAAAACAACTGCTTCTCTCCTATTTAATGACATTATTCCTATAATACTCTTTTCATTTATTACTAATTTTGTTTTTCAATAACTCATATTATTCCAAGTCTCAAGTCCCAAGTCCCTTTATGAAGGATATTTTAGATAATAGACCTAATTTTTTAATATTAAATGAGATTAACCAACTTCCTTAATATGTGTGTTACATTAAATTTTTGCTTATAATACTAACCGGAGGGAATATATACTAATGTTATAAATGATATATTAACATTTTTCTTGGGAAATACTAACTAGTGTCCTTAATGCACTAATTAATGAATTAAAATGGTAAGTTTAGTGGGAAAATGATGCACTCAATGTACCGAAAAGTGAAGTTTTAGGTTTTTTCCAATAAAACTTTGTTTCTTCTTGATTCCTTAACCATAAGGCCACTGGTTAGCAAGACACATTTTTTCTTTTCTGCTTCAAAGAGATAAGTGTCATTTAAGGTTATTTCAATGACATAATATATGGAGAATGTTAACCAAAGAGCACTGGTTAAGAAATCAACAAAGATAAATTTATATTGAAAATGATGTATTTAATATATTAATAAGTGTTGTATTGAAAATGATTACGTTTCACATTAGTCTTTTTTATGGCTCTTTCTCTGTGGAGGCGATTTGCTCTGCAAGGGTTTTGTACCCTAGACCGCCACCGGCGTCTTCCTTCCCCCTTGGTGGGGCGTCTTCCTCCCTGTGTGGAGGTTCCTTTCCGCTCTGTTTGGGACTTTTGGGCACATTTCAATCATCCCCTTCCTCCCAAACCAGTCACCGCGACGCCCACTTTACCCACCGTCAGAGTCCGTTTCACCCCCTGCCTCGCAGATCCACCAAGCCGGCTCCACCAAATCGTCACAAGCCCGCTTTCCCCTCCACCATCAACAACCCTCTCCTCCTCCGGAGATCACTTTAACTTCTGGATCTCAGCTCCTCTGACCCAGATCCACCATGGCCTCTCCAAACCATCAACTATGGGCGAGATTCACCAATATCTAACAATAACCATGCCTCTACCAAGCCTCCCTCGATCAAGAATTTGTTTCCTAATGAAGATCCTCACTGGCTCGGCCCTCCCTCAGATGCGGTGCCCCCCACATGAATCGCCCCCACGAGACAGGCTGCTAACCATGCCCAGTGATGACGGTACAAGAGGTTGGGGTCCAGAGCTTAGAGTTGAACAACGCACAAATTCCGGCACCAAAGGAGCGCGGTGGTTACAATAGGAAAGGAAATCGAATTGGCAATTAGGGGCGAATCAATCAACTGTAACGGTTAAGACCGCATTAAATGCTAAAATGGAGGAACACGTTACGAATAATGAAGCGCAATTGCATGCAACAGTTAAGGTTGACCATGATCCCATGATGGCCCAAGCTTTTAATGGGCCGTTTACCATATTGAATGGAGAGGTTACCAAGCTGAATACAAATTATGGCCAATTTATTGATAAAGTCCAACGGTCAGCGACAGGTAATAAATCAATAATGGACAAACCGATGGCAAGTAATGTTGGACCCAACAATTTAATTATACAGTTACCTGAGCCCAAGGTTGCTGAGAACGGGATGCTTATTGAACCGATTGAGAAAAAGAGCCGTAGAAAGCCCAGGAGTTCTTGTTGGGCGCACTCCATGGCCGAGCCACCTCCTCCTGTTTTGGTTCCTTCTCAGCCTCCGCCAAAATCACCGAATGAAGCACGAAGCCTCAATGGTCTGTTCTTAGGTATTGGTTTCGTTTTGTGTGGAGAATGTTTCTTCAAAGACAAATCTTATAGCTACTCTCCAGGACTCCATTGTTCTGAAAGAGAAATCCTAAGCCCCCTGTATAATCAGGAGAACGCTGAATATAAGCCTATTATTTTAAATTATAGGAGTCATTTATCTTTTTATGTTAACGACTCTTTGGTAGAGTTTGATAGGAAGAAAGTTCATGTAGTTGCTCACACTTTGTTAAGGGTGGCTACATATATCACTATCTTCCAAAATTGTGATGAAGTTACCAGATGTATTGCTCTCGATTATTATGGAATAAATTAGCCTTGTTTTTATCAAAAAAAAAAACATAGACATACCCCTTTTTTATTTCTTAATCAGTGCGTGGACCGGTTAGCAAGACTCTTGATATATTAGCAAAAGCAAATGAAACGATACAAAAGCATATAGCAAATGCATTTTCCTTGCCTGGTTTGGTCAGAATTAATGCTATTAATTGGCATTTAATGGCTTTTAATAGGCTCTCAAGCTTTCAAGCTCTATGACTGTGAAGGAACAAATCCCAATAGTCCATGGTGGAAGACGATCTGAATGGACCCAATTGTGCACGGTTCCACGCTCGCGGCATTGGGTTCGTCAGAGATGTGGCAATGGGCAAAGTTGTGGTGTGGGAGGACGTACGGCCGTGGTCTAAGGATGAGAAAGGACAGGATCTGGATGAGATATTATAATATTTATTCTTATATCGATGTTTGAAAAAAATATTTATATCCAGACTCATACTTATGTAGATAGTAATTTTAATGTCCGTATTCGTATCCTTTGGATACGTAAATACCGGCATTTTAACTACGAAAAAACTATAAATTACAAAATCAATATAACTCAATTAAAAAATCATTCAAAGATCTTTTAAATCTATTCATAAAATATTATAAATCAAAATACTTAACTAAATAAAAACATTTAAAATATTTCAAATGAGTAAATATCACAATAAAAATTCAAAATAATAAATTCATAAACCTTAAAGTATTGAGCCATGTTCTCCGAAATCCGTAAAAAAAGATACATTATATATTAGTTATTTATACATTATAAAAAAAGATACATTCTCAACATGACTTTTGACCCCTCCAATTAAGTTTTCCCAGTTCCATCCCTATCCACGAATTTTGAATAGATTTCTACTGACAGCTTGTAAATGTGTAAAGTGTAAACATAAGTAGGCTTATTACCTGCATGTCACGTGAAAATGTAAGACAAAGTATGCAAAACATGAAAATGTAAAAACTATGATCTAAATAAATGAATAAATGATATATATATATATATATATGTGTGTGTGTGTGTGTGGATGCGGGATGGGATGGGATGGATACTAGAATACATGTACTCACATCCATACCCATTTAAATTTGCGGGTAATTATCCAGACTCGGACTCATACCCATAAAACGGGTATTTACCCTATCCATCAATGATATTTTTTGCGGGTATCTAATGGTTATGGTCTAAATTACCATCCCTACCACGGTCGCTGCGTTCCATAGCAGTTTGGGCATGGCAAAGGCATAAAATTATGTCGTTTAACCTTCTTACTCAAAACTTACCCTCTTGCTTGGACATCTACTACCATTAGAGAATGAGAAATTTGTTCTCTGCAAATTCCCTATTAATAACCAACCAATACTTCGAATTTTCCCAATTAACCTTATCCAAATCCATAAATACCAAGACCCCAAAGTTGGCCCAATCTGTGTTATCCTAAATCTTAAACCAAACTCCCTTCTACAAACATGTCTTGCAAAAGGATTATGACTTGGAAGGTTGAGAGATGATGGGTGGTGGAGAGTTGTCCTACTTCGCTCATCACACACTGATGGAAGATAGAATGAGAGTGTGGGTTCCAGATCTGATTGGCCCCGTTATAGGGGTGCTAATGGTAAGGTATGTTATTTCACATGTAGTTTGTCATGTAGGTGTCAAGTTGGTACGGAACGTGCCATGTGAGATACTTTGATAGGTGTGACTGATGCGCACTAACGTTGAGGACCAAATTGACTAATGGTTGCCAAAGTCAAAGACTAATTTTTCTTTTTCTTAAAGTAAAGGGCTATATGATCGACCATGACAATTTCGTAAACTAAATTGATGTTACTAAAAACGTTTCAAACATGGTTTGCCATGTAGGGGACAAGTGTCACTTAATGTGCCATATGAAGCACTCTGTTAAGTGTAACTGACGCCCACTAAGTCAAAAATTAATTTGTTTCAGGATTTTCTAAGTTACAAACTAATTTTTCTTTTTCGTAAAGTCGGAGACTAATATTATCCCTCGTAATAATTTGATGGACTAAAAAGAAAAAAAGAAAAGTAAGTTGTTTTACACATAAAAAAATTCTAAGTGTCTATTCAGCGTGTTTAATTGAGTGTAAATTGGGATTTGGACGTGAAAATGGACCCCAAAATTCTAATTTTAATGTCAATATACTTTTAGAATAGAATCATAATTCTATATGACAATTCCATGAAAATACAAAATAACTAGCCCACGCTTTTTTCCAATTCTTAGCCAATACCTTTGAAATTGTCTATTTCACAACTAGGATTTATAAATTAAAACAAAAAAAGTATAAAAGTTGCTTTTTGCAGCCTTTGATTTTTCTAATACAACCCATTCCTCTCTTTTTTAATTTTTTCTACCCAAAATATCCTTCCTTCTCTTTCTCCGATATTCTAGCTCTCCTTCTCCATGGCCTCTCATTCTCTCACCCACTTCATATCCTACTCACCATTTCGTCAAACACTTACCCTTCACTCTCTCCCATGAACCCTCCCACTCACCCGCCACCACCACCATGCCCAACCCATCTCACTTCCTCTTCCTTCTCCTTCTCCTCCTTCTCCTTCCACCGTCTCTCACCGCCATCGAGCCAAATGACGTCAACATCCTCCTCCAATTCAAAAAAAGCCTAAAAAAACCAGAACTGTTACCGTGGGACTCTAACCCATATGGCACTCCACGGTGGGACTACATCTTCTGTGATGGTAATAGAGTTTCTCAGATTCAAGTTAAGAACTTGAACCTCACGGGTCCTCAAAGGTTTTAGCATTGGATTGCAATAACCTCAATGATAGCAATGGTGGGTGGCAATTTCCTTCTTCTTTGCAAGGTTCAACACAGTTGACCAATTTATCTTGTATGAGTTGCAACCTTATGGGTCCCTTGTCGGAATTTCTAGGAAAAATGAACTCTTTATCGTTTTTGAACTTTTTCGACAACAATTTGACCAGAGAGATTCTCTGGAGTTTCAACAGCACCGTTTTGCAGGTTCTGTGGTTGAATAACCAGCGGGGTGGTATTAGAAAAATAAAGGATATCTTGGATAGAAAAATCTTTAAAAAAAACAAGTGGGATCGTATTAGAAAAAAGAGGGCTTAAAAAGCACCCAAAAAGTATTCAATAATTATTAAATAATAGAGGTTTAATTATTAAAATAATTTTTTTGAATTATTAAATTTTTAAAACAATTATTAAACTATTCGTAGTATCTATTATTAGGCGCATCAATATTATAAGAAATTGAAAGTACAGAAAAATAGTTATTAAATTAATTTTAAGCTGAAATTTATAATTAATTTTATTTTTGAAATTTAGATCTTACATTCGAACAAAAATGAACTTAGAGTTATAAACTTATGATTCTACCTTCTACTTCTATGCACAACCCAACTACAGAGTATTCATGAAAAAAACCCAACTACAGAGTTTATACCAATTATGATTTTTTATGAACAGTTTATATCAATTCTACTTCTAACAAAATTCAAATTAATATTAAAATTTAGGGATGAGGCTATTAGCACTCCATTTTATCTATTCAAAACACCCTTTTAATTACTTTAGACTCTAATTACCTAACATAACCTTCAATAATTTTATCTTTCTAATAATTATAAATTTTTACTTTTTTTTTTTTTATTTTCATATCCCTTGCTCATAACTGCACACACAAATCAAACTTTCTACTACCCACTCTTAACTATTTATACAATTAGATTACAAGTATTAACTAAATTTATTAATTAAAATTTTATCATAAACAAATGTTTTATTTCAATGTCCTTACTATATATATTTTATAAATTTAATAAATTTAATATATACCTATTTTATCATTATGATTTTTTATGTGTTATTATTAACAAAACTCATAATGTAATTATACAACCTTGGTATGACATTTATTACTCAAATCTATTTTTGTATAGGTTGTGAAAGTTTACAAAGATCTTCCAAGTAAAATATAAAAGGTTGCGTTTTGCCCCTTTGAGCACCATAAAAAATTATAAAAGGAATGTAATAAAAAAAAATTATAACCGGAAAAAGAATACTTTGACAAAAATCTTTAAAATAAATAAATTTTAAAATGAAAAAAAAATAAAAACAAAATTATTAGGTATGTTAATAACACATTAGAGTCATAAAAAAATCTTCTCACGCTTGAAAAAAAATGATATTAGTAATCTCCCAATTAATGTAATAACAAATATTTTTAGATTGTAACTTGTTTATTTATTTATTTTTTTGTAACCGTTACTTGATGAGTATTTTTTTAAGTTTAAATCAAAATACATTATAAAATTTCAAGTGAATAAATAATTAAGTATAAGTGATATAAAGAAAAATTGGTACACACTTTAATGTAATTTTTTTTTACAGTGTCAATCAATCATAAATTGTCATATTACTTGTCATAAATATCTTAAAAATAACATCTAAAATGATTTGTGATTAATTCACACTATAACAAACGTTAATTTACAGTTCTAAATAATTGACGGGAAGTATAATGGGCATAATAGAGTGTTCAGTAACCCACCAATTTTTTTTTTGTTCGGAACCTACTGTAAGTAGGATCTTTGGCTCCTCAGTAAGTCCTTCGCGTGTCTTCACATCTTTGACCATTTGGACAAGCTATGGAACTAATCCACAGTGACAGACATTCGATTTTTTACACAAAAGATTGAGCTGCCTCCAACTGGACGACCTCAGGAATCAAATTTGTATTCTTTCCTTTCATTCCACCCAAAATTTTAATCTACAGTTCTAATTTTAGTCCAAATGGAGCAAAGATTAAAATCCCACATTAAGCTCAAATTCATCTAACGAAACCTAAGTATGAAACCCCAACGAAACAACATCACTTCGAGATTTTGTTGAGCGGCTAGGGCACCGCCTCTACTTCTACTTCGATTCATCACGGAACTCAATTGAGTAAATATCCAATTTGGTCCCTGAAATTATAGGGTCGTATCAACTTAGTTCCCCACATTATCAATATTCCAAAATGATCCTTGAAATTGCAAAATGTAACAAATGCATCCTTGATATTATTCACTTAGTTTCAAATGCATCCTTGACATTACCAACTTAATGTCATTATAGTCCATGCAAATACTAACAGAGGGACGAATCTGATTAACTTTCTGCAATTCCAAGGATCATTTTGAAATATTGATAATGTGGAAGACTAAGTTGATACGACCCTACAATTTCAGGAACCAAATTGAGTATTTACTCGAGCTCAATTTGTACCTTACTTCTCCAATAGAGAAAGAACACGCAACAATGTTGAATATTAGAACAATGTGGGCCATTTTCAAATTTCCATCTATTTTTACCAAATCCAATTTCCATCTCCGTTTCCCTCTCTTCCTATGTATACATTCTAAAGCGTGTGGGTTTCATAAACTTGATGATGCCATTGACTCCTTCATGAGCATTATCAATAAGCGCCATCCACCATCTGAATTCGAAATCAACAAGATCTTAGGGTCTATTGTGGTATATAGTTAGAATTGCAAAGTCAAAACAAAGTCTCTCCTCTTTACCTCATACACGTCTTCAAATTTGAGTATGTTCTTCAGGTTCATTGCCAGCACGCGCTCTCAAGTGAGGTGCTATATATTTTTCTTTTGCTTTCTTTACCGGAACTTCAACAGGAACATCTTCTGATGCCACATCTGTTCCATGGGAATCCACAAGGTTGGATATGCAAACTGTGTCATCATCCACATTACATTCTTTCTGTTGGCCCAACAACTTTCCTTTCTTATTTTTTCTCCTAGAAGCTATACCGTCAAAAACTTCCTCTAATGCTCCATCTTGATTAGAAGCTTCAACTAGCCCTGATATTCCAACTACTGACTCTGCTTCCATCCCTTCCTTTGACAATTTGTCCTCCTTATGTTTCTTACTCGATGAGCTCTTTTTCGATCTCTTCTTTGAGGGTAATTCACTAGAACCAGGAACCTCACCTCCAATTAAATCATTAAAAGACGGCATTCCCTTGAATAACATGTTCAGTCCATCATCCACTCCCCTCAATCTCCCTTCCTTCACCTTTGTGGCAGCTATTGAAACATCTGGCTCATATAACTCTTCGACCCTTATCTTCCTAGAACTTTTAGGAGAACCCTTCTTCATTTTCTTTGCAACAGAACCACAAATATCCTCTGACATGGCACATCCTCCAACTATCTCATGTTTCCTAGTGTTAGATTCCAACTTCACAACTTCTTTTTCCTTGAGACTAAGAGTAACATATTGGACTTTTTTGGTTATAGTTTTTGACTCTGAATTACTATTACTTCTTTTCATAGCTCGAGATTTCTATAAACATAAATAAAAATTACATTGCTTTAGTGAGAAAACAGGACACAAATAAAATTTTTCAAAAAATGAAATTAAAAAAAGCAGATCTATATATAGCAATGAGCATAGACTGTGTATTTGGTTTAGCTTGTTTTGTGTTAAAAAACAATGTAGTTTTTCCTTAAAAATTAGTATAAAAAATGCAGTAACATAGATACCTGGTGATGGAGCCAGGATTGGTGTTTGGATGCATTCTTTGCTAAGCGAGATTCTTTCCTCCGTTCTCGACGTGATTTCTTAACCATTTCTTGTTTCTCTCCAACACAATTCAAAAACACAAGAACGAAAATTTGAAAACACAATTCTTTCTCTCAAAGTTAAAATTCAATCCAAGAGTGAAAAATAAGTTTTTTTTTGTGTGAAAGAGGTTACCCATGATTTCTAATAGAAGTTCACGAAAGGAAACGAAAGAAGTCTGAAGACTTGAGAGAACTATAACGGTGCAGCAATGTCCAAATTCAATGGGCGTGTCGTGCTTGTGCCGGGTTTCTACCTTTAGTTGCCGTGTTGAGGAGTTGCGCCATCGTGCTGGTGCGGCGGTGATAAACAGTGTAGCAAGCTGCAGCAGAGATGAGAAGGTATGAGATTGAAACTTGAAAAGAAATAAAGGACGGGGGGTTGTGACAAAGATGTAAATGGATCGGATGCACTTTGGGTCGGGTATTCAAGATACAATGGGGAAAATTCTCTCTCGCCGTGAGAGACCATGAAAAGTCCTCTTTTGCAATTTTTTTTTTTTACTTTTTTCCCCTTCTTCTCTCTCACTCTCCTCTCTCTCCTACTCCACCACCACTAACTCATCCTTAGCCCTCCGTCAGTAGTTGCCCAGTCACACTACTCCACCGTCGGCCACCATCTTGCCATAGTGAGCCACCACCCCGTCGCACCACAAAAATTTTAAGCCATCCCTTCTCTCTCACCATCTCCCTCAAGCCCATCCAGCCACCGCCAGATCCACTAACATTTCAAGCCATTCATGTATTACCCAGTTGTATCAACCACAAAAATAACCAATACCCATTTCACAAAACCCAGTTTTAGCAACTCCACATCCTCGCGAACTACATTACCCAAGTGGCTGAAATTGCCCAAGGCTTACTGTTTGTTCTTATTATTTTTGCTCTCTGGACTCCTCGATGAACCAGAGAGAAGGGCGGAGATGGGCGGCGAAAAGGGTGCTTTCACCGTCACCGTCGGTAGAAGAGAGTGGTTGGGTGGATTCCCAACCTTCGCAAATCTAGATCTGAATTTGTGTGATTTTCATTGGCCAATCTCCACCGTTCCGGCATCCTCATCAAAATCAGATGGTGTATCACCATCACCTTCATCTCTCCAGTCATCAACATCACCATCACTCATAAAATTATCAACATTTAACCAATTTTCTTCTTCTTCTTCACCACTTCATCTTCTCTGCTATCATTGTCTTCCATGCCATCTCCAACTCTTCTGCGAGAAGCTCCTTTGGGAAATCCTGGAACATTAACCAGAAAACGAAGCTTTTCCTTTATAAGCAACAAACAGTCCTTCTCTTAGAGAATTACGATAACCTTCCGTCAAAAACACAGAATCCCTATATCCTTTCAGAGAGACATAAAACATATCAGGATGCCTTATCAATATCCCCGTAACTGCTGAGAGATCTGAACTCCTCTCGAAAATGTGTAAGGCGATCAATGATAGTCCGCTTCTCTGCAGATCTGCAAGTGGCAAGGTGGTGGCACGGAGGAAGCGGCAGCGGAGAAGGAGAGAAAGAGCTAGGCTTGAGGGAGGAGGAGAGAGAGGAGAGTGAGAGAAAATGAGATCGGGTGAATATTTTAAATTTAAAAAATATAAGGATTTTAAATTAATTAAAAAAAAATTTAGATGCCCCCTACTTCATGATCTCTCACGGTGGGAGACATGAGATAGTCTTCCACCCAAGACGCCACCGAGACAATGGTCTATTCAAGATACAATTTGCTATCATAGCCTTTGCCTACTCATACTCAATGATCCTTATAGAAATTCAGGTACAATTCATTTTATCAAATTTTTTGTGCCTTATATGAAAAAACAAGAAGAAAAGAAAAAAAAAAGTTAAAGAAATGGGGAGATGGGGCATCGAAGGGTGCAATGGCTGGCATAAGCTCCGGATAAGCTATGGATATAAGCTTCTTCCGGTGGCATATGAAAATAAGCCCAAAAGAGTTCACGGGATGGGATAAGCTTTTTTGATAAGCATTTCCAAACTCCTTCTTAAGTGCTTACGTCATAAGATAAGCTCAAATGAGTTTAAATAAACTCTTCCAAATGCCTTAGTGTAGAGACTAGACCGTATATCTGATGGTTTGTATAGTTTAGTGTTGCAATATTATTTTCATTCGATGCATGTAAGGGATGGCAACGGGTTGGGCACTATAGTATCCATCGTCATACCGGCGTTTTAAAAAAATACTCGTACTCGAACCCATATCTGTATGGGTAGCAACTTTAATACATATACTCTTACCCGCTGGGTGCCTAAGTACTCATACTCGCACCCACTACCTGCACTTTAATATAAGAAATTTGTGGATGTTTAAAAACAGGATAAAAATTTTGTACTGTCAAAATAGGAGAACATAAATATGTAATACAAATTAGGTCATTCTAGTATGTTATCACATTACAAATATACATCATGATATATCTAAGACATAAGTGCAAAGGTCTTTGATACAAAACATCCAATATTCTCCAAAATTTTAAGTAAATATATACCAGTAGTGTAACAGCCTGGACTGCTTTTAAGATTGCCACAAGTGCTTCAAGTCAAGCACGCTTAACTATGGAGTTCTTATGTTCTGGGCTCCCGAAAAGAATATGAATCTAGTTGATATAGGTAGTACCAAACAATTCTTATAAGCCTTCCTTCAACTGTACTGTCCCATACCTACACAGCCTTAGGATCTCTTCCATTCTGATGTGAATTCGGATCATTCATGTGCCCCTTTGCCATGAAGCCTGCCAGGAATCGCTCCTTGTCTGTGCCTCATGCACCGGCGATCAGTCCCCACCCTCGCCAGCCTCAGGCGTCACATACCCACCAGCTTCCACCTGGTTCTTCCCCGAACCACATCGTACTGGGAGAGGTCTGCTTTGATGCCATTTATAACAGCCTTGACTGCTTTCAAGATTGTCGACTGATCCCACAAACCAACACGAGTCTTTTCAGCATGTTTTGTCCTCACTCACACGCTTTTTGGGAAGCTTCCCGGAAGGTCACCCATCCCACAAGTGCTCCAAGTCGAGCATGCGTAACTGTGAAGTTCTTATGTTCTGAGCTCCCAAGAAAATGTATCTTGTTGATATAGGTAATACCAATCA
This sequence comes from Ammopiptanthus mongolicus, assembly GCA_039655645.1. Lineage (NCBI taxonomy): Eukaryota > Viridiplantae > Streptophyta > Magnoliopsida > Fabales > Fabaceae > Ammopiptanthus > Ammopiptanthus mongolicus. Next base: position 43,839,852 of record CM077350.1, read on the forward strand.
ATTCTTATAAGCCTTCATTCAACTGTACAGTCCCATACCTGCACAACCTTAGGATCCCTCTCATTCCGATGTGAATTCGGTTCATTCAAGTGTCCCTTCGCTTTGAAGCCTTCCAGGAGCCGCTCTTGTCCGTATCTTATGCACCAGCAACCACTCCCCTCCCGTGTCAGCCTCAGGTGTCACATGTAGCATTATTAAATTCAGTAGCATCAAGTCGAAATTGAAAACAATTAAAACAAACATAAATGTCTATATATGTATGTTTATTTTACTTAAAGGAAAGATTAGGCTACAAAATGGAAAGTAATTTATTAAACCTGGTTACAATATTTTTAATTTAATACATTATAATTATATATATACTATAATATATATATATATATATATATATATATATATTATGCGGATATGTGGCGGGGTGGGTACTTTATAACCAATACCTGTACCCATTAAGCGGGTAATTACCCTACCCATCATGGGTAATTTTTGCGAGTACCCTATGGGTCCGTTACCCATTATCATCCATAGTTGACAATGGTTCTGAGTTCAGGTCCATCAGAAAATTCTTTCAATCTAATGGGATAGAACTTCAATGCACTTGTGTTTATACTCCACAACAAAATGAAGTTGTAGAACGCAAGCACCGTCACATTCTAGTCGTGGCATGAGCATTACTATTTCAATCTCATCTACCTCTCAATTTTTAGGGTGAATGTGTATTAACCGTTGTCTATCAAATAAACCGCTTACTATCTCCATTGTTGCCTAACAAATCACCTTGTCCACCATCACTTGAGAGTTTTTTGTTGTTTATGTTAAGCCACTGTTGTACATCCTACTCAAAAGTTTGATCCTAGTGCAAAAAGCTAGATCTTTGTTAGATATCCCACTGGTCAAAAAGGTTACAAAGTTTTTGATCCAGAGACAAAGATCTTTTTTGTGAGTCATGATGTCAAATTTTGCGAAACCAGTTCTCCTTATATTTCAACTACGCCAAATCCCAACCTCATATCACCTCATCCTTCCTTTGACACCATGGATAGCTAGCCTACAATCACAACAACCCATCAACCTCAACAAACTGATTTGCATAATACACATGAGCCCAATTCTCCCTCACTCTCAACTACTACGCCTAAAACCACTTCCGTTGCCTCACCTTTAGATGAACCAACTGTACCCATTTCAAACACTTCAGATTCTTCAGCTCCTTCCATTCCCCAGGTTCGACAGTCCCCTTGTCACAAGCACCCTCCAACATGGCATAGAGACTACATACTGTCAGCACAAGTCAATAAATCTCCGTCAGAGCCAACTTTCGGGTCAGATACTCAATATCCTCTTTCTCATTATCTTTCATACTCTCACATTTCTTCTACCGATTGTGATTTTATGGCTAACATTACAGCCCATACGAAGCCACACTCCTATGATCAAGTTGTCCATGATCCACATTGGCGAGAAGCAATGGATGCAAAATTAAAAGCATTACAACATAACAATACATGGAGTTTGGTGTCTCTTCCTGCTAGTCATAAGCCCATTGGCTGCAAATGGGTATAGAAAATAAAGTACATATCTGATGGCACAATTGAGCGTTATAAGGCGCACCTTGTCGCGAAGGGATACACTCAAATTGAAGGCATCAATTATTGCCTTTTTACTGTTGTCGCGCTCGTAATTGGTTCATACACCAATTAGATCTACAAATGCTTTTCTTCATGATGATTTGCATGAGGAAGTGTACATGGAGCCTCCACCCGGTCTTCGCTGACAGGGGGAGAACGTTGTATGTCAGCTCAACAAGTCACTCTATGGACTCAAGCAAGCATCAAGAAACTGGTTTTCCACTTTTTCAAAAGCCATTCAAAAGGTTGGTTATCAACAATTAAAGGCTCAAGGTACTTCATTTATTGCAGTCCTTATTTATGTTGATGACATACTTCTCACAGGGAATGATCTTCAAGAAATGAAACATCTTAAAGAGTTTTTTCTCAAGTGTTTTCATATCAAACATCTTGGAGATTTGAAATACTTTTTGGGCATTGAATTTTCCCGTTCCAAGAAAGGTATTTTCATGTCTCAAAGGAAATACACTCCAGACATTTTGTAAGACTCGGGACTGCTAGGTGCATGCCAAGACAAGTTCCTAACGGAACATAATTTGAACCTCACTCCCACAAATGGAATGATACTCAATGATCCAACCAAATATAGAAGACTTGTTGGTAGGATGATTTATCTTACTGTGACAAGACCTGACATCGTCTATTTTGTCCGAACACTGAGTCAGTTCATGCATGAGCCTCGAAAACCTCACTAGGATGCTGCAATGAGAGTTCTTAGATACACCATGTCGCGACCGTCCCGTCCGGGCGCCATCAGAAAAGATAGGATCAGAGGAGTCGCCACCAACATTTTTAATTTGGGAAAATATTGGAAAACCCAATAATCGAAGGAAAACTGGTCTAAACAAAATGAGTTTGAGTTCGGGAGTCGTTTACGAGTAGGGAAGGTATCAGCACCCTACATCGCCCGTATTAAGCACGGTACCTCAAGTTAATTGTGCAAATTTTTAATAACTTTAAAATATATTAATTTTACCCATTTTGAAAATAGAAAATAAATCGAATAAACACAAGAGTTAAGAAAAGATAGTTTTAACTTGACAGAATGTTTAATTCTGCTCCTACGTATCCCTTGGTATGATAGGGAATTCAAAGCTACGTAGTTCTCATAAAAATATTTGATTGGTAGGTGGATTTTTATTTGAGGAATTCTGAATATGAGTTTTTAGAATGGAGGAATTCTGAGTTGTACAACTCATGCATCCTCTGAAAGTAATATTAATTATTTTTTAGAAAAAGGTTTAAGGAATTCTGAGTTGTACAACTCATGCATCCTATCACTACACCAAAATAGGGAAAAATTGACGCAACATTCACCAGCGTTTTCCCGTAAAACGCTAGAAAATATGAGGCGGAGAAGTATTACTAGCGCTTTCTTTGGTAAGTGCTAGCAAATTATTGGGATTTACCAGCGCTTTTTTAACTAAGCGCAAGCAAATCTCTGACATTGAGTATTGCCAGCGCTTTTCCAAATAAACGCTGGTAAAGGACAAATACATTTGCCAGCGCTTCCTTAGGAAAGCGCTGGTAATAGTATTACCAGCGCTTTCCTAAGGAAGCGCTGGCAAATTTGTTGTCCTTTACCAGCGTTTATTTGGAAAAGCGCTAGCAATACTCAATTTCTATATAAGTATAATTTTTTGATTTATATTACTGATCAGTGTGCTATCTTCACTTCGCGCGCGCGCTTTCAGTAATAGTAATCTTCACATGCACAGTACTCTCACCGCGAACTCAAACCTCCTCATCTTCTTCACAGTCGCGAACTGAACCCTCTCATCTCCTCCACAACCGCGAACTCAACCCCTCTCCTCCACCACAGCGACCCTCAATCCGCTCCCCACAACCGCGCGTCCACAACCCTCTCCTCCACGGTGAGAACGAAGGTTGCCACGTGAGCTGAACTACACCTCGTGCTTTCCCCACAAATTATCCAAGCTTTTCAGATTTTTTATTTATTTTGTTTTTTAATTTTCAGTCTTCCAGCTAGCGTGGTTTACAGAGAACAACAAAGTAACAAAACAACCACAAAATTGATGCAGCTTTAGATCAATCTCTCTCTTCGCTCAGCACTCACGACCTAAGCACTCACGCTCAGCACCTCCGCGAAACCTCACGGTTCTCTCCTCAAACCCTCTTCTCAACAGATGTATTCCCATCATTGAAGCATACATTTTGGGTGCATATTCATTATTATTCTGTGGGGTCAGTCATGCATTTTGGAACATATCCATCTCTTCAATATTAATGTGATGTTTGTTTTTGTCTGACTGTATTTTTTTCTGAAATATAAGTTGGCTCTCTTATATTCAATTTTGCACCATTATGGTCATTATCTTGAGTAATTAATATTAATTATTAAAGTAACATGTCAAGGGGACATTCAAAAACTATTAACTTGATGATCTAACCAAAATGGCTAATTATACATTAAAGTGCATATTAGATAATGTTGATCTTACAATTTTCAATAAATTAACTTGTATGACAAAGTAGTAGATGAAAAGTTTGGTGCTCAATTTGGAATATTACTGTGCTCTTTTGGTATAGATCAGCTGCTTGATTTTTGAGATTTAGACTCCACACGATAAGATTGCATCACTTGTACCAAGGCTATCTAGTCAAGGGTAAGGTTGTTACCAAGTTAATAGTTTGGGACAAAATTGCAACTAATGTTTACATTTATTATCTGGTCAAGGACAAGATTAGTAATAACTCCTAAGCATTTGAAAAATGGTTCATTTATCATATGATATATACCATAAGGGTACAGCTGGATTCTGTTTATAAGCTATCTCCTTTAGTCTCATTCGATCTTTATGCAAGATGCATATCACATATGAACTTAACGAGTGTAAGGCCCAACCATGGTTCTTTTTTGGATTGAGCATCTCGATATGTGGCCATTTTTATTTGCCAGAATTTTTTGATTGTCTATTTGTGTTAGGTTATGAGCTACTTGTTGAAGCTATTCATACTTGTATAAGTTTCAAGCTTGTCGTCTCTTCTTCCCATATTCAAGGTGATGCAAGATTTGAAGTTGGCATAGAGCAGTTTAGCTACTATTAATGCATAGAGTCAAGGTCTTACACTTCAGAAACTTTGGCTGTGTACCAGTGTTAGGGCCCAGCCCAATTAGGAATTCTTGTAAAAGTTAGTTAGTTAGTAGTTGAAGGGGTGAGTAGTTAGCTGTATAAATAAGAAGACAATGGCAGAGGGGAGGAGTTAGTGAATTTGTATTGAGTGACCCTAAGCTTATATGTTCATTTTTATCCAACTTGTGTTTACTCTACATGTTGCACTGCATCTTCTACTACTCTTTTAATTTGCCAAAAGATGGAGTAGGTCCCTTTGGATTTTGCTACTGACCAAAAGGGTTTTACATAAACTTTAGAGTCTAAGTTAGATTAGTTCCCTAATCAAGGTAGAATTTTAGGTTAATTAGAACTTAGTTTTTGAATTCTACTTACTTGGACTTTCCAAATTAATATGTTTTCCCCAAATCTCTAATTGGGATGGAATGTTGTATATGAGTTAGGTCTCTGTTTGAATCCTTAATGAAACTTGACTTCTCATTGTCTTAGCCTTGTAGGCAGGTTAGGCTACTAATTAACTACGGCTCTAAGAGCACAAGAATTCTAAATGGATTTTAACTTTCACTCAAGAGTTTTCAAGCAAATTCTAAATCTTTTTCTAAGCTTGGAACCTAGGTGGACTTATAAGTGGATCAACTTCTCATCAAAGAAAAAAATGTGTCACAATTGTGTAGATAAGCTCTGTTGCATATGTATTGTACATTTGTGGTTCTGCTTTACTGAGAAAATGTCTGTGTGATGATAAGATAGAAAATTTATAGTTATCTTCAATTTTATTGCAACAAGTGGCCTTCTACTTAATTCGGCAAGTAATCCACAAGTGTAAGGACTTGTTTATGTACATTAAGTAGCTCTTAGTATTCCAGATTAAAGCCCTTCAGATTTGGCAATGGAACCTCTATCATTGTTTATAGACTAGCTCCATCAAGATTAGCATGTGGTTTTGACCTTAGCAACTAATAAAATGCATATAACCCAGGAGAATTCCATTTCTATAATGATTAAATGAATATCTAAATTGACATTAGCTACTTGTGGCTACTCTTTTAGGATCTTTTTATTTGTTAAAATGTTCACCACTCACCAGAAATTATTACATGAACATGAACCATGCCTGAAATGATGGAATCTGGTTTTATCCCTAACTATTAGTTCCCTACTGTAAGCCTCTGAAACCAGCTTTGCCATATGGTGACAATCCACACACATTCTAAGGTTCTTCACTATTGCTATGCTACATATTTAGTAATCAGGTGGAATGTTAGAATTTCATAGAAGAATAATGAATTTTTGTATCTTACTTGCTCCAGCTCCATGTTGCTAAATTAATTTTATCTTAGTTGCTGCATGGAATTCGTACACTGCATAACCATTTAGAGAGCATGCTAAATTAATTTTTTTGGTTTGGCTTGATGATGTTATAGCATAACGCGTTGGATTTAGTGAATTGGTAATTGATGATGAATGATTGCATTTTGATGACACTTTTTGATATGCTGGATCATACTTTCTTCATTTGGAACTTCGAATTTTTTGTTAGGCTTGATGATTCACAAACCATTATTTTTTTTTAATTTTCATTTTCTTTACTGTTTTTCAGGGTTTTGGAATGGCTTCTTGTTAGTCCTTTATATACATTGTTCGATTAAATTGCATTAGTAGAAGTTGAAGAATGACAGACTTAAAATTTAATTGCCATTTTGTTGATTGAAATGGCAATCCTATCATACATTCTAGTCATGGAATTGATTAATTGTTCTTCATACCTCATTTTCATGTTTTACTTTTAGGCTTGAGAGTAGATTGTATACTTATTCTTTGTGCTCTAATAAATGAAATATACATTCTAGTCTAGGAATTGATTAATTGTTTGGGGCCTTGACCCTGTGAGCATCCTAAGACCTGGTAGTCATGAACTTACTGAAAGTAGGATACTTTTTCATTGTAATGGCGGAGCTGCTGCTAGCCTTTTGATTGTAATGGCAGAGATGCTGCTATTGCCATGCTAATTGGTCATGATACTCCCATTATAAATGAAATATACATTTTAGTCTAGGAATTGAGTAGGTGTTTGAATTGGAGAGTTAGTTTCGGTAAAACTCTTAATTGTTGCATTTTTTTGTCAATTGTTTTTAAAAAAACTTTCATGATCTAATTTTTTGGTTTACTGTGATTTATTTGATTTGGATGAATTTTAACTGTGAAAAAGTTTCTGTTTGGTTGCAGAGAAAATTTAATGGAAACCCAAATATTCTTGAGTTTAATGATTATTATTATAGTCAAACTGATTTAATAATAATGTGACATGTGATATAATGAAAATTAAACTCATTTATTTTCTGTTTCTCATTTATATATTCTAACATGTGATAATTGAAGCAGCACATTACCAAGCGGGAATCACTTAGAAGAAATTCGTTCATGGAGTGATAGGGACATCCCATTTCTCACATATCGAAATAGGTTAGTTTTCTTCTCTTTCATGCTGTCCGTGGTTCTGCTTTTGGTCTCACCTTCTTTGTCTAATTTTACCTTTACTTTATCTTTGTCACTTGATAATCTGCAGTTTTGGTCATGTCTTGATTTTCTTATTGTCTACCATAGATTTCTTACTCCTACCAGGTATTTATCTTTTTTTAATCTCTTATAAGCAGTATAATCATTAGACATATTTATTTTTATCGGTGTACACATGCATTAACCTTAGTTTCCTGTTCAATAATGATTTGTATATTGTTTTTGACACAATATACAAGTTGTTCTTGAATTGTCCAAAGTGGACAGTCTAAGAATGTAAAATCGCATTCAATCCATATTATTGTATGTCTTAATCATTAGCTTCTTGATCTAAGAATGTCATTGGTTTGTATTTTCTCATTGTTCTCTGTGTACATACCTAATTTGGGTCGTAATACCACCTGAATTAAGTTGTGTGCTTGGAGAACTAAGGGGAAATGCTGCCGAAATTTTCTTAGAACAAGAAGTAATTAAGACATATATACCATAATATAATGCGAAGTTTACAATCTTGGATAGGATAGGACCCCACCCTTTAGTATGAAGTAGACATGCATCATGCCTGCATGTAGTACTATTGAATGTAGATGTCAACCTCTTTAAACTCAAAATAATTGCTGTAGATCGGGAAAATATGGATCGAAAGTGGATGTCTGCCAATCGTTTGTCGAAGGAATATAAGGACGGAGTGCAAGATTTTATTAGGTTTGCAGTTGGACACGCAGAAAACCCTAGTAGAATCATATGTCCATGTTTAGGTTGTTGTTATACAAGACGAGTTAGTGTACCTGACTTGGAAGGACATTTAATATGCAATGGAATTGATCAAAGTTATACTTGTTGGACAAAGCATGGTGAGACCAGAGGTGAATCTAGTGATATGGGGAATAGTGGGAAATATGCGTCAAATGATGCCAATACAAATACATATGAGGGCGATCGTTTTGAAGAGATGGCAAATGTGGTTGAAGAAGATCTTCGTGATTGTCCTCAAATGTTTGAGAAGTTGATAAGTGATGCAGAGAAACCGTTGTATGAGGGTTGTACTAAATTCACAAGATTGTCGGCGATGTTAAAGTTGTTTAACTTGAAATCGGGCAATGGATGGACTGATAAGAGCTTTAATGACTTACTCACACTATTGAAATCTATGTTGCCGGAGGATAATGTGCTTCCTAGTCGGACATATGAGGCTAAACAAATGTTGCGCTCTATTGGCATGAGCTATGAGAGGATACATGCTTGTCCTAACGATTGCATTTTATTTCGGAATGAACATGCATCGTTAAATACATGTCCTAAGTGTAATGCCTCACGATATAAGAAGAAAGAATCAGCTCCAGAGAAGGTTTTGTGGTATTTCCCAATAATACCTAGATTTAGGCGCATGTACAGTAGTTCAGAAGATTCAAAGCACTTTACATGGCATGAGGATGAAAGGATTAAAGATGGCAAGCTACGGCACCCGGCAGATTCTCCTCAATGGAAAAGAATTGACCATGATTATCCCGATTTCGGGCAAGATCCAAGAAACCTCCGACTTGCATTGTCTACTGATGGATTTAACCCGCATGGTATTCAGAGTAGCTCTCACAGTACATGGCCTGTGATTTTGGTGATTTATAACCTACCTCCATGGCTATGCATGAAGCGCAAATATATGATGCTGTCTCTGTTAATTTCTGGGCCCAAACAACCAGGAAATGATATCGACATATACTTGGCTCCTTTAATTGAAGACTTGAAGCAAATGTGGGAGACAGGTGTAGAGGTGTACGATGGGTATAAAGAAGAAAGTTTCACCTTGAGGTCTATGATCTTCGGCACAATTAATGATTTTCCCGCATACGGTAATCTGTCAGGATACAGTACCAAAGGTCAATGTGCATGCTCTATATGTGAAGATAATACAGATTGGATGCGGTTGGAACATGGTAAGAAGAATGTCTTCCTTGGACATCGTAGATTTTTGCATTCAAGTCATCATTATCGGTTATGGAGAAAGGCATTCAATGGGAATATAGAAGAACGTAGAGCTCCTTTGCCGTTGACGGGTGTGCAACTGTTTGAAAAGGTAAACAATTTGAGTATCGAATTTGGGAAGCCTTTTGCCGGAGAGCTTGTGACACGAGGGTGGAAGAAAAAGTCGATTTTCTTTGAGCTGCCGTATTGGAAGTCATTATATGTAAGACATTTCATTGATGTGATGCATGTTGAAAAAAATATCTTTGATAGTGTCATTGGTACCTTACTCAATGTGCCAGGGAAGACTAAAGATGGCATCAATGCAAGGTTGGACTTGGTTAGTATGGGATTGAGACGAGAATTGGGACCGGTGAAGAAATGGAAACGTACATATCTACCACCAGCAGCTCATACTCTATCTAGAAAAGAGAAAATTTCTTTTTGTAAGTTTCTTCATGGAGTGAAGGTTCCAGAAGGGTACTCTTCAAACATTGCTAGCCTCGTGTCGATGAAAGATCTCAAGTTGAAGGGTCTAAAGTCCCACGATTGCCATGTTCTTATGGAGAGTTTGCTACCCATCGGTATACGGTCCATTTTGCCCAACAAAGTGCGGGAGACCTTAACTAAACTTTGCTTCTTCTTCAAGGCAATTTGCAGCAGAGTGATTGACCCTGAAAAGTTGCCAGCATTGCAAAGAGAAATAGTTGTGACTTTGTGTGAGCTTGAGATGTATTTCCCACCTTTATTCTTTGACATAATGGTTCATCTAACCGTTCATCTGGTTAGAGAGACACAATTGTGTGGGCCAGCTTATATGAGATGGATGTACCCGTTTGAGCGTTACATGAAAATATTAAAAGGGTATGTGAAAAACCGATCACGACCAGAGGGTTGTATTGTTGAACGGTATATAGTTGAAGAAGCTGTTGAATTCTGTACCGAATACGTATCCAATGTCAAACATTCCACAGGGATGCCAAAGTCTCATCACACAGGAAGAACCATAGGGCAAGGGATTTCTGGAATTGAAATATTGACTATACCAAGAACAGAATGGGAGCAAGCACACTTGTATGTTCTACACAACGCCGATGAAGTTGAGTCATATGTTGTAAAACACAAGGACATACTTAAGAATTTGTACCCAAATAAGAATCAAAATTGGTTACAAAGAGAACATATTCGGTGTTTTATAACGTGGCTAAAAGATCACATTTCTGTTGAGTATGCTCTAAATCCTACCTCAGTTTCAGAAAGATTGAGATGGTTAGCGAAAGGTCCAAGTCTACATGTTTTATCTTACACCAGTTATTTGATGAACGGGTACACATTCTATACAAAAGAACAAGATGATCGAAGTACAGTGCAAAATAGTGGGGTGACTCTTATAGCTCAATCTATGCATATCTCAAGTGCCAAAGACAGAAACCCCATATATGCGAATATGTCATACTTCGGGGTCATCGAAGGTATATGGGAGTTGGATTACACAATGTTTCGGGTGCCTGTGTTCCGGTGTAAGTGGGTTGACAATAATAACGGTGTACAGATGGATGAGTTGGGGTTCATGCGCGTTGATTTCAATAAGTTGGGGTATAAAGATGAGCCTTTTATTTTAGCATCACAAGCTCAACAAGTGTTCTATGTCACCGATCCAGCTGATACAAATTGGTCCATTGTTCTATTGTCTAACAAAATGGTTGTTAATGATATTGATGATCATCAAACACATGAAGATGCCAATATGGAGGACGATCCTTTCTTTGGGACATCACATTCACTTGAGGGTAATCCAACTAGAGAGGAAGATATGTATATTAGAAATGATCATGATGAGGGAATTTGGGTCAATCCATTATTTCGTACCAATAAGGGACACACAAGTCTCAATCCAACGAGAAAAAGGAAAAGATTGTCTTAAATATGTAAGTATAGCTAGTGATTGTGTTTTTTTAAGTTCCAGGCTAATTAAATTTATATTCATCGATTTTTGCATATATGATTATGAAATAATGTTTTTACTTGTGTCTAATTTTTTTTTGCAGGTAAATGGCATCTCCATCTCATGATAGTCCTGAAGCGAAGAAAAATGTGAGGCGTCGCGGACCGACAGTTAAGAAAAATGTCATTCGACAAAGGAGTAAAGGAGTGAGACCTTTGGTAAGATATCTATATATATATATATATATATATATATATATATATATATATATATATATATATATATATATATATATATATATATAAAATATAATTAACTGTTTCATTTTATTGTTTGTTATATAAATTTATACACTTACTCAATTTTTTCAGGTTCAATGGAATGTTAAAGGCCAGCCCGTTGGTAAAGTCAGCAGAGACATGAAGAGTTACATTGGGACCTTAGTGCGGCAGTCGGTCCCAATTACCTGCAATGATTGGAGGGATTCTTCTTTGCACCGTGTCAAAGAAGACATCTGGCATAATAAAGAGGTAAATTAATTAACATTGATTAGTTATAGTGTTTCTTAATTATGTAAATATACTTATACTATGACATTAATTTTGCAGACGACCTTTGATGTTGATAAATGTCGGCAAAAAATGATAATTCAGATGGCCGAAAATATGCACCGATCATTCCGGTCTGAATTGACGACGAAGTACCTGAGAGATGAGGAAGGGAATGTCAGACCTGAGCCTCCAGCTCAATATGCAGAGTACATTTCACTGGATGCTTGGAGAGCTTTTGTAGCAAGACGCACAACAGATGAAGAATTTTTGGTATGTACAATAAATATCCTTATGACTTGTATATATGACATTAATTAACCATGCATGCATTGATATATATATATATATATATATATATATATATATATATATATATATATATATATATATATATATATATATATTTCTGTGTCTATGTAAAGGCTTAGCAATGAAAATCGGCAGAGAGCGTCAAATCCTGAATACCCTTATAGAGGTGGAAGTCAGGGGTATTCCGGCATTGAGGAAAAGTTGGTATGTACAATATCCTTATAATTGGGTTATAATTTGCTAATGTTTACTAATATTTGATTGTTCAAATGTATAGTTGTTGGCGGCAGGGGACGATGTTACAAACAAAATGGTTCAACGCCATATTTTGTGGATGGAAAGTCGTCGAGATGAGAACGGAGAAATTGTTGATCCCACCACTAGGCAAGTGGTTGAACAAATTGTAAGTATGAAAGCATTAGTTAACAAGCGTTTTCATTTTTAACTTTCTTATGATAATATTTAACATTTTCATTTGTGTCTCAGGATAGCATATCACAGTCTGTATCACAAGGGGATATAACAGATTGTGATGGTCGTCAAGACATCCTTGCTCGAGCCTTATCAAGGAAAGAGTACCCTGGTCGCCTAAGGGGTACGGGATTTGGTGTCACTTCGAGCCTTCTTTTCGGACCACAAACGCGTGCTACTAATGATAGAATGGAAGAGATGATGCGTGAGATACGCTGTCTACGGAAAGAAGTAGATGAATTGAGAAGCACCATGCAAGACAGGCATCCAGTGGAGGCGCATGAGCCTGCTTTCCCTACCCCTACCCCATATAGCGCCAGAGATGGTTGCACTATGCTGTCACCCGAGGTAATTAATAATTCATACGTTGTTTTTACTTAAACGTATTTAATCCATTTATAATTTAAATATTAATATTTTGTTTATCATTTATGCAGGACACCTCTGCATGCAACCTATATTTGTCAAGCCCAACTCGTCGACTGGTTGGTAAGGGGATAATGTTTAACGAAACAGTTCAAACACTATTGCACAACCGACCATTACCTCCCGGTCATGTGAAAGTTAGAGTTGACCATGCGGTTGAAGGGAATGCATCATTGCCTGTACCACTTGAGGAGGCAGATGTGTTGATTGTGGAAGATGCAATAGGCACCTATGTGGCATGGCCAATCAGCCTCGTAGTTGTAAGTAACATGATATAAGTTAATAAACATGCATGATTTATTATCATAAAATCATTCACTAACTAATTAATGTATTTGCAATGCAAAATATCCAGGTACCCTCAAAATCCAAAGCCAAGGACAATGGTAAGGGCAAAGTGTCGGAGCACACAACTGACAAATCCCGACCTTCCCTTCCTATAGTTAGCAAGGGGCAAACAAAAGGGTCAATAACATCCCTAGTGAAGAACGGGAGCAAATCTCAGCCCCAGAGCAATTCTCAGGTCTCCCGTTCTCCTACGGCTCATGGTGCAGATTATATGGCTTATCTTGAAGCCTATATGTTAGGGAATATGAATGCACCAGATGTTACAGTGCCATTGGAGCCAGAACTGCTGGGTTATGAGACCACTTTGTTTCTCGGCCTTCATTTCGAAATCAAGGAAGTTCTTCGTCATGAGATACTATCTCAGACTGTTATTACAGTATATCTCAGGTATTACATCGAACTTATATTTTCTATCTCAAGTACGGTTATAGTTTATCCATTAATTTGTTTACATGTTTTAATTTAAGGTACTTGTATCATGAGATATTGATCCCAGAAGAACGGACTCGGAGGTTCGTGTTTTTGTGCCCACATAAAACAGCTTTGCACAAGTCAATAACTGGGCAAAAACAGTATATAGCCGATCGCTTAGCATTAGCTGAACCTGGTATTGAGTCATTGTTTTTGTCACCTTGCAACGTAGGGTGAGTCATTTTAATTAACTTCTATAAATTTTGTGAAATGTGATTATCTAGGCTTAGGATTTGCCAACTCTGTTCATTTTTGTAGGGGACATTGGGTATTATTAGCAATCAATCCCCATGAAGACATTGTGTACTATTTTGACCCGTTGCATGTCCCTTATACCTATCGCAAACCAATGATGGATCAATACAATAAGTAAGTATACACATTTATTTTTATCTTAATATATATGATGATTCAAATTATATACTTTGATGAATTGTTTGATTTTGCACTTAGGGGTTTGCAAATTCATCATGCCCAGAGCAGAGGAGGCAAGTCCCGATTTTCTTCATCATCCAAGACTAACTGGATATTTATGGATGTACGTATTTACAAATTAAAAGTTCTATCTTATATATGCAGTTATTTAAATTAAAAACTGAAAACAATTAATTTATTATTTGAGCTTTTATAGTGCCCCCGTCCACCCAACGACATCGACTGTGGCTACTATGTAATGAAGTTTTTGAAGGATATCGTCGTTGAGAACCAAACTCAAATCCCATCATTGGTATGTACTTTTCGTTCTAGTTTATCTTGAAAGAGTATTTCAAAGTCAGTTAGTGGTTAGTAGTTATGAACTGTTGATGACAGTTATAATAGTAAATATTAGCTCTTTGAGCTAGTTAGATGATTTATTTAGACCTTTTGTTAAAGGTCTGGCTACATCTATAAATCTGTGAAGTGTAAGTGCTCAGTAATGGCTAGTTGCTTGAAAAGGGATTCACGATGCACATGCAGCATGAACACATGGAGATTCTTGATGCTCACAATAGAAGAATTCTGAAGCCTCCTCTTGCTCAGAACAGAACCTTTCAACTTCAAATCCATGCTGCTGATGCTACAATGGTACCATTCTAAAATACAATTTTGCAACTGAACTTAATTCATAATGCATAAAAGGATGACAAGGAGTTTGAACACCCTGGTCCTTCGTATATCATTCTTCTACATGCATTTGAATACCAACACAACTAAGAATGTATTCACTAGCCCTAACATGATGAATTTCATCAACTCATCTGCTTTTGAAGAAAAAAAAACACAAATATCAACTCTATGAACTCCCTACTGTCCTAGCAGAACAGCAGGCGAAGATTTGTGCATATCTCGGGGTAGGGACCTCCTGTAGGTATAAGGTTAGTGTCATTTGAAAGATAAGATCCAAGGCCACGTTTGGTGAAAATTTCAAGAATTATGGATCATTGTATGATTCTCAATAGTTCTTTGAAAACGGTTCTATTTCTGCAGAATCTTGCAGAAATAAGATTCTGAACAGTGTAGAGTTATAAATGCATAACTCTATGTATAATAATTGAAATTGCATGCCGTCAGAGAAATTAGAAACCTAAGAGAAATACCTTCACTCCATGGAAATTTCTGAATTTTTAGTCTTATGGATAGATACAGTTTAAACTTCAAAGTTGACTCATGTGCTGCAGAATCCATTCCCGACAGCCTGAATTTCAAGATGCATATCTCGGGCTACCGAAATCCTTTTAACCTAATTCCGGTGGCTATTTAAAGCTTAGACGCAAACATTAATGATGGAGAAAATTCATATTTTTTGGTCAACAAATGAATTCCCAGTAGGCCATTATGCAGAAAAGTTTTTTCTGCTGTGCTAGTTCTGGACAGCCTAGGTTGCAATGCGCATAACTCGGGTTGTAGGAACCCAAATGGCGTGATTCCGGTGACATTCAAAATCTAACAAGCAATAATATTTATATCTAAAATTTTATAATTTTATAGCATATATATTGGTACCGTTGTTTAGCCAAAGTTTCACTACGGTTTAAGAAAAAAATCAAGTTTCTTTGCTCAACAAAGTAAAGCTCAGATTTTGAAGTGTGCCCTTGGATGTGCTTTTCTTGACTAAAGAGTATAGACCAGTGGCCATCGCAAAGATTCATATATAAAATAACCCTACAAAACCAAACAAAAGCTGCTCAACACAAATGTGCTAAAGTGTACATATTGTTGTCAATGTAAAATGATTTGTTACCTCTTCTGCAAACAAATTGCTCATGATCTTTCTTTCCTTGTGACCTAGTAACAAATCTGCAGGAAATCCAGTGATAACAAATCTGCAATCAGTTTGGCAAGAAATCCAATGGCTCATTGGAGGAGTAAACATATTGAGACCAAATTTCACTTCTTGCGTGAGTGAATAAAGGGAAACTGCAATTGTGCTTTTGCAGGTGATTTGAATTTCATAAAGTAGATATCATGACCAAGCCTATGAAAATTGAGAGATTCAAAGAGCTAAGGAGTTTTTTGAAAGTTGTATCAATAAGAGAATTGATTCAAACTTGATGTGCAGCAAATGATAGATGGAGTCTAGGTGCCAACCTAGTTGGAATGTTAGACTCCATAGTGATGCTAAATTAGCATATCTTGTGTGTTGAGTGAACTTCGAATTAGGTGGTTGTGTTGACAGAGTATTTCAAAGTCAGTTAGTGGTTAGTAGTTATGAACTGTTGATGATTATAACAGTAAAAGTGGTTAGCTCTGAGTTAGATGAGTTAGTTAGACTTATTAGTTAATTAGAGGTCTAGTAGATCTATAAATGTGTGCATGAAAGTACTGTAAGTGCAGTGGTATATGAATTCAATAAAGAGTTAATTTTGAGTATTATTCAGCATATATATTTTCTCTCTAAATACACTATGTTTTCAGTAGTGTGTGTGTGGATTTCTTCTTCCCTTTTCCCCACAGTTTATATATTTAATTACTCTCACATTTGACCATATTGAAAATGTACAAACTTGATTTAATTTTTGTTTCGCAGTACTATCCAGAACGTAAATGTCCGGTATACTCTGATGATCAACTTACCGCACTCAAGCAAGAGTGGTGCCGTTATATTGTTGATTTTATCGAATGAAGGTATATGTAAGTGTGATCTATTGTAGTCATTTCGAGTTTATATACCATTTTGATCTTAACAATGTTTATTTGGATATTATTGAAGGGGAGCAAGGATTTTGTTGAAGGGAAAGCAAAGGATTCATTGATCAAGGCTTCTTCAATCAAGCTAGTACTAGCTAGGATTATTTTTTGGTTTTTGCTCTTGTATATATAACATATTGTTGGTTTTCCTAACTGTATGAATATGTACATGAATATACTGTGCTAAGATTGATCGAGGGCTTCTTCTTTCTTCAATCAATTAAGCTACTGTGATAGTCCAAGATTTTTTTGCTCTTGTTATATATATATATAAACATATTATAATTGTTGAGGTTTTGCTATTATATATATATATATATATAACCTGTTTGGTTATATTGCTGGTTTTGCTTGTGTTGAGCAAATTGTAATGGAAAACAGGGGGAATAGTTAGTAATTATATATATATAAAAAAAAAAAAAGGGTATTGCCAGCGTTTCCTTGAAGAAGCGCTGGTAAAGGTTAACAATTGCCAGCGCTTCCTTTAATAAGCGCTGGTAAAGGATAAACAATTGCCAGCGCTTCCTTTAATAAGCGCTGGTAAAGGTTAACCTTTACCAGCGCTTCTTAAAGGAAGCGCTGGCAATTGTTTAACCTTTACCAGCGCTTATTAAAGGAAGTGCTGGCAATTGTTTAACCTTTACCAGCGCTTCAATAAGCGCTGGCAAAATTTTTCCCCTTTCGCTAGCGGATAAATAGTCAGCGCCCGAAAGCGCTGCTGAAGGCCTAAAATAAACGCTGGTAAATCCCTTTTCTGTAGTAGTGTATGAAATTATTGTTAATTATTGTTTTAGAACAACTTAAGGTTTAAGGAATTCTGAGTTGTACAACTCATGCATCCTATTAAGTTTTTATTATATTTAGAATGGATTAAGGAATTCTGAGTTGTACAACTCATGCATCCTATGAAATTAATATTAAGGTTTAAGGAATTCTGAGTTGTACAACTCATGCCTCCTACGAAATTATTGTTAATTATTTTTTAGAACAGCTTAAGGTTTAAGGAATTCTGAGTTGTACAACTCATGCATCCTATTAAGTTTTTATTATATTTAGAATGGATTAAGGAATTCTGAGTTGTACAACTCATGCATCCTATGAAATAGATAATGAAACAAAATTACTAGTCAAACCAAAAACTTCTGAGCCCAAGGATTTGGCCCAACAAAAAAACTAAACTTAACTATCCCATAGCGTGAAACAGAGAAACAGAGAACTATCAGCCAAAATTAAAAAGAAGCAAAACAAAGGACTCTGAACCTTGCAACGTGAAACAGAGAAGAAGCTTTTAGGTGGTGATTGAGGTGTGATGGACAGCGGCTCGTGGCGGGGAGCGTAGCGAGGCGCGACGGCGGCGGGTCCGGACGGTGCAGCGGCGGCAACGTGCTCGCGGTGGCTGGGACCGGTCACGCGTGGAGAAGAAAAAAAAGCAGATCTGCCTCACGGTGCTGCTCGCGGTGGGTCTGCTGGACAGCGAACAGCGGCCGGGTTCCGGGTGACGACGACGGCGGAGCTTCTAGGCAGCGACGACGGCGGATTCCGCTGGTGTTATACAGCAACTTCAGGCTAAGGTAGAGAGAAGAAATGGATGAAAAATGTAGGAACTTCCCCGAATAATTCCTCTTTCTCTCTATTATTGTTCCTCTGAAAGTGAATTAGATCCTCTGAAAAAATTGTTGCCCCTTCCGTTTCTGAGTGTTGCAAACGCAACAAGAAGAACAGGTACAGGGCAGGGATGGCGCGGCAAGAACTGATGTACCGCGGCTGGACGGTGAGACGGCGGCGGGAGCAGAGCGGCGGCACGGCGGTTCCGGATGGTGGCTCGCTGGTGCGCGGTGGTCTGGTCCGCGACTGGGCTTGGCTACGCGGAGAAGCTAGCGCCGGTCACGGCTGCTCCTGGTGCTGCACGCGGAGGAGCTACGGCGGAGCGAGGGTGAGGGCGTGTTACTGGTGGCTGGCCATCCTTGTGTGAGTGTGGAGAAGGTGAAGAAAAAAAAACTGGGTAAAAAAATATGCTTCTGGATCCCCCTTTCTTTCACGTTTTTTCTCCCTTTTAAACTCAACAGTTGATCCTCTTAACTCACGAATTATGATCAGTTAAAGAAGAAAAATGATTGCCATTCATTCACATTTATCTGCCTCTCTTTATAATTTGAATTTATCTGTTGTCTCTCTTCAGTTACACTTTAGATTTCATGGAGCATTCATTGAAAACTTTAGACTCTTCCTCCTCCCTTGCAACTGTTACGGGAATGAGAGAAAGCTAATCTTTTCATTTTTATCATTTTTTTTGTAGAAGTTAATAATGTCAATTATTTTGGGCCCAAAATTTGGGCTAAACAATTATCACCCACTTCTTTTATTTATTCATTTTTATGATATTTTTTTTTTAAAAAATTTTTGTTAAATACAACTAAGAAGGATAAATGTGTCCGGACAAAATGGAGTGTTCACAGCTGCCCCTCTTTACTTGTTTCTTACCAGATAATAGGCATAACTGTAGTTTGCTCATTATCATTGTAAGTAACGAGTAAAGACAAGAACTCCAATTTTGTCCGGACAAATAAAACAACACATTGATAAGTTTGCGGGTGAAAATCCGACTTTAGCAAGAAAATAAAGGTGCGGGACAGGTCTCCCGACTTTGGCAGGAAAATAAAAGGTGTGGGTCAGTCTCCCGACTTTTGCAGGAAAATAAAAGGCGCGGGTCAGTTCCCCGACTTTGACAGGAAAATAAAAGGTACATGAAAATAAAGGTGCGGGTCAGTCTCCCGACTTTGGCAGGAAAATAAAAATGCAGGAAAATAAAGGTGTGGGTCAGTCTCCCGATTTTGGCAGGAAAATAAAAATGCAGGAAAATAAAAGGTGCAGGAAAATAAAGGTGCGGGTCAGTCTCCCGACTTTGACAGGAACATAAAAGGTGCAGGAAAATAAAGATGCGGGTCAGCTCCCGACTTTGGCAAGAAAATAAAAAGGTATGAAAATAAAGGTGCGGGTTAGTCTCCCGACTTTGGCAGGAAAATAAAAGGTGCAGGAAAATAAAGGTGCGGGTCAGTCTCCCGAATTTGATAGGAAAAAAATAAAAAATGCAGGAAAATAAAGAGGCGGGTCAGTCTCCCGACTTTGGCAGGAAAATAAAAGGTGCGGGTCAGTCTCCCGGCTTCAACACGAAAAAGGTGAGCAACGCTACAAGATAACTCAAATGCAAGATCAATGATATGATGCATGATGCATGCGATGAAGAATGCTCCTGGCGACTCTAAAACATGATTGAAAAACATTGCTTTTATTCTATTCTTTTTTCCCTCATCCTTATGATCTCAACTACTTTCCGATTCATGGGTGAACAAGGAACTCAGTTATGGAACTGCTGGAAACCTCTGTTGATTCGCCTCATGCTTCAGATATCTGATGGGAATATTTCTTGAAATAAGTTACTGCAGCTATCGTGGTTATTTGATTTATCAACATTATCACCATATCAAAGCCTGTCGTTCAGGATTTCGGTATATATTTCCCATGCTTTTTGAAACCTTTATAGTAATAGTAATGCTTTTAAGTATCATCACACATTTCACACTTCAGTATAAATTATTAGAAAACAACAACTTTGAATCAATAAGAAACTGCAGACAAAGGTGAAAATATTTCATTATCTGGAAAAAATTTTGTCTACATGGACAAGAGTGGAATGAAAGCAAAATGATAGGTAGGAGAAAACAACAAAAGAAAATGACGAAACAAAGGTGTTCAACTGGTCGAGTGATGCCCTCTGAAATAAACAATGCTAGTTTCCCATGTCCACAAAAGCCCACTACTCAGCTTATAAGGATATTGATCCCAGTTTCATATGCTTCAAATATCTCATTTGCCCCAATTTGAAGTCTAAGCTTTCTTTGTAGCAGCTGATGCAATCTCATTTTGTTCTTGACCCTAATTTTTGCCTGGATTGCTCTTTCGAGTTTTCAATCCACCGGGCCGCTCTAACTTTTGCCTAGGCTGCCTTTTCAGGTTTTCAACCTAGCGAGCTTCCTTTTTATTTATCTTTTTCTTTTAAGCATAGTATCTCTTGACTGCATCAGAATTTACTGGAAGTGGGAGTTCCTCACCATCCATCCTTATGAGGATTAAGGCTCCTCCCGAGAAAGCTTTTTTCACAACATAAGGTCCTTCATAATTTGGGGTCCATTTACCACGGCAGTCCTTTTGGTTGGGCAAAATCTTCTTAAGCACCAAATTTCCTTCTTGGAATTCTCGAGGGCGCACTTTTTTCTCATAGGCTTTCTTCAACCTCCTTTGATACAATTGACCATGACACAGAGCAGTCAATCTCTTTTCTTCAATGAAATTCAATTGATCGAGTCGGGATTGAACCCATTCAGTTTCTTCTAATTTCGCCTCCATTAACACTCTTAATGAAGGGATCTCTACTTCAATAGGAAGCACCGCTTCCATTCCATATACCAAGGAAAAAGGGGTTGCCCCTGTTGATGTACGAACAGAGGTGCGGTAACCATGTAAGGCAAAAGGAAGCATTTCATGCCAATCTTTATATGTCACCACCATCTTTTGGACAATCTTCTTAATATTCTTATTTGCTGCTTCAACCGCTCCATTCATCTTTGGGCGATATGGTGAAGAATTATGATGCTGAATTTTGAAGCTATCACACAACTCTGTCATCATCTTATTGTTCAAATTAGTTGCATTGTCTGTGATGATTTTGCTTGGCAACCCATAACGACAAATCAATTCCCTCTTGACGAACTTGACTACTACAGTCTTAGTCACATGGGCATAAGAAGCTGCTTCAACCCATTTTGTGAAGTAATCAATGGCGACCAAGATGAAACGATGTCCATTTGATGCCTTGGGCTCAATTGGTCCTATTACGTCCATTCCCCACATCGAAAATGGCCATGGTGCCGCTAAGACATTCAGAGGTGTTGGTGGTGCATGAATATTATCAGCATATATTTGGCATTTGTGACATTTCTTTACATAGCTGAAACAGTCAGCTTCCATGGTTAACCAGTAATAACCAGCCCTCAAAATCTTCTTTGCCATTGCATGCCCATTTGCATGGGTTCCAAATGAACCTTCATGAACATCTTACATAAATTTTTTGGCTTCCATTGCATCAACACACCTGAGAAGCACCATATCATGATTTCTTTTGTAAAGCACTCCACCATCCAAGAAGAAACCCATTGCCAATCTCCTCAAGGTCCTTTTATCATTTTCTGAGGCACCTAGAGGATATTCTTTGTCTTGGATATAGCGCTTGATATCAAAGTACCACGGCCTTCCGTCTGGCTCTTCTTCTATTGTTTGACAGTAAACAGGTTGGTCTCGACTTTGTACCTTTATCAGCAGCATGTCTCCCTCATAGCTTATTTTAAACATTGATGACAATGTAGCTAAGGCATCAGCTAGCTGATTATCTTCACGAGGAACATGATGAAAGGTCACTTCTTCAAATTGTTCCACTAATCCCTTGATGTAAGCATGATAAGGAATCAACTTTGCATCTCGTGTCTCCCATTCACCTTTCAACTGATGAATGACCAGAGCCGAATCTCCATACACTTCAAGAATTCTAGCTTTTGATTCAATGGCTGCTTGGATTCCCATCGCACATGCTTCATACTCTGCTATATTATTAGTACAATCAAAACATAACCTGGCTGTGAATGGGATAAATTGATTCTTCGGGAAATCAAAACAGCTCCAATTCCATGCCCCAGTGCATTAGAAGCCCCGTCAAACAACAAAATCCATTTTTCTTCTCTTGAAGATTTTTCCTCTTCAAACAAAGCCATTATGTCTTCATCTGGAAATTCACACTGCATTGATTGATAATCTTCTATGGGTTGGTGAGCCAGATATTCTGCTAGAGCACTTCTTTTAATTGCCTTTTGGGTGACATATACAATATCATATTCTGATAATAACACTTGCCAACGAGCAATTCTCTCGGTGAGAGCAGGCTTTTCAAATATGTACTTAATTGGATCCATTTTGGACACCAACCAAGTAGTATGACACAACATATATTGCCTCAATCGACGAGCGGCCCAAGCCAAAGCACAACACGTTCGTTCCAACAGGGAATATCTTGCTTCACAACTCGTGAACTTCTTGCTTAAATAGTATACGGCATGCTCCTTCTTGCCGGATTCATCATGTTGCCCCAACACACAACCCATTGACTCGTCAAGCACTGTCAAGTATATAACAAGGGGTCTTCCAGGCACTGGTGGCACTAAGACTGGAGGCTTTTGCAGATATTGCTTGATTTTCTCAAAAGCCTTCTGACAATCCTCATTCCATTCGACTGTTTGATTCTTTCTCAACAACTTGAAAATTGGCTCACATGTTGCCGTTAACTGGGATATGAATCTAGCAATGTAATTTAGTCTCCCCAAAAATCCACGGACTTCTTTTTCTGTACAAGGAGCTGGCATTTCTAGGATGGCTCGTACCTTGTCCGGATCAACCTCTATCCCTCTTTGACTAACCACAAACCCTAACAATTTCCCTGATTTTACACCAAAAGTGCATTTGGCAGGATTCAATCTGAGTTTATACTTCCTCAACCGTTCAAACAGCTTCCGTAAGCTGACAACATGGTCTTCCTCTGTTCTAGACTTTGCAATCATATCATCGACGTAAACTTCTATTTCTTTATGCATCATGTCATGGAACAAGGTCACCATTGCCCTTTGGTATGTTGCCCCAGCATTTTTCAATCCAAACGACATGACTTTATAACAAAAAGTTCCCCACAAGGTGATGAACGTGGTCTTTTCCATATCCTCAGGAGCCATCTTAATCTGATTATATCCAGAGAAACCATCCATAAAGGAGAAGAAAGCATGTTGAGCGGTGTTATCCACTAAGACATCTATATGGGGTAATGGAAAATCATCTTTAGGGCTGGCTCGATTTAAGTCTCGATAATCAACACACATCCGAACCCTCCCGTCTTTTTTTGGTACTGGAACAATATTGGCAATCCATTGAGGGTATTTTGCAACCGCAAGAAAACCAGCATCAAATTGCTTCTTAATTTCTTCTTTAATTTTCAATGACATCTCGGCCTTCATTCGTCTCAACTTCTGTTTGACTGGGGGACATTCAGGTTTTAGTGGTAATTTATGTTCAACTATGCTAGTATCTAATCCAGGCATGTCCTCATATGACCATGCGAAAATATCAACATATTCAAACAGAAGCTTAACCAACTTATCCCGCTCATTTTCTTTCATAGAAGTACCAATTTTAACTTCTTTCTTATCTTCTTGAGTCCCCAAATTAATCATTTCAGTTGCTTCTTCATGAGGTTGAATCACTTTAGCTTCTTGTTCGACTAGCCTCATTAATTCAGGAGAAGGTTCCCAATCATCTTCATCATCCTCATCAGCATGATTAATGGGGTAATCAAAATTATATGATGGAATCTTAGCACTGTTACTTTCAAAAGGACCATTTTTGGATCTGCATTTGTTCAAAACGAACAATGAATGAAAAATGCAAAAGGGTAAAGGACGAAACAATGCAAAGAAGTAAAGAAACCATGTAAGACAGGTGAAGGATTCAGGGCAAAAGAATAATTGGAAAATTCAAAGTGCATTTTATTAATAAGCAATATTGAAGCAAAACATGTGAGCCCATTAACAAAGATCGATCCTAAAGCCTTGGGCAGAGCAGTAGGATTTGATTACATAATTACTTTGAAAGTGAATCAAAAACCACAGGAAACTCGACGATCTCCCAATTGCTAAGCTCTTCACTTGGAGAACAGGGGTAAACCAGATTAATATCATCTTCATCACGATCATCTTCGGCAGCAGCCACTTGATCTACAAACATTAAGCCTGCACTTCGAAAGCTTTGTTGAATATCACAGATGGGGATCCTTTCAGCCTTTGGTTCTCGATTTCCCAAACGTGCCAGCCTTTTCTCTTTTTTCTCTTCTGCCATTCTCCTTTTATCAGCTTTGGTGGGTCTATATCCCAACCCAAATTTATCTTTATTTTCCCACAGCTGTAGCAATTTTCCAACCTTTTTCCAAAGTCCCCCTTCAAGCATAACTTTGGCAGTCATAATGGATGCCCTAGATAATTGTGGCTTTATAATTGGGGTCCCTTCACCAACAAAGGTAGCATTCACAATCTCGAGTGCTTGGAAGGAAGTCTCGAGTGCCTCTTCTGCTGCTTCAATATAGCGAGTTGATGATGGTTGGCTTACTAGTAAGTCTTCTTCTCCTGAAATGATCACCAATTTGTTATTGACAATGAACTTCAACCTCTGGTGTAATGTAGAGGGCACTGCCCCAGCAGGATGAATCCATGGTCTTCCTAGAAGACAACTATAAGCCGGCGTGATATCCATTACCTGAAAAACCACTTCAAATGAAAAAGGACCAATTTGAATTGGTAATTCAATTTCTCCAATGACTTCTCTTCTTGAGCCATCAAAAGCTCTTACTACCATGGCACTGGGCTTCATGTGTGATCCTTCAACAGGCAATTTCATGAGTGTCGACTTTGGCATGACATTCAAAGAAGAACCATTGTCAACAAGCACTCTAGCAATAATGTAATCTTGACACTTTACAGAGATGTGCAATGCTTTATTATGCCCCATACCTTCAGCCGGTATCTCATCATCAGTAAAAGTAAGATAATTATTGGCAATAATGTTACCAACAATACCGTCAAACTGGTTAACTGTGATATCATGTGGAACATGAGCCTCATTCAACACTTTCATCAATGCTTTCCTATGGGTTTCAGAATTCAGTAATAAGGACAAAATAGATATCTTTGCAGGCGTGTGATTCAGCTGATCCACCACCTTATACTCACTTTGCTTGATAAACTTTAGAAATTCACAAGCTTCTTCAACAGACACCGCCTTCTTATGCTCTTCTTCTCTCTTTGCTTTATTCCCTATTGCCTCATCTGCGTCTTTCTGTTTCCCTTTTCCTTTCTGTTCCCTCTCTAACTCTATTGTTTTGTCTTTTCTGAGCTCCTCGGGAGTATAAATTCGTCTACTCCGTGTCATCCCACCAACCCCAGAAATATTGGTAATACTTGAAGTTCTAGAACTAGATACCAACTTCAATTGATCTTCTTCGGACTTACCCACATGAATTCCCACATCATACTTCCAGGGCACTGCCTTAGTGTCTTTGTATGGGAAAGGAGTCGGCACTTGAATAGTAATTGGCTTTGGTCCACAGGGAACCTCATCATTCCTCCATGGAACTTGAATGGTGACTGGTTTTGGTCCAAAAGGAACTTCATCATACCCCCATGGCACTTGAATAGTGACTGGCTTTGGTCCATAAGGTACTTCATCATACTTCCATGGTACCTGAATAATAATTGGCTTTGGTCCACACGGAATCTCATTGCCCGACTGAAGTGTCAATACATCTTCACCACTCTTCATACAACCTATTTGGACCACATGCACATCTATCAAATTTTGCAGAACTTGCTTAAATTCCTCGCACTTTTCTATGGAATGCTCAACACTTGAATGAAAGCCACATGCTCCTTCTTCTGCATAACTCTTATCAATCATTCCAAACTTGCAAAGTTTGGCAAAGATAATCCCCATGGGGGTTTTGATATCCTTCACCTTTCTCACCAGATGTTGTTCTATAGATCCTTCAATTGCATTGACCGTTGAACCTCCATGACCAGGTAAAGGGTTAGTTCCCACATTAGGAGTGTCTTTTGTGAAGCTCAACCATTTAGCATTGATCAAATCTTGCACTTTATATTTCAAGGCAAAGCAATTTTCGGTTGAATGTCCTACTGCCCCTGCATGATACTCACACTTAGCATTTGGATCATATCCCCTTGGGAATGGAGGCTCGAGGGGCTTCATTGGTGAAGGGACAACCACCGAATTATGGAGAAGGTGTCGGAACAAATCCGTATACGACATAGGAATACGATCAAACTGAACTGGTTTCCTTTCTCTGTTGTTTTGTGGTCTTTGTTGGTTAGGTAAGGGACCTTGATTTTGACTGGGCTGGGAAGGTACAGTAGGTGGTGCTTGTGGCTGGATAGGGGGTGGTGGATGAAAAGGCATTCTTGGGTGATTAGGTTGAGAATATGGAACTTGGGAGGCTGTGGCAATGTATGGGTATGGCATATAAGGAAATGGCTGTTGGAAATTTGTAGGGAAATGGTGCAGTTGCCCTTGGGCATATCCTTCTTGACCTGACACCACAGCGTTAGCCTCCCCCTCCTTCTTCTTTGTAAACCCTGTGGGAGATTTCTTTGCACTGCTTGCTATAACAGAATTGAGTGCAATTTTTCCACTCCTCATTCCACCTTCGACTCTTTCACCTATAATAACCATGTCTGAAAAGTTTGACGACACACTTCCAATCATCCGATAATAAAAAGGTGATTGAAGAGTGTCAATGAACATAGAAACCATTTCCTTCTCAGACAAAGGTGGTTCTACTTGTGCTGCCATTCCCCTCCATCGTTGGGCATACTCTTTAAACGTTTCATTATCCCTTTTCACCATATTTTGCAATTGCATCCTATCAGGAGCCATATCAATATTATATTTGTATTGCTTTAGGAAAGCATCAGCCAAATCTTTCCAACTGCGAATATGGGTACGATCGAGGTGAGTATACCAACTTGAAGCTGCCCCAGTCAAACTATCCTGGAAAAAGTGAATCAAAAGCTTTTCATCATGTGAATGTGCTGCCATTTTTCTACAGTACATGGTCAAGTGACTTCTCGGACAAGTAGCCCC
Source organism: Ammopiptanthus mongolicus (assembly GCA_039655645.1). NCBI lineage: Eukaryota > Viridiplantae > Streptophyta > Magnoliopsida > Fabales > Fabaceae > Ammopiptanthus > Ammopiptanthus mongolicus. The sequence continues at coordinate 43,867,540 of CM077350.1, forward strand.
CTTGTATTTATCAAAATCAGGGACTTTAAACTTGGGTGGTATGACTACATCTGGAACGAGGCAAAGCTCTGAAGCGTCACCAAGACCATAATAACCCCCTCCTTCTATGGCTCTTAATCTATCCTCAAGGCTTTGCAGCTGGTGAGGATGAAGCGGTGGCACAACAACAGGTGTTGCATGAGGGATTGGTGAATTACCTTGGACATTAAAATGAAGAAATTGTGGCTGGGTTGGATTTTGGGGATTGATCACGGGTGTCATTACAGGCATCCCAGTTCCTTGAGCATTGGTCTGTGGTTGAAAATAACCCGATGGAAGGCCATATGTCATTAGAGTAGGAGATGAAGTCTGAACCTGTGGAGTTTCAATATTCGAGCCAGAGCCCGGTGGTTGAGTCAAATTCTGTGCAGCAGGTATTTGGGAGTTATTTTCTGCAGCGTTGGTGGCGAATGGTGGTGTATAACCAGGTGGGAGCCCATAAAGTGGGAATTGTTGTGCTTGGGCGTCTTGTGGTTGGGTGGAACCATGTTGGTAAGCTGTAAGTGGTACCCACATTCCTTGAGGATTAAGACCATATTGCACAGGCATTGAACTGAAACCAGGTGGATGAGAAGGTGTGGCTTGTTGTTCTTCATTTACCGCCGAGGATGCCCCATCTGTGTTTTTGTTCTTTTCTAGAAGCTCTAGAACCCTGGACATTTGTTCCTTCAATTGATTGACTTCATCCTTTAGTTCTAGTTCAGCCATGATCCTTGATTGGGAGCGAGTTCGATAAGGATGACGAGGAATCAGCTTGTCTTATTTTCTGTTATTTGAAAAATGTCATGAGTATGCATATGGCGGGAAAAAAAAAAAAAAAAGAATGAAAATGCAATATTTTATTATTTTTCATATTGATGTCAGAGAACCGTAAGTCTTGCCGCTCGTTTGTGAGTATTTTGGTGCCTTTTTTTTTGACAATATGGGATCAAGAATCGAAGCGGGACAAAGAATTTGAAGCAAGATTCTTTTATTCAATATGAAGTGCCAAAGTCACCTTACATAAGGTTGAATGCATAAAGACAAAAATCCTAAAACATCTGCAGTCTTGCATAAACTAGCTAGTCACATTTGCACAACTTGTTCATTTCACTTATTAAGTCTTTGCAACTTTCTATAAATCTGGAAATTTCAACAGGGGTAGATAGTGGGTTGATCATTCCCTCGGCTGCTTTCAGAAGTCTTGGAACGTTCTTTATAGCTTGGTTGGCTAACCACACTAGCTTAGAACAACGGTCCATCCAGAATATACCTTCTTCTCTGAACTCATTGATTTGTTTCTTTTGATCTTCTACTCGATTAGCTACCATTGTAAAGCAATCTTTCCAATAGATGCCTTCATTCTTAAGTTCATTGGTGATCCTTTCTTGGCCTTCTATATAGCTTCTTAGCTCACATGCATTCTCCTGTTCTCTTTTCATTGCATCTCGATATTCTGCATTTCTTCCTTCTACTTCTTCACTGTATTGCTTTTCAATCTTGACCCTTTTCTCATACTCGGCTACTACCTTTTCTAATTGTTGGTTTAGATCTTCAAACTGCCTTTTCAAACTCCTTTCAGCCATCTTCGATTTTGCCCACAGTTCTTTCCACTGTTGAGCATCAATCCAAGCTTTATCTCTTTCTTGTCCACGCAATTCTAACTCCTTATTTGCAGCCTTCAAGCAATCTTGTGTCTTAAAATTGTATTTTCCTTCCACCTTTGCTCTTTTATTAGCTTTGTCAAGATCTAACTCCTTTTGTGTGTTTTCTAGTTGTAAAGCCTTGTTTTCTCGTTGGACTTCCTCTAACTTTCCTTGCAATCTCCTTTTTTCTTCCTCTGACTTCAACAATGTTGCTTTAAGCTCCTCTACCTCTTCAGGACTTATAGTGAATGATATAGGTGTCTCATCAATAGCTTCTTTAGGAACTGGAGTTGAACGGTGAAATGGTAATTTAACTTTTCGAACCCTTTCTCTGAGCCATTGACGATAGTTCTCCTTAGCATCATAACTCCTTTTCCCAAGTTCCCCACCCTTTCGGATGACTCGATCCCAAGCTTGGCGGATTCTTCTAAGCATTACAGTATCCTCCATATCATTTTTATACAGAACAAAAGGAACTATCATTTCTTCAGTTGGTGGGTCTTTCATGGGGTAACCAAATTGCCTTAATACCAAAGATGGATTATAATTAATGCACCCTTTAGTTCCCATGAGGGGTACATTAGGAAAATCACCACATTGATAAATTACTTCTTGTATCTCCTGCCCTCGTGAGTACCATCGAATTGACCTTTCATGGAGATTTGCTTGACTTTGTGCCCATTCACGGTTGTTTTTTATATTCACTTGGCACCCACCACTGAACATATGTCCAATAAACCAAACATATAGCGCTGGTAAGCAGCATAGGATTACCCCACCTTTCTTTTCATGTCGAAGATTAAGCGTGCAGTATATATCAGCAAGAACAGCTGGTACTGGGTTCTCTCCCTTGTGCTTGAAGGACAAAAAAACATCAATTGCTGCAAAATCTATGAAATTTTCAACATTAGGGAATAAAATGATCCCATAAACGATCAAGGCTAGTGTGTCCATAAAAAGATCCCAGCTTCCATTTTCTGCCAGATAATGTGCTCGCTCTTCCAAATATTTCCTTGAAAACCCATCCACTCCATTTTTGTTCTGTTGTTTATCTTGCAACTCCCTTACAGGAATGCTCAATGATTCAGCAACCGTGTTCAACGAAGGATAGTGCCCCAAGTATCGATAAGGTTTGTTCTTCTCCAAGGGATAGCCCAATATCTGTTCGAGTTCCTCAAGTGTCGGAGCCAGCTGAAAGTCTTGAAAAGTGAAACATCTCATAGGGGGGTCATAGAATTGGGCCAATGCAGTAATGGCCCCTGCTTGTACTTTCACTTCCAGTAAGTCAAGAATCTTCCCATATCTTCTAGAAAAGGTCAGGCGTTGCATCTTCTTTAGCCTTAGACTGAGATCCCTTAAACTCTTCACCTCGAACTTTCTTGTCTTTAATACCAAGGTATTCCTTAGCAACTCTAACCCATAATCTGACCCCATACTTCTTTTTGCCAAAGATACTCAAAACGAACCTTGCAGCCTTACGGTTTTCCTAGAAATGAATGCAACATGCTATAACCTTATTTTCAAAATATTTTAGAAAATGTATGTAATGCCAAGTCATAAAAAAAAACACATGATGGCCATGAAATATGATGGGAAAAAACGCTATTTCTTATGCAGAATATATTAACGACTAATATGCAGGGGTAAAGTATATTCCCTTTTGTGACTTACACAGGTTCCCTTCACAATTAGGTTCAAAAGTGTGGACCCTCACAATAGGTAATTCTATAGTTCTACATTTGGTCCCTAGAGCCAAGGATCCCTCTTCGAAATATTGCCCACAACCATAGGTAAACTATTAGGAGTGGCAATATCCTCGAAAAGAATCAAACTCTAGGTGAGGCCTTCATGATAACCAAACAGGATGTACATCCAGAAAGCTACCACTACTCAACCTCTTCCCTATCACAAGTTGCACTCAGGCCCGGGTACAGGGCCCCGCTCATAAATGTGTGAGAGATGTGTAGGTGTAGTGTGTGAATGGAGCCTACAAACCCGAAGTTCAAAATAACTCACGTAAACATGGAAAGGAGAGCATCCCAAGACAAACAAGGAAGTTGTCTAGTCTATAGTTACAAGAATACATACAAAAAAATGTTAGAAAAAAAATACATATATATTTACAAAAAAAAAAAGGGTAAAATAAACAAAAAAAAGTATATATAAAAATTTGCACAACTAACTATTATAGGCCTGACTCTCTAATGTCCCCAGTGGAGTCGCCAGCTGTCGCGACCGTCCCGTCCGGGCGCCATCAGAAAAGATAGGATCAGAGGAGTCGCCACCAACATTTTTAATTTGGGAAAATATTGGAAAACCCAATAATCGAAGGAAAACTGGTCTAAACAAAATGAGTTTGAGTTCGGGAGTCGTTTACGAGTAGGGAAGGTATCAGCACCCTACATCGCCCGTATTAAGCACGGTACCTCAAGTTAATTGTGCAAATTTTTAATAACTTTAAAATATATTAATTTTACCCATTTTGAAAATAGAAAATAAATCGAATAAACACAAGAGTTAAGAAAAGATAGTTTTAACTTGACAGAATGTTTAATTCTGCTCCTACGTATCCCTTGGTATGATAGGGAATTCAAAGCTACGTAGTTCTCATAAAAATATTTGATTGGTAGGTGGATTTTTATTTGAGGAATTCTGAATATGAGTTTTTAGAATGGAGGAATTCTGAGTTGTACAACTCATGCATCCTCTGAAAGTAATATTAATTATTTTTTAGAAAAAGGTTTAAGGAATTCTGAGTTGTACAACTCATGCATCCTATGAAATTATTGTTAATTATTGTTTTAGAACAACTTAAGGTTTAAGGAATTCTGAGTTGTACAACTCATGCATCCTATTAAGTTTTTATTATATTTAGAATGGATTAAGGAATTCTGAGTTGTACAACTCATGCATCCTATGAAATTAATATTAAGGTTTAAGGAATTCTGAGTTGTACAACTCATGCCTCCTACGAAATTATTGTTAATTATTTTTTAGAACAGCTTAAGGTTTAAGGAATTCTGAGTTGTACAACTCATGCATCCTATTAAGTTTTTATTATATTTAGAATGGATTAAGGAATTCTGAGTTGTACAACTCATGCATCCTATGAAATAGATAATGAAACAAAATTACTAGTCAAACCAAAAACTTCTGAGCCCAAGGATTTGGCCCAACAAAAAAACTAAACTTAACTATCCCATAGCGTGAAACAGAGAAACAGAGAACTATCAGCCAAAATTAAAAAGAAGCAAAACAAAGGACTCTGAACCTTGCAACGTGAAACAGAGAAGAAGCTTTTAGGTGGTGATTGAGGTGTGATGGACAGCGGCTCGTGGCGGGGAGCGTAGCGAGGCGCGACGGCGGCGGGTCCGGACGGTGCAGCGGCGGCAACGTGCTCGCGGTGGCTGGGACCGGTCACGCGTGGAGAAGAAAAAAAAGCAGATCTGCCTCACGGTGCTGCTCGCGGTGGGTCTGCTGGACAGCGAACAGCGGCCGGGTTCCGGGTGACGACGACGGCGGAGCTTCTAGGCAGCGACGACGGCGGATTCCGCTGGTGTTATACAGCAACTTCAGGCTAAGGATGAAAAATGTATGAAATGAATGAAAAATGTAGGAACTTCCCCGAATAATTCCTCTTTCTCTCTATTATTGTTCCTCTGAAAGTGAATTAGATCCTCTGAAAAAATTGTTGCCCCCTCCGTTTCTGAGTGTTGCAAACGCAACAAGAAGAACAGGTACAGGGCAGGGATGGCGCGGCAAGAACTGATGTACCGCGGCTGGACGGTGAGACGGCGGCGGGAGCAGAGCGGCGGCACGGCGGTTCCGGATGGTGGCTCGCCGGTGCGCGGTGGTCTGGTCCGCGACTGGGCTTGGCTACGCGGAGAAGCTAGCGCTGGTCACGGCTGCTCCTGGTGCTGCACGCGGAGGAGCTACGGCGGAGCGAGGGTGAGGGCGTGTTACTGGTGGCTGGCCATCCTTGTGTGAGTGTGGAGAAGGTGAAGAAAAAAAAACTGGGTAAAAAAAAATGCTTCTGGATCCCCCTTTCTTTCACGTTTTTTCTCCCTTTTAAACTCAACAGTTGATCCTCTTAACTCACGAATTATGATCAGTTAAAGAAGAAAAATGATTGCCATTCATTCACATTTATCTGCCTCTCTTTATAATTTGAATTTATCTGTTGTCTCTCTTCAGTTACACTTTAGATTTCATGGAGCATTCATTGAAAACTTTAGACTCTTCCTCCTCCCTTGCAACTGTTACGGGAATGAGAGAAAGCTAATCTTTTCATTTTTATCATTTTTTTGTAGAAGTTAATAATGTCAATTATTTTGGGCCCAAAATTTGGGCTAAACAATTATCACCCACTTCTTTTATTTATTCATTTTTATGATATTTTTTTTTTTTAAAAATTTTTGTTAAATACAACTAAGAAGGATAAATGTGTCCGGACAAAATGGAGTGTTCACACACCAAAGGCATTCCTGACCAAGGCGTACTATTTTCATCTACTAATGAACTTACTTTGAAGGCTTTTTATGATTCATATTGGGGAGGTTGTCATGCCACAAGAAGGTCAGTCACGGGATACTGAGAAACAAGTCATTGTCTCTAGATCATCACCAGAATCTGAATACTGAGTTATGGCTAACACATGTTTGGAGCTGAATTGGCTACGATATATATTACAGGATTTGGAAGTCTCACAAGCTGCTCCTACAATATTATTTTGTGACAATCAAGCAGCTTTACACATTGTAGTGAATCCTGTTTTCCATGAGCGTACAAAACATGTTGAAATAGATTGTCATGTTGCTCAAGAAAAACTACAAGCTGGGATGATTAGTCTTTCTTATGGTCCAACACGCTTCCAGTTAGAATATGTATTTACAAAGGCTTCGTGAAAAGATCAATTTGCGAATTGCGCAGCAAGTTGGGACTTCATGACATTCACTCTCCAACTTGAGGGAGAGTATTAGGAAATATCTTGAATGATATGATTCCAAATATTGTACATATTTACTTTCCTTGAATAGATTAAATCGGATCTCACTAATATTGGATCATGGATGTTATACCTTAGAATTAGCTTGGTATATTCATGTAAATGTATTATATATATTACTCTCAATTAATGAAAAGAAATATACAACATTCTTCCAACCTCTGTTGTTTCTATGTTGCTGTCTTAAGAGGATCCTTACATGAGTGTCATAAGCAGTTTTCACAATGACAATGGAGTATGCATTTCTTTGACCTGAAACCACTACGATTTTTATGTTACATAAGTAGGTATATATCTTAGTGTCGTCAAAGGTATTACTTATAACAAGGTAGGTTATAAAGTTGGTAATTAGATATACCACGAACCATGTGAAGGGATAAGAATGATTTAGAAGAGATTTATCTCTCCCATGTAATGAAAGCGATATGTTCTAATCGCACGACTGAGTGAAGCTGTAAAACGTTTGGTCATGCTCAAATGAGTCGAAATGAGATATTGGTCCCATTTGTTTTAGCAAGTCTACTCAAGCATAAAAAAACAAAAAGATTGAATTATACAAGGGTGACACGTTTCATGCTTTGTATTCAATTAATATATCTAGGCAAAGGGACTATACTACATGTTATGTCAAATCACTGGCATTCTTATTCCTTGGGTAACAATGATATATTGTTAAATATTGCTATTAGTTTGTGCTAGTAAAATGAGATTTTAGTGTCACTGCCAATGTTATAGGAACCTATAAAATCGCACACTTAAAATGATTTGAAGTTGAAGTTTTAAGTTCATAAAATTTGATTTTTTTTTGGATTGGGTTGGATTTGAGCACCCTATTTAAGAGTGTGTGGAAAATATTTCTCAAAGTATATTATAGTAGATGCATATTCGATTAATACCATATTTATAGGTGGTCACCCCATATTTATAGGTGGTTTTATTTGCAGATTAAATTGTATACGATAAGACACTATTTAAATATATTTGAGATTAGTAGTTATCAGATATGATATTCTTTTTTTGGTTTACATGAGATGTGGTATTTTATTATGTAGGAATTCCATTATGATATGATATTTTACTATTAAGTAGACAATTAATTACACGGACCAAAACAATCTGGAGCCATAGTTTGGGCTAACCAATGTTGTACGGCTCATATTTATGTAAGCAAAATCAGGATCTATTATATGAATTTAGGACACCGACTGTACTTACTTGTTGAAGACATGATCATCGAAAATAGGAATTGCCTCGACAACGCAAAGTTCCATCAATTCCAAGTTCTTGAAATCGAAAGACTAAGCCTTCCCCTGTCCGTTCATGCGCTTCTGAAACACAACTATCATTGGGGAAAGCCGTGGAGCGATTGCTAATGATATTCATCATCGTGACGGCAGAGGGGGACCTAGCCAAAGAATATATATTAGCCCCAGTGTGAATACCCAATTTTGTCCAGACACTTCTATTTATTTTAGTTTTTTATTAAAAGTTGAAAAAATAATGATAAAATAAAAATGATAAAAATAAAAGAGTTTGGCTTTTGATTTTTCTTCTCTCTGTAATTGTTATGGGAGGATCGTATTGAAGACATTAAGAGCATATTCATTCACCTATAATTGCCAATAAATCCAGTGTTAATAGTTCCAATCAGTTACAGAAGAAATTTGAAGTTTTTACCTTTATAAAAGAGGAAACAACGTACAACAGGGGGGGGGGGAGGAGGAATTACTGATTCTTCCCAAAATTTTGGGATTCATAGCTTCATCACTCAAATACTTACACACGGTAAATCACTAAACCACCATCACCATTTTACCAAAACAAACATCAGAAAACTAAAGGAAAGAAGGAAGGAAAGGAAATGCAGCCACCATAGCAAGACCATCCACCTTCTCCACCCCACCCAAGTCCGCCGTTCACCGGAGCTCCACTTCGTTAGAACCCTGCCCCACCGCGAAGTCGCTGCACGCCGCCGCTGTCCAGCAACCGCCGCGTCACGCCACTGTCACCACAAACAGCACCGCCCTCCGTCGTGCGCTGCACCTAGGAGCCCCGCCGCCACCCGTTTCGCACCAGTAGCGAACCACCGTGAAGCACCATACCTGCCCAAAACCAGAACCACCGCGAGCACGTAGTCGTCGCTGCACTGTCCGGACTCGCCGCTGCTCCTCGCCACGTCTCAGTCACGCCGCCGCGCGATCAGCATCGCCCGAAACGTCACCACATCCGCCGGCCAGTCGTCACGCCTGCTCCCTATTTTGCAATCTCTGACCCTTCCCATTCACGTTGTGGGTTTGCTTCCTCTTTTCTTTTGTTTTTCCGTTATATTTGTTTGCCTTTTGAATATCCAAATGTAAGGGTTTGTGTGTGTTTTTAAGCCAGAAGACATGATGTTGTATTTGTTTTGTTTTTTTGGGGTCTGGGTACATCAGCGAAAAATGATCTGTCACTCAGACTTGTTACAACTACTATTAGTCATATATGCTTATTTTCAAAAGTAGAAATATTTCTTTACAACAATATATCAATTCACTTAGCATATGTTGTATTAAATTACATACATTCTTAACATAAAATAGTTAAATATAAATTTAATTATTTTAAAAGGATTGGCTGAGATGTGACATCTTGTTAATTCCTGGTTTTAGGACACCTGAATTGTGACAACTTGATGATCATTAGCTTTTTTTTTTTAAAAATAAAAAAAACTAAAATAAAAGGATTAGCTGAGATGTGACATCTTATTAATCTCTGATTTTAGGACATCTGAGTTGTGACAACTTGATGATCCTAAGCCTTTTAAAAATAAAATAAAAACTAAATTAAATAAAAGGGTTAACTGAGATGTGACATCTTGTTAATCCCTGGTTTTATGACACCTGAATTGTGACAACATCTTGATTCTAAGCCTTTTAAAAATAAAATAAAAACTAAATTAAATAAAAGGGTTAGCTGAGATGTGACATCTTGTTAATCCCTGATTTTAGGACACCTGAGTTGTGACAACTTGGTGATCCAGAAATTTCTTAATCAAAGTTTATTTAAAAATTTATTTAAATCAATCAAACCCACAAACATTTTTCCAAAGAACTATGTAGCTTTGAATTCCTCATCGCATCTCAGGATACATAGGAGCAGGGACCATCTCTATAAAGCCCAAAAATAAATTTAAATAAAAGAGTAATTTTTAGATTTTTATTTAATTTTTCAATAAAAGGGGTAAAATAAATATTATAAAAGATAACATAACATTTTGCACCATTAATTACAGGTAACCATTTTTTTTAATGGATGTTATAGGGTGTTAATACATTCCCTACACATAATCGACGCCTGAATGCTAAATCTGGTTTCAAAGACCATTCTTTTTTTAAAAGTGTTTTTCCAGTGTTTTCCCTGATAAATAAACTTTGGTGGCGACTCCATTTTTTATAACCAATTAATTTTGGTTCGCCGCTCCCGTCGCGATGTGGTTGCGACACCTAGGCACCTTCCATCATGGGTCTATGGGTTAAGGCCTGCATTGTCTCCCACATAGATCACTAATCAGTATTAAGTGCCAACAACCCATTACGAATAGATCACTATATTAGCGGGCTTAAGCCTCATCAAATGGATCATAACATTAGCCCATTTTTCGCAGACCAAAAACAACAATTGATTGTGGTCCATAAGAATTATTAGAAAAATTATAACATTCTCCCACTTGGGCAAAATCAATTGTGTAATTTTATTTTGTAGAAAACATTTTCGAAAACGTATCTCGGGCTAATAACATATACTTAATGTGACCACAAAACATATGATCCCAATATGCAACACCTAATTAAGACTCCATCCAACAAAAGCCAAGTAATATCGAATCATGGCGTTAGTCATATCCATTATTGATATGAGAACTTCCATAGTTACAAATATTATCGACTCTGTCGACTAGTCATCAATGTGGAGTGTAGCAAGAAAATGACATGCCAATGTGATCCAACAGCCATACTATCATTTTCTTTGTCAGTCCTCTGTTTCTCTCAAATGCTCGAAGGCAAAAGAAACTACATGGTTCATCAAAAACCATCATGCTTCAACTCCCAATAAGGCATTGACCTTAGGCACAGTGGTCCCAATAACACTGAGCTTTACATATAATACCTCAGCTCAAACATGAAATTGGCCATGGGTATAGTGGTCCCAACGACACCGAATTTCAAAATACATAATACCTCAGCTCCAACATGGCACTGACCATGGGCATAGTGGTCCCAACGACATTGAGCTTCAAAATAAATACTGCCTAAGCTCCAACATGGTATCGACCACGGGCATAGTGGTCCCAACAACATTGAGCTTCAAAACATATCACACCTCGAACCCCATTGGGTGTCAACCTCAATCATGATGGTTCCATCGACACCGGGTTCCAAAATTTTCACATTGGATAAACATAAACGTACATATACAAAAGGTATATAACAATGAAACTCAATATATCATCAATTGCTCAATCAAGTTGTAAGTATCAACAAAACACCAAAGGTGTTCAAAATAAAAAAAAATAAAAAAAAATAAAAAAAAAAACTGACATCATAGAGAAGAGTAACATAAACTCAAGCTCCCACTAACCATGCACATTATAAGATCTTACAATGCCCAACTTCTCGCCAAGCCTTTTAAACACAAGGAGTCTGAGTCTCTTGGCTAAGGGGACAACCAACATAGAATCAACACGAATGTGTTTAACCATCATATCTTTATTTTTCAAAACATATTTGACATTAAATGCTTCACTTTCAAATGCTCAACACCATTTTATGGCATCATCATTATCATAGCAATCTTCAATTATATATATAACAAAAAAACCTGAATGTGAAGCCATATCACAAGTTTCTTAACCAAACACTTTATGTTGTATGTAGCAACATAGCATGCAACAAATTGCACATAAAAAAATTGGCTAAAGAAACTTGAAGCTATTTTGTCAAAGAATCAAATATCGTGAATACATTTCATATAATGTTTATGATATTATTTAATTTATAGATCAATAGGCATCATAAAGGATCTATGATATTCAAAAGTATTTCAACATCCAAACAATACAAAATATCCAAAAATCATATATTTCAACAAATTATTTTAACATCATTCTTGACATCAAATAATGACTAATAAAGTCAAAATCCTCTCACTGATATCAAGATCAAACTATGGTAAACCAACATGAGCATCTAAATGCTTATTATAAATTCTCAAGAAATAAATTTGGTAGTAAATCATGATTTCAAGTAAGAAATCAACCAAGATAGGACATATAATAAAATCTTCTGATCCATAGATCTACAACAAATATATTAACACTAATATTATTTTGATAATATCAAAAGATTTTTTTTATATCTCATACCAAAATAAATCAAACTTTAACAATTTAACTTTCCAAATAATGAGAAGAAAACCTTTTTTTAATACTCCACTTTATAATTCACAAAATAAACTGTTCAATAATGTGCAAATTGGTTTGCCAAATACCTAAAATATCATATCCTTTAAAATTATGAAAAAAGGGCTAAATTACTATTTTGGTCCCTCATTTGTTTTAAACTATTCAACCTGGTTCCTCTATTTAAAAAATGTTCAAGATGGTCCCTTACTTGCCAAACGTTAAGCAATTTGGTCCTTTCCATTAAGTTTCACTATTAAGTCGAATAAATTAAAACGAATGAAGGACCAAGTTGAATAAATCAAAATAAATGCGGGGCCGAGTTTAATAAAAAATAGGGACCAAGTTGAATAAATTAAAACAAATGAGGGGCCAAAAGACTAATTTAGCCAAAACTTAACAGTGAAACTTAACGGAAAGGACCAAATTGCTTAACGTTTGCCAAGTAAGGGACAAACTTGAACATTTTTAAAATAGAGGGACCAACATGAATAAATTAAAACAAATAAGGGACCAAAGGAGTAATTTAACCAAAAAAAACTAATTGTGATGAAATTATTTTATCACTTGTATCAAGTATGACCAATATATAATATACCTCATGTCAATGTCACATGTGCTCAAATATGACCAAAAAAAGCATATATTTTATAACAACATAATGAGTTCAACATATTAATAGCAATTATATGTCACTTATCAATAAAATATGATACCTACACAATACGTGTCTTGATAAGTAAATCACAATAACATGTATCATCCAAATATACATGAGCAAAATTATCATAGATACATAGTAATGCCAAGTTTGATACATTATGATATGCATCATAATTCAACCAATTTCATTAGGTAATAACCTAACCAAAGGAGTAAGGTTTAAAATACAAGTATCTTCCATGGCCAAAAGCAGTAAACACAAACCATTATTTCTTTCTTTTCGAATTTATGATAGAAAAACATATTTTTCTCATACACGTATCTTCCTAAAAATAGGACTAATCATGCTCCATAACAAACAAGCAACATAGTTGTTACTAAAAAAGGATTGTTAAACTAAACTTGAAATGCATTAAAGTAAGCAATAGGGCAAGACTTAACTTTAGCATAAATCAGGCTATTTTGAGGCCAACATAACAACACATTCCCCTTTGGGTAGAATGTGCAACCAAGGTCACAACCACAGTCAGAACCTCGGATGAGTTAATCAGTAAGCATACAATGCGTTCGGAAAATTGTCTCCTTTGGGCAAACAAATCTCCTAGACCAATGCACCTCCATTAACTACATCCACAATCATCGATAATGAGTTACTCAATGAGCATACACTGTGTTTAGAAATCTATCTCATTTGGGTAGACAAATCTCCTAGACCAATGCATCTCCAATAACTTTATCGACAAATCAACTTCTAATCATGACATACAATAACCCCCTTTGGGTAGGCAATTGCACGTAACAACCAGAAGCATTTATCAAAAATCCCACCAATTAATAATGAGTAATCCCCCTTTGGCGGTATCACCCATAATAATCAATGAAATACTTTTATCCAAAAAAGCAATTTCTCTTCCCCTTAACCATGATACAGTCCATAAGAAGGTGTATCAACAATAAACACCCTTATTGATCATGAATTTAAAATTAATTGATATAAACCCTCATTGGAGGTCCCACTTAGTAACCCGAACTAACATCCTTAACGTTATTAGCGTAGCATGTTTATGAAATGCGGAAGAGTTTGAACAAGGTAACACACACTAATACCATAAGCGTGCGCGCGCGTGCGCGCACACACACACACACACACACACACACACACACATATATATATATATGAGGAGGGATCAAGTTACTCCAAGAGTAACTTTAAGAGAGTTACTCTCAATCTCATTCATCCATTTATTCTAATCCAACAAAGGTCATGTTGCTTCTTCAATGAATTAATATAGATCCATTGGATTGGAATAAATGGAAGGATGAAATTGAGAGTAACTCTCTTAAAGTTACTCCAAGAGTAACTTGATCCCTCCTCTCTCTCTCCATATATATATATATATATAACATAAACTGAAGTACTGGCTCCATCAATAAAGCCTACAAACAACATAAGCATGTAATATTAAAGTACGCAACTACAACCTATACATAGTCGAAGCATGGTAGACAAATGTGCATCAGACTTCCTCTCCTAGCCCCCAAAATACATTTCGCTCAACCCATACTGGCCATACCAAAAACTAGGACGATCTACCTGACCAAGACTCTAATAGGGATAATGAGAACTCCCCACAGAAGCTCGCTACCTCCGATGGTAGACCTGCAGCGCCTCATATTCCGTCTCTCAGACATGACGATCACACGTCGGTGATACTCTCTCATCCTCCGCTCGGCGAGACGATGTCGACCTCGAGCCACAAAACCTCTCCACGAAGATTCGTAAGATCTCCAAGCAGTATCAGAGTCATGATGCTAGTCCCAAGGCTTGTTCCACAGCCTCTCCAAGGGTAACCGTTGAGCGATACGGAAGTCTCCAACCAGGTAGCTCCTCGATGAACCCCATGCTCTGAAGTATACTATAGTCGGTCCCATGTACATGACAAGACGTTGAGAGTAGTTAATCTTCCAGCAGCGGCCGTCGTCCTAGTAAAGCAACTCAAAATCCCCCAATATCGGGATCTGTGGCTCTCCCACCAGCATCAGGTTCAACATGTGTGCCATCGATCTCCTCCGGCAAACTCTCCACAGGGTCTTCTCATACGGTCGTAAAATAGCTTAAAACGACATATCAGGAGATAAGAAACAATAATACATCATAAAATAGGGAAACAACCGTAAAATATGATATATGGATACCTACACACAGATCAACATATAATGTTAAACAGTCATCTCCAAGGTCATTCTCTCTTAACTAGTGTCTATCGCACTCATGTATCTAACTGCTATATGAACGCAGCCACGACGCGACATCCCTGCCAGATCAAGATGTCAAATTCATCACTATGCCACCCCCCATAATGTATGGTGTTCGGGCAGTCCTCTCGACTCAACTCAACTCACGGCTACGACATATCCCCCCCTCGCAGGTCAGGCCAGGATATTCGTCCGTCAACAACTCAACTCGCGGTTACGACCATCTACCCGCAGGTATGATCGATCACCCGCCAACACAGTGATGAATAACACCAATGCACCATGAACCTCACCAACTCCTATCGAGATCAACTACTTAGCGTCTCAACCACATCCTCTACACAACTACAACCAACACCCTCGGCAGATCAGGGTGCCCATTTCTCATCTCAAAATGGTCATATCAATAAGATCTCTAGGTTGAGCACTTCAACGCATATATCCTCAATTTTCTCGCCACATGTCCATCACCCAAATTATCAGGATTATTGCCTACCTCTACTCATGCAACAATGATTACAACATTTCTACAGTAAGCAACAATAATCGTGATAAATAAGCATGGAAATAATTTCCACCTATTTAATTTGTAGGCATATGCTCATGTAACCCTAAAGTATGTTACTAATAACAATATTCATACCAACACATATATCATGGCAAAACATCAACATAGCAAGCATGCAACCTCGATATATCATAGATCAACCTATCAGCGTTATACCTACAATGCCTATCGGTTACTCGACCACTAGTAGGTTTAGGTCGCTATACGCATATCAATATATATTATTTTATTCTTGCCTCCCCGACGATTTGTGGTTTTTTCTCTCACCTGATAGTGAATGTAGCAACGGTCATGAACTCACGGCCTCCAAATCAGCCCCTCACAGCCGCGACCTCTTTGCTCCAAAGGGTTCCGAATGCAACTTCAAAAATTCCCCTAATCATGGAAACAACACATATACTATAGCATTAACCCTAGAACGGAGCTAAAACATGAATAGAAGCTGAAATGATAGAAGAACATTGTGAAACCACAATGTAGGTAGGTATAGAACCTCGGATTACCCTCAACGTATCAACAGATAAACCGATAAAATTGAAGTAGAAGTTGATCTGATCACAAAAACGCAATCGAAATCGAAATTGGATGAATGAACAGATCGCAACTTGATCAAGAACCTTGGAACCTGTCTCTACCTCTCTCAAGATCTCTGGAACTGTTTAAGGTCTGTAAAACTTGTCCATGGTGAAAAATGGCAACTATTTACAGAGGTAACATTCTGCTGACAATGCTTTAGAGTTAGAAAATTCCATGCTTTAGCATTCCAACGCTTGAGCGTTGCATCTTCCCAGGCTTGAGCGTTAACCTTTCCTACCCGCGAAGGCACCGCCCCTCACGTGCCAGCTGCAACGTGTGATTGACACGTGTCACTTTATGTCCCATCACTGCCAGTCGCCTGGTCAAAGTGGCCACACTTGAGCGTCCAGAAAACTCCACACTAGAGTGTTAGCACGCTAGAGCGTTGGTTTTGGCCACGCTTGAGCGTGCTGCCCAAGTCCACGTGCTCCTCACTCTTTTCTCTTCTAGTTTAATCTTAACTCTCAATGTACCTTCCAAACATACTTCCAAGCATATCAACACTTATCAAGCCAAACATATACACATTCATATATTACTCAAGGTTATGAAAATGAGGATGTTACATTTTCACCCCCTTAAAAGAAATTTCGTCCTCGAAATTTTGACGTACCTCAAAACAAATGTGGAAACTGTTGTTGCATATCCTCTTCACGTTCCCAAGTAATGTCTTTTGTGGCTTCAATCATATGACCTTAACCAACGGAATATGTTTACCTCAGAGTTCTTTGACTCTTCTATCCGCGATCCTTACTAGTAAGACCTCATAGTCTAGGTTCTCTCTCAACTGTATCGACTTTGGTTTTAAGATGTGTGATGGATCGGGGTAATATTTCCTCAATTGAGATACATGAAAAACATCATGAAGATTGGATAGGTTTAGAGGTAAAGCAATATGATAGGTTACAGGATCGATTCGACGAAAAATTTGAAATGGTCTGATAAATCTAGGAGTAAGCTTTCTAGACTTGATTGCTCTGCCAATTCTAGTCCTTGGAGCCATTCTCAGAAAGACATGGTCTCCTTCATGGAATCCTAAGGGTGTTCTCCTCTTGTCACTATAACTCTTTTGTCTATCTTGTACTGCTTTCATCCTTTCCCTTACTTTCTTGATTTGTTCCGTCATCTATTGTACCACCTCCGGTCCCATCACTTGAATCTCTCCCGTTTCATACCAACACAACGGGGTTCTACACTTCCATCCGTACAATGCTTCGTAAGGTGCCATCCCTATACTTTAGTGAGAATTGTTGCTATAGGTGAACTCAATCAACAGTAAGAACTCATTCTAACTTCGTGTGTGTTCTAAAACACAAGATCTCAAGAGATCTTCCAATGATTGAATCGTTCGTTTCGACTGACCATCCATCTGAGGATGATAAGCAGAACTCAACCTTAACTTAGTTCCCAAAGCCTTATGTAACTGCTTCCCGATTCTAGATGTAAATCTAGGGTCTCTATCGAAAATAATATTAAAAGGCACTCCATATAACCTCACTACTTCCTTAATGTAGATTTGGGTTAAACTTTCCAAATTATAACTTTCACCAGCACACTTCGTCAATCTATCAATGATCACCCAAATAGCATCATGCCTTTTTGGAGTTCTTGGTAAACCAATCATGAAATCCATGGCTATACTATCCCACTTCTATTCGGGGATATCCAAAGGTTGTAACAATCCTGCTGGCTTTTGATGTTCTATCGTCGCTTTCTGGCAAACTAAACAAGCCAACACATACTCTGCCACTTCCTTTTTCATTCCAGGCCACCAAAACATCTTTAAGTCCTGATACATCTTGGTAGCTTCGGGATGAAAACTCAGCCTACTCTTGTGTGCTCATTCCAAGATCATCTTTGTAAGCTCTACATCCATTGGCACACAAATCTTATTACCATATCTCAGGATTCCATCTGGATCCATCTTAAACTAAGAAGTTCTACCATCAGCTACTTGTTCCTTCATCTTCTGAAGATACTGAGATCAACCTCTTGCTTTTCTTTGACCGTCTTCAAAAAGTCTTTCCTAAGCATAACCACTCCTAGGCGTATCTTATCTCTAGATATCTCCATACATAGGTTCAGATATCTAAACTATTCAATCAGTTCCAACTTTTTTATCATCATTGCAGACATGCGTAAGGATTTCCTACTTAACACATTTGCCACTACATTCACCTTTCCTGGATGGTATTGTCGATCGAATTCATAGTCCTTTATGAATTCCATCCACATCTGTTGCTTCATGTTTAAATCTTTCTGATCAAACAGATACCTTAATTTCTTGTGGCCACTATATACTGTAGACTTAGCTCCATAAAGGTAGTGTCGCCATATCTTTAGAGTAAACACTATAGCTTCCAACTCCAAATCATTGGTCAGAAAGTTCCTTTCATGAACCCTTCATTGCCGCGAAACGTATGCTACTACCCTTCTTTCTTGCATTAGAACACAACCAAAACCTTGGTATGACACATCGCAATATATGTCAAACTGTCCTAAGGGATCCGGTAACGCCAACACTGGAGGCGTAGTTAGCCTCTTTTTCAGCTCTTGGAAACTCTTCTGGCATTCCTCTGTCCATACGAAAGACGTTCCTTTCCTCGTTAACTGCGTCATGGGCAACACAATTTTTGAGAAACAGTATCCTACTAAGCCCAGAAAACTTCTCACTTCGCTCACCGACATGGGACTTTCCCACTGTACTACAGCTTCAACCTTTGCTAGATCTACCGCTATTCCATTTCGGTTAATCATATGACTTAAGAATTGCACTTCCTCCAACCAAAACTCACACTTATACAACTTTGCATAGAGCTGTCAGTCCTTTAACACTTGAAGTACAACTCGCAGATGTTCCTCCCATCTAGGGGAATAGAGAAGAATGTCGTCGATAAACATAACCACAAACTTATCCATGAACGGTTGGAAAATCTGGTTCATGTAATCCATAAACATTGCTGGAACATTAGTCACACCGATGGGCATAACCAAATACTCATAGTGTCCATACCGACTTCTAAACGCTGTTTTTGATATATCCTCCTTGTTGACTCAAATCTGATGATAACCAGACCGTAAGTCAATCTTTAAAAACACTACCGCTCCCTTCAGCAGGGCCATCAAGTCATCAATTCTTGGTAAAAAATATTTATTCTTTATCGTTACCTTGTTCACCTGCCGATAGTCAACACAAAGTCTTGAACATCCATCCTTTTTCTTGACGAACAGTGCCGGCGCTCCCCAAGGTGATGCACTTGGCCTTATAAACTCTTTAATTAACATATCATCCAATTGTTTTTTTAACTCCGCTGAAGACATTCGATAAGGTGCTATCGAAATTGGTCCACTCTCCGGTATTAGATCTATAGCAAACTCTATCTCCTTTTCCGATGGCAAACCTGGAACATCATCAGGGAAAACTTCCGGAAACTCTCACACTATAGGCAAAGAATCCAACTTAGGAAATTCCTTAGCTTCCATAGAAAACAATAATCCATGTTTCTAAGGTTCATCACTCAACACGAGACCTCTATCATTGGCAGGCATCAATCTAGATTGCTCAGGGAATAACAGGGTCTTTTTAGAACAGTATAACACTACATGGTTAGCCAAAAGCCAATCCATGCCTAAAATCACATCAAGTTGTTGCATCGGTAAGCAAACAAGGTCAACAAGAAAGGTTCTATTTTCAACAATGATAGGACATTTCAAACAAACAGTCATAATGGTCAAAGAATTACTGGTAGGAGTAGAAATTATCAAATCATGAGGAAGTAAAGAAACATGTAGTTTCAAATGATCAACACACTCTTGGGATATGAATGAATGCGTAGCTCCCAAGTCAAACATTAATGATAGCAGTTTACCTGACACTATGCGCATACCTTGTATAAGATCAGGAGATTGAAAAGATTCAGCTCCCTTTACAGTAAACACTCTTCCTGTGGCCTATAGTCTCACCGCCTGTTGTCTCGTTCCTTGTGCTCTTGTCATTGGACCACGTCCACCTATATTGGACCCCGCGCCTTACTGACATTCTGGGGCTATGTGACCCAGCTGGCCACATCGAAAGCATTGGCGAATCTCTCTCACCGGGCAATCCTTGATTAGATGTGATCCTCCAACCTAAAGCATCCGCTTGGCACTTGTTGCTGTTATGTTCCAACTCCTCCAACTGTCCTTGATACTGCCGGACGATCATAAGGCTTCCATCCTGTCTAAAATCTGCTCCTTCCACCCCTATTCTTCTAACCAAACCTTCTCACTAGCCCTCCAGTCCTGATTTGGTGCGTCTCCCTCTTCTTGTCAATGTTCTCTATCACTGAACATCGCTCCAACATTTCCGTAAATCTGGTGATATTCAGTGGTGCAATTACCCTTTGCAGGTTGTACTTCAGGCTATCTTCGAAATGCCTGCACACCCATTCCTCCTCTAGGAATCTTTGATAAAATTCAAAAAATTTGAGTAACGCCTCAAACCTAGTGGCTTACTCTCTCACAGACAAGCTTCCCTGTTTCAAACTCATGAATTCCTTCTCTTTCTCCCTTCTCATCAATCGGGGAAAATACTTCTGCAAGAAGCATTCTCTAAACAGTTCCCAATTGATGATTCTTCCCTCTACTTCCAAAATTCTCTGCTTGCCTTTCAACTATAATTCTGCACCTCCCATGAGCATGAAGGATGAATAAGTCACTTTCCTATCCTCACGCCAGTGCATTGCCGCGAATATCTTCTCAAGTTCTTGAATCCAGAGCTCTGCTCCCTCCGGGTTAAAGTGACCGTTGAACTGTGACGGCTTTCCCTTCAGAAAAGTACTCAACCCTAGGTCTTCAGTCTCTACCTCATTTCTGTGGTTCTGCCTCTTCTGTTGTTGCATGGTCATTTGTAATAACTGAGCATTTTGTTGTGTTTGTTGCAGCATTGCGGTTGCTAACTCCCTAACTGTTCTTAGAGTTTCAATAGATTCTTCCCCACCACCAACGTGGGAAGTCTAACCATTTCCGTTTCTAGGCTCAGCTACTCCTTTCGTGGCCCTTCCGCCACTTCCTCCACCTCGAGCTCCTCTACCTCTTTCATGTGCCATCTAATTTTAGTAAGACGTACAATACTATATTATCATATTCATGCATTATATGCCTTACAAATGCACGAAACAGTTATCCCTTTTGATAACTCATATATTGAACACTCTACCCAACTTCTAAGCATAGTCGATGCCAATGCGGAGTCAATTACACATGACCAGTAACATCATCCTAGAACATATAGTCCGGATAGAACCAAACTGCTCAAATACCACTTCAATGAGAAAACCCCTCCTCGGAGGTCCCATTTAGTAACCCGAACTAACATCCTTAACATTATTAGCGTAGCGTGTTTATGAAATGCGGAAGAATTTGAACAACGTAACACACACTAATACCATAAGCACACACACATACATACATACATACGTATATATATAACATAAACTGAAGTACTGGCTCCACCAGTAGAGCATACAAACCAACATAAGCATGTAATATCAGAGTATGCAACTACCACCTATACATAGTCGAAGCATGGTAAACAAAAGTATATCAGACTTCCTCTCCTGGCCCTAAAATACATTTCGCTCAACCCATACTAGCCATACCAAAAACTAGGATGATCTGCCCGACCAAGCCTCTAACAGAGATAAAGACAACTCCCCACAAAAGCTTGCTGCCTCCGACAGTAGACCTGCAACGCCTCATACTCTGTTGAGCTCTCAGACATGACGATCCTACGTCGGTGATACTCTCTCATCCTCCGCTTGGCACGATGATGTCGACCTCGAGCCACAAAACCTTTCAGCGAAGATGTGTGAGATCTCCAAGCAGTATCAGAGTCATGATGGTAGTCCTATGGCCTGTTCCACAGCCTCTCCAAGGGTAACCGCTGAGCGATACGGAAGTCTCCAACCAGGTAGCTCCTCGATGAACCCCATTCTCTGAAGTATACGATAGTCGGTCTCGTGTAAACGATACGACGTTGAGAGTAGTCAATCTCCCAATAGCGTTGTCGTTCTCGTACAACAACTCAAAATCGCCCATCATTGGGATCCGTAGCTCTCCCACTAGCATCAGGTTCAACAGGTGTGCGATTGATCTCCTCCGGCAAACTCTCCTTAGGGTCTTCTCATATGGCCGTAAAATAGCATAACACGACGTAGAGAAAAGTACGGGAGATAAGAAACAACAATACATCACAAAATAGGGAAACAACTATTAAATAAGATATATGGATAGCTACACACAGATCAACATACAATGTCAAACAATCATCTCCAAGGTCATTCTCTCTTACCTAGTGTCTCTCGAACTCATGCATCTAACTGTTATATGAACGCTGCCACAACGCAACATCCCTAACAGATTAAGATGTCACATTCATCACTATGCCACCCCCCATAGTGCAAGGTGTTCGGCTAGTCCTCTCGACTCAACTCAACTCATGACTATGACATATCCCTCCCCCCAGCAGGGCATACCAAAATATTCGTCCGTCAACAACTCAACTCGTGGTCACGACCATTACCCACAGGTACGATCGATTGCTCGTCCGCCAACATAGTGATGAATAACAATAATGCAGCATGAATCTCACCTACTCATCTCGAGATCAACTACTTAGCGTCTCAACCACAACCTGTACACAACTAAAACCAACACCGCCGGCAGATTAGGGTGCCCATTTCTCATCTCAACATGGTCATATCAATAGGATCTCTAGGTTGAGTACTACAACACATATATCCTCAATTTTCTCACCACATGTCCATCGCCCAAATTATCATGATTATTGCCTACCTTTACTCATATAACAGTGATTACAACATTTATACAATAAGCAACAATAATCGTGATAAATAAGCCTGGTAAAAATTTCCACCTAATTAACTCGTAGGCATATACTTAAGTAACCCTAAAGCATGTTACTAACATCAATATTTCCACCAACACATATATCATGGCAACACATCAACATAGCAAGCATGCAAGCTCGGTTTATCATAGATCAACCTATCGGTGTTAGAGTAGTCAATTTTGAGATAGATCGATAGGCTCACCCGAACAACCAACATTTCAGGCCGAGTTGGACTCCTCAAATGCTTGCCCGAAAAAAATCGGGCATATTTGGCCCGGCCCAATTGGCCCGTTGGACCAGCGATTTTGGTCGGGTTGGCCTGGTTTTTCCGGGATGCCCCGCTAAATGAGTACAACAAAAAATAATGACTCAATAGTGTAAACATGGTTGGTAACACAGAATCCAATCAATAAATAAGACATTGGCCCAGTAACCTAAACGTCACAATTCAAGCTGTCAAGCAAAAACATTGTTACAAGTAACAAAGAACCAATTATTTTGGAGTAAAGGCCATTTTGGTCCCTACAATTTGCGTTGTACATAATTTAATCCCTGAAAAAAATACTCATTCGTTAATCCTTGACAATTATAAAACAATGACACATTAGTCCCTCCGTCAGTGACCGTTTGGAAGGCTCTGTTAGTTTGCTGATGTGGACCGTTAAGTAGTCCAGCTGTCCGCCACGTGGATTTTATTTTTTTTATCCCAATTTTCGCCTAAAACGGCATCGTTTTCATTTAGCATTTACCCTCTTCCCCTGCCAAAGCTGCTGAACTTTTGCATTTACCCTTCTGCATTTATGGACGCTGCAGAACTTATTGCGGTGGCGCACAACGGCAGTGGAGGTTGAGGGCGGTGATTTCTTAGGCCTCTTGTACTTGCTATTATTTTGTTCTGATGAAGAAGAAAAGGAGCAAGAATCGAGTTATATTATTTTGGTTGGGTTTTCTTCCTAGTTTTGCATAATAGGTTGCTTTCAAAATTTGAACTTGGGGTTGGGAGCTTCAGCTGCTTGAGCTTCCTTGTTGACTATGCAGACATGCCTATAGCAAACTTAGACATTCCTTGTTTGAGTGAAGTCAGGGAGGAAATGGAAGAGGCTAAGGGTGAAGGTTTTGGGTGCATTAAGTAGTGGTAGGAGAGGAACAAAATCGCTTTAAAGTATGAGAATTTTCAAGGGGATGCTTGCTGGGTAGAAGGTTGGGGAAATGGATTTTAGCGGACAAGTAGATCCTTGAGGAATTGAGACGTTTGGGGACTTTGGTTGATGATATAGAAAGAAAGAAACCAAGAAATAAGTAGGGGAAAAATTCAGAATTTTTGCTTCTAGTGTAGAGATATTCCGAGGGGGATAAGAGAGAAGAATATAAACAAGTATAGATGCGCTTAATTAAAATTTCAGTCCACTTTTACTGGAAGATTACACACACGGAGGGGGCGTGACTGAGAGAGATGGGGCAAGAAGATTCAAGCTTGACTTGCTTGAGATTACAGTGCAGATAGGGATTTTGGATTGTTCATGTTTGGGTTGAGCAGCTTTGGCAGGGAAGAAGAAGATGAGGGTAAATGCAAAATGAAACGATGGCGTTTTGGGTGAAAATGGTGATACAAAAATATAAAATCCACGTGCGCAAGTTAATAGATAGCTGGACTACTTAATAGTCCACATCAGTAAATTAAAATAGCCTTTCAAATGATCACTGACGGAGAGACTAACATATCCCTATTTTATAATTATCAATAATTAACGGATGAGTTTTATTTTCTAAAAATTTAAATTGGATACCAAGCAAATTGTCAAAAACCAAAGTAGTCTTTACTCATTATTTTTATTAGAATCAATTAATCAAATAATACTTTTAGTTTCTTCTCACTCTCTCAGCATTAGGGGTGTTCATCAACCGATCCAAACCAATTCAAACCGCAAAAACGAACCGAAAATCGAAAACCGAATAAACCGAAAAAACCGAAAACCGAAAAAACCGCTTTTTTTTCATTGGATTGGATCGGATTTCGGATCCCCTAGTGAAAACCAATCCAATCCAATCCAACCGACTACTATATACATATACTATTATTTTTTAAATTATAATACTACTCATACTTAAGCATTATTTTTCATACTTTTATGAACGAACACTCTCATTCTCTTTAATATTTTTGTTGGAATTGTCAAATACTAGATGTATTGGAATGTTTATAGTTATTCATGTACCTAATCAATAGTTATTCATTTACTAGAAGATTTTATGCATGTACTTAGGCACTAGAACTACATTAATTCTAGTATATATAGGTTTAATGTTGGTTTTCGACTTAATATAACTATGTAACGATGTATCGGTCGAATTATCCAATCCAATCCAAACCGCATTTGATTGGATTGGATTGGATCGGATTTTTTTAAGTAAGCAAACCGATCCAATCCAAACCGCAAGTTGTTTTCATCTTTGGATCGGATGGTTTTTTGGCTCAAAACCGATCCAATCCAATCCGCGAACACCCCTACTCAGCATAGGCTTTCTCCTCCTTCGACCTTGTTCCTGAACTAATAATCCTAGGGCAAATTTTTTTTGAAAACTCAGTTCTTTCTTCTCAGCAGAGCAGAGGCGGCATTACTACTTCTCTCTGTTCCTCGCAACATTCTTGGCAGAACCACCTATCGCAGCTAGCTAACGCAGGTCGCAGCTCTCACCCTCACTCTCGCTAGCTCTGAACGACCTCACCTAACGCAACTCTCAGTCTCTATCTCTAAACAAAAGAAATTGAAGGGGTATATAGGGTTTATTCGCACTACTGAACCATAATAATTGATTTTTAAGTTGAAAGAACAGAGAGTGTCATTGAAAAATGGCACGAAAATTCTACTTAATAAATAATGTTGTACTGGAATGGAAAGATGGAAATTTGAGGAAGAATTATGACCAGCATTTCAATATTGTTTGGTTTGGGTTTTTGTGCAAACGAACCACGTAAATTGTTCCCGAATGGATAATGGTCTATTTTTGGCATATAATGATGTTTAATTTTTTTTTTTTATTAACTTTTAATTAGGATTGATTTGGTCCAATGACCCAATGGCCGACATAGGGCTAGGCTGGACCACCAAATCCAGAGCCCGATTAATTTCGAGTCGGGTTAGCCCGACCCGATTCTAGGCTTTGGTCCAGTCGGGTCGGACTGCCCGATTTGCCAGCTCTAATCGGCGTTAAATCTACAATGTCTAAAACTACATTGTTACCACCAACTAGTAGTCGCCAATGTGAGTTCGGTGTTATCGGTTATTCGACCACTATTAGGTTTAGGTCGCCCTACGCATATAAATATATATTATTTTACTCTTGCTTCCCTGACGAATTGTGGTTCTTTCTCCCACTTGATAGTGAATGTAGCAACGATCATGAATTCATGAGCTTCCAAATCATCCCCTCACAGTCGTAGCCTCTTTGCTCCAAAGGGTCTCAAATGCAACTTCGAAATTTGCCCTAATCACGGAAATAACACTTATACTATAACATTAACCCTAGAACAAGCTAAAACGTGAATAGAATCTATAAACGATAGAAGAACATTGTAAAACCACAATGTAGGTAGGTACGGAACCTCGACTTTCCCTCGACATATCAAAGAAATAAACTGGTAGAATTGAAGTAGAAGTTGAGCTGATCACAAAAACGCAATCAAAATCATATGAACGAACGGATCGTAACTTGATCAAGAACCTTAGAACCTATCTCTGCCTCTCAAAAGCTCTCTAGAATCGTTTAAGGTCTGTAAAACTCATCCCATGGTGAAAAAAAGCAACTATTTATAGAGGTAACATTCTGCTGGCAACGCTTTAGCATTAGAAAATTCTACGCTTGAGCGTTGGATCTTCCCATGCTTGAGCGTTGACCTTTCCTCACCGTGAAGGCATTGCCCCTCACGTGCCAGCTGCGACGTGTGACTGACATGTGTCACTTTATGTCTCATCATTGCTAGTCACCTGGTCAAAGTGGCCACGCTTGAACGTCCACAAAACTCCACGTTAGAGCATTAGCACGCTAGACCGTTGGGTCTGGCCACGCTTGAGTGTGCTGCCCAGATCCATGTGCTCCTCACTCTTTTCTCTTCCAGTTTAATTTTAACTCTCAATGTGCCTTCCAAACATACTTCCAAGCATATCAACACTTATCAAGCCAAACATATACACATTCATATATTACTCAAGGTTATGAAAATGAGGATGTTACATTTCCACCCCCTTAAAAGAAATTTAGTCCTCGAAATTTTGACGTACCTCAAAACAAATGTGGATACTGTTGTTGCATATCCTCTTCACGTTCCCAAGTAGCATCTCCTGTGGCTTCAACTCATATGACCTTAACCAACGGAATATGTTTACATCAAAGTTCTTTAAACCTTCTATCCGCGATCCTTACTGTTAAGATCTCATATTCTAGGTTCTCTCTCAACTGTATAGACACTGGTTCTAAGATGTATGATGGATTGGGGTAATATTTCCTCAATTGAGATACATGAAAATCACATTATTGGTGCAACTGGAAGAATAAATAAATTATAACATATATTTGGATCCTTTTCCAATAGAGATATTCGTGTAGCGAAAAACACTAATAATACACCAAAATCACATTTAAACAATTGCACACAAATCATGAGGAAGCACTTGAAATAGCTCCCATAATCTCCAATTTGATCATAATAATAGCCATTACAGCTTATAACATAATATAAATAATTAAATTCTCAAAAGAAAATCACACATATGCATAATTACCAACTTAACCATTCAATGGATATTCAAGGCATAATTATACAATGCTTTCCAAAATGGATATTATTCCACTTGAGACATTATTGCCTAAACCCACTTGCAAAATTAATTAGGCAAAAAATATCTCCAAATTTAAATAAGGCTAAAATATATTTTTGGTCCCTTATCTTTATTTTAGGTTTCATTTTGGTCCCTCTTTTATTTTTTGTTCCACAATGGTCCCTTATTTTGCAAAGTTATATCAATGTGGTCCCCTTTTTTTGTTCCGACATGGTTCCTTTTTTATTTTTTTTGTTCCAAAATGGTCCCTTATTTTATAAAAGTTATATCAATGTGTTCTTCTCCGTACCACAATTTAAACGGAAAAGACCACATTGAAACCTAAAATAAAGATAAGGGACCAATTCGGAACAAAAAATAAAAGAGGGACCAAAATGGAACCTAAAATAAAGATAACTGAGCCATTATCTTAATGGCTCAGCCCCCATTCAACTCGCAAAGAGCTTGTTAATCCGCATATATCAGTACACCAAAAAAAAAAATCCGCATATATCAAATATTATTTTTTTTCTAAATGCTTCTAACATTTATAATGATAATAATCACCATCAATGAAAAAAAAAAATATGATTGTTTACTGAAAATATTTTTCCAAATTTATGGCAATGAAGGAGCCCAATAATTTTCATGCCACTACATTTCAAAAGGAATTTCACACTCTCATATATAAATGCATATTCCACAACATACATTTTAAACAATAACTCCTTGAGAATAAATTTCTCTACCTATACATTTATACAATACATCAATAACTAAAAATATTTGATAACTAGCCTCTGAAAGTGTGTCGCTCATTCTTGTGTGTGGAGCCAACAATAGCAGAAACCAATTTAATGATACATCATCAACTTTATATAACTTTGCAAATAGCGCATAGAATGAACATTAGACAACAAAAAAAAAACTCATATCAAATCAAGTTATACTTTTATCCCCATCAAAAGGTATGCAAAAGCATTAAATTAATTGACTTTAAAATTCTCTTATAAATATGAAGGCACCAAGATTTTCAAGTTTCAATGTGCGTGAAGCAACCCATGACAAGAAAATCAGTTCAATTTCAATTGAAGCAGAACAAATGTTCATGGGAAAAGTCAATACTAAGACAAAACACGAAAGCATTAGAGCATACAATAGGGCAAGATATAGCTCAAAATAAAACAAGCTATCACAATGAGGACAATATAATAGTACATTCACCTTTGGGCAGAATGCACAAACCAAGGTCATAACCAAAGTCAAAACCTCACATGCGTTAATCCATGAGCATACACTAGGTTTAGAAAATTGTCCCCTTTGAGTGGATCAATCCCTTAGCCCAATGCGTTCCCCAATAATTCCATCCCTAGTGAACTTTCAATCATAACGCACAATAACCCCCTTTGGGAAGGTAATTGCAGACAATGATTAAAAGCATTCCTCAAATTACAAAGAAATTTTCATGAATTGATATAAGTGGTCTTACTTTGGTGGTAACAATCCATAGCAACTCTTGAAAACTCTTGCACAGGAGTCACATCACTTTTGCCCAAACCATGGCACAATCAATAATAAATTGCATTATTTAAAATGCATTCATACTGCTCATAATCAATGGTAATTAGCATGCCCAACATGTTTTTCACTTAAACAGATTAATAACAACATACAACACAACAAACAAGCTTATTAAAAAACAGGTATGAAAAATAATAACACATAATCAAGCACAACCAACTAGGGAGAGTGAACATCACGATAAAATCCAAAATATGGCAAAATATTTTTCCAGCATATTTTTCATTTTAATTTCACCTAGAAAAATGATTAAATAAACAATATAATATATAATATTTCATATAAAAATATTTAACACTGCGAAAAAAAAACATATATAGTAAATTAGAGAACATAGAGTAGAGCACAACTCAAAAAACGGCATCTAAAATAGATGCCTGTAGAGCACACACTCTCTCTCAGGAAGTCTTCTTCTTCCTCCAATCGGGTTGACCCACGACCAGAAATGGGTCGCGCGCAGGTCCTCCCTGAAAGCCCAAATCTAGCTCTTTTTCCTCCGTTTTGTCATGCGATTCTTACTGGGTTTTGTTCAAAAAACGTTTTTATAATCCAACTATGACAAAAGCCCCAATTGTTAACAACAAAAATTCATGCAATTTCAAGCTTAAAAAAAACGCAAGATACATGAACCCTAATGTCACTGTATTTTGCGCAATTCTTTCTCCATACTGAACGAAAAAATGTGATTCTTGTGTTGATGGATTCATACAGTCATGCTTTACAAAAGTCCCATGGTCTTTGGTCCCAATTGTTCGAAAACATGATTTACGCAAAAACCATATAAGAAAAAATTTGAAAAATTAAAAATTAATTGGAACCAAAATTTTAATAATGTAAAATCATGATCATGTTTGA
The DNA here is from genome assembly GCA_039655645.1 of Ammopiptanthus mongolicus. Taxonomy (NCBI): domain Eukaryota; kingdom Viridiplantae; phylum Streptophyta; class Magnoliopsida; order Fabales; family Fabaceae; genus Ammopiptanthus; species Ammopiptanthus mongolicus. The sequence goes on from CM077350.1 coordinate 43,897,854, forward strand.
TAATCAGGTCCTAAATCATATAATCATGGTTCTGATACCAAATGTAAGCAAAATTAGGATCTATTATATGAATTTAGAACACGGATTGTACTTACTTGACAAATACATGATCATCGAAAATAGGAATTGCCTCGATAACGTCAAGTTCCATCAACGTCAAGTTCCATCAACTCCAAGTTCCTGAAATCGAAAGACTAAGTCTTTCCCTGTCTGTTAATGCGCTTCTGAAACACAGCTATCAATAGGGCAAGCTGTGAAGTGATTGATTATGATATTCATCGCGTGACAAAGAAGACCTAGCCAAAGAATATATATTAACCCTAGGTACCTCCCATCATGGGCCTATGGGTTAAGGCCTACATTAGCTCTCACACATATCAGTATTAGGTGTCAATAACTTATTACGAATATATCACTATATTAGCGGGCTTAAGCACCATCAAATGGATCATAACATTAGCCCGTTTTTCACAAACAAAAAACCATAATTGATTGTAGTTCACAAGAATTATTAGAAAAATTCTAACAATTTGAACTTGGATCCGAAATATCGCTATGGGACAATTATGTTTACAGTGGAAACTTCTATGTAAGCATATATGGGAAAAGCGACCAACATGTTGTTGGTTAGAGTGGTAATGGGCTTGACCCCTTAAGCAAGTGGTCTAAGGTTCCATTCCTGACTCTTATGTATAGAGAAAAAAATCTAGTTGGGAGAGGTCAGTCCTTCAATGTCATTCGGTATCTTGAGGGATTAGTCTCCGCAATTGCGTTTTAGGGATACCGTGGAAAACAAAAAAGAAAAAAAAAAAATACATGAGAAAAGCGAGCCAACCAGGGAAGATAGTTTCCCTTTTTCCACGCCATCATCCCCCCAAACCTGGTCTAAATAAATAGTTAATACAGTACTTTTGTGAAAATCTCGTTGGATGGTAGTGACCAAAAAATTTGACAAAACTCTATTTTGCTTATTAGAAAGATAGTTTCATTTCTCAAATAATTTGCTCACATTTAGCCTCTTATGATGTGCAGAGAAACTTACTCTTATTCCCTTTTCATTTTAATGAAAATTCCCTTTGATTCTTTGCATGCCAATAAAATCTTTAAAATCAACTACGCCAGAAAAGGGAGAATAACAAAACCAGAACATAAAATAAAACAAATAAACAATTGAAGTCTAATTATTCTACAAATTCATAGTTTCTATGACCCCCTTAGGCCAAGAAACACATACATTTCACTTATAAACATTTTTCAATAGACACATAGTTTATATGACCCTTTGGCCATAAAACACCATCATTTCCTTAAGCATCAGAACCAATATTTACAATTGCACAATACTACTAACCAAGCGTGGGATTCCTTTGGTTATCCACACTCTTGCAACTTCGAACTAAGACCCAAACTTGAACCATTTGACAAGACAAACTTGAACACTTAACAATATATGCAGTTATCACATCCATGTAGCAGAACAGGTTGGTCTTCAAAGAATAGAATCAATAGAAGTTCATGTTGACACTCTGACTATTAAAGCGACCATGTGGAGATTGAACACCAGAAGAAACTATGATTTGGGTTTCAGAGGAAGCAGGCTTGGAAGTTGGTGAAGATGCAGGGAACCCATAATCAGATCCAAACAGAGAAGAAGCAGTGGTTTGAAACCGACCCGAGTCACCGGGAAGTTTCACGTATGAGTAGGAAGGTGAATCACAAAACCATGACCCAATGGGTCCTTCTTTGCTATTCTTGTATTGCATTATAGCTTTGTACACAAATGGAATAAGACCCTCCATTTTTTGTATATGAGTGTTATAGAAAACAGAGGGAAACAGAGAAAGTGAAAGGTTTGGTGATTTGGTTTGTGAATTGGATTGAAGGTGATTAGGTGAGAGGAGAATAGGGAGGTTCTTGGGTTTAAAGGTGTGGGATGGTATCATGACGTGGAGTAATAGAATGTATTAGAGTCCAGCTGTTCACGCTAAGCCAGTAAGATTTCAACGCAAACCCACAAGAAGACTTGAAAGCTATGTACAAACCACATTCACAGCAAAAAAATGAAAAAACAAAATCTCATTGGAATCATTTGTGTTCATCCCACTATTTTACTATTATTTTGATGGTTTGGTTTGATGCGTTTGAGCTTTTAGAACAAGATTGGTTGGTTTGATATGGGTTTTATTTTTTCTATTTATTGATCACTTTGTTTAGATTTCATCTCAAACTAGCGATGGCCAGAGTGACCTCTGATTTCTTGTACTAGGCTGATTTTTTAATACTTCTAATTAAGGGATATCTTAGACTCTATTGTTTGTTTAGATTTTGGTTTAAAGTATGGTACTTGATAAATTAATATTTTGTTCATTCAGTGGTGGCCACTTGTATAGGTATGAGTAGTGATATAAGATCTTATGAATCATGTTTTGCATATTGCCCCCGCCAAAATAATGGCATCGTGCATCAAGAACCGCTTTGTTTGTATCTTACTTATTTTTGAGATGTTCTTTTTCTCCTAACTAAGACTTAAAATCAAAGGGGTTCAAATGCTTTGATATAATTCAAGAATTACCTAATGTTTCTATTCATTTTTTTCAATGAGTGTGATTAACATGTAGTTTCTTCAACTTTATCCCTAACAAGTAGACTACATAAAGCTTAATTGTGATTAAAAAAAATCATGTTAATAGTATTGAAAGTTGTGACTATTTCCTTACATGTTAATCAAATTTAACTTTTCTGTCCTAATTCCATCTCTTCCTTGCGTAATTCGGCTTTATCCATGCGGTAAAGTATATATTTTAGAAAATTGTCATGTAACCATGACAAATAATATTAATAACAAAACCAAGGTTTCAAAAGTAAATAATACTTTTTAAATCATAACAAAGTAAAATCGAGTCAAATTTTGTATAAGAATAAACTCTAATTTGTTCTAAATTTTAGAGTGAAGTATCGTTCATGTAGTTAAACATTTTATGCAGCAAACTCTAACTTATTCTAATTTGTATGTCTAATCATAGCTAGCTGTACAGCAAATTAATTGTTTGATTTTTTCCTTGTAAAAATTAATGTTGATTGTGTTTTCAAATACCACATTACCTTTATGAACTATATATCTTTTGTTTTCCTGGCCATGCAAAAGGGGAAATAACAAAGAGTACAATTTTAAAAGTGGTTCTATTTAAAAACTACAGTACAGAAAGTAACGAGTACTTAATCCACCAATTAGGTAAAGCTTTGGAGCCTGTTAGACACGTTATTTCTACAAGCTTATAGTAGATGAGAAAGTAGTCCCGTTTGATAAGCGCCTCTATCAAGAGCTTATAGCGTTTTTTCACGAACTTATAGCGTTTTTTTCAGACTCTACTTGAAGTAGCGTTTGAACTTATAACTTATAGGGTTTCATTTTTCTTTCCACTTTTATCCTTACTATCTTCATTTAATTCTACCTTTATCATCTTCTCTCTCTTTTATGTAAAATCATTAATGAAGATGTCATTTTATGTTATTTTATATTTTTTAGCTAGTTCAACCGCTAGTTTTATCAAACACTTCCACAGAAAATAAGCTAGCTTATCTGTTATCCGCTATCAGCTACCTCATCCGCTATCCGCTATCAGCTAACTTATCCGCTAACAGCTAATTTTACCAAACAGGCTCTTAGTGGTTAAAAAACAAATATGGCGAAACATGGTGATGAAAACAGTTTCCTACCAACAATCAAATCCCTAATTTTAATGTATTGTTAGTTAGTTTTTTACACTACTAACTACAAATCAAGTATTGTCATATTTTTTACATTTGAGATGGTTATTGTGAGACTTAAATGATTTTAATGATATGATAATACAAGATTGGATCATATTATAAAAATATTTTACACTTTATTAAAAATTAAATCCAAATTTAATTAGTGAAGTTTGAGGCACTCACTTTTTAAATAAAAAACTATGCTATGTTTCCTTCATCCAATACCTACTCCACTTTATCAATCTAAAGTATTATCATGGTTTGGATCATGAGGAAAATCATGGGGCTAAAAATTGGTCCTGATGAATCATCAACCTAATGTCATTTTCTTTCCCCAATAAAATTTTTAGCTTCAAACCAGAGATCGATTCCTTGCAGGCCCCTAAGCAAAACCCATAAACTGCACGCGCCTGAGTTTTGTGGGATGAGTTTGGTAAAGATGGAAGAATAGGGCTTCGTGGTGACAAAGTCTAAGGTTATCTGAATTTCCATTTTGAAAACTTACCTTGTAAAACAACAAAACATAGTGCAGGTAACATCAACTTTTGCACACTGTATCTTTCGCCTACGTCAACGGCCAAGTGCTACACAACTTTTCCCTTTCAGTCGGTGTCCCCAACCGCAAAGAATTGGATGTTATCTTTAAGAACAATATTTGTATGCTAGGGGTGGTATCAAATGGCAAACTAAGCTTTGCCATTACAAATTAATTAATATTATTATAAACTAGCGGCAATTTGTGTCTGTCTGGCTGCATTTTTATTTTTTCGTTATGTGCATTTTGGTCTTTATTTGTTATTTTGACATTCTGAGTAAACGTGTATGTTTGATTAGTTATTACACATACATATTAATATGTTAAATAAAATGATGTTGCACATAATTGTAAACATACATAAAATGAAGAAGTAAACTAAAATAAAACCAAAAAATAAAATATTATTTATTTACATAATATTTTTTCTTTGTCAACCTCGAATAATTGGGAGACCAAACATTGATGGCATTTTCAGGAGCATTTTTTATTTCCCTGCATTTATAAAAATAAATTTAATTTCTCATTATTTGAAGTTAACCAATAATAAAGCATACCCATGAAATAAAACAATAATAACTTGGAATAGTCGTTTACTTTGCAAAGATTCCTCTCAATTCTTTGTACATCTCATTATCAATCAATTCTTGACATTTAAAACACTACAAAGGAGATTACACAATTTCATGTAAAAGTTATAAGATATTCAGTATCTTAATCTTAACTAATATAGTAGTTTATATCAAATAACATATAAGAACCTAAATAATGCAGATATTTTGGTTCAATTAAAATGTGTTATCATGATAGCTTCTACTTGATATTGCATTTTCAAATTTCCTAGTGATCACAAAAAATAAGTTAGTATAGATTTAAATTGGAAAAATGCTACATATTTATATCAAATAACATCTCAAGTATAAAATATTTTAAAGAAATTATACTAAATATTACGTATTTATCTTTTGAGCCTAAATTTCTATTTTCACCAACTTCCAGAGTTGAGTTTTATGTGCTATTACAGTGAAACCCCACCCAACAAAGTATATTTTTAGACGATGAACCTGCTATAATGAAATTTAGTGTATTAGTTGTTTGAAAATGACATAATATCAAGATGTTTACTATACAATTTTAATTAACCTTGTTGTCATTTGGAAAATAGATGCGGGTGATTGTTCATCCTTCCATATTCTCCATAGCTTTTCAAAGCCTCCATCCTAAACAAATATTTGTCAAGTTTTTGAATATATGAATAAAACAAGGTTATAAATCAATTTTAAAAATAACCAATTACTTACTTGTTTGCCAAAGTACATGTTCAAATACTTTGTTCTCGTATCTGGACATAACAGGAAGATCTCCTTGAATTTTAGTTTGTCTTTACATAAAAAAATATATCAGATAATATTTAGTTGTTGGCTAATTTAATTAGTGTAATATGGTCAATGTATAAATGATATATTAAATGTATTAGAACAATACTTGAGTTTGAGATAACAAAATATCTTTGAAAACAACATTTTTTGTGAAGTACTCATCTTCTGCTTCAAATTTTCCTTGAGTAAATAGTCAATTTGGTCCCTGAAAGTGTAAGGCGGTATCAACTTAGTCCCTGAATTTAACTAAATAGCAAAAACGTCCCCGAAGTTGTAAAACGTTAATCAACTTGGTTCCTCCGTCAACCCCAGTTAGCTGACGCCGTTAACAGCGCTGATGTAACACGTTAAGTGCCCTGTTGGCATCGTTGTCACTGGTTAGGTGGTGTCCACGTGGTCAGGGACCAATTTGAAACTCTGAACCAGGGACTGAATTGATACTCGCAACAGTCTTCTTCTTCTTTTTCTTCTTTATATTTCCCCTTTCTCTCTCTTCTTTCTATAGACGGGTGGTTCTATATACGGGTGGTTAGAGAGAGAGCGCGAGACAGAGGAAGCAAAGAGAGAGAGAGAGAGAGAGCAGAGAGAAAGGGAAAATATAAAGAAGAAGAAGAAGAAGAAAACTATTACGAGTATCAATTTAGTCCCTGGTTCCCACCCGTCTATAGACGGGTGGTTTGAGAGAGAGCGCGAGACAGAGGAAGCAAAAGAGAGAGAGAAAGGGGAAATATAAAGAAGAAGAAGAAGACTGTTGCGAATATCAATTTAGTCCCTGGTTCAGAGTTGCGAGTATCAATTTAGTCCCTGGTTCAGAGTTTCAAATTGGTCCCTGACCACGTGGACACCACCTAACCAATGACAACGGTACGCCAACAGGGCACTTAACGTGCCACATCAGCGCCGTTAACGGCGTCAGCTAACTGGGGTTGATGGAGGGACCAAGTTGATTAACGTTTTACAACTTCAGGGACGTTTTTGCTATTTAGTTAAATTCAGGGACTAAGTTGATACCGCCTTACACTTTCAAGGACCAAATTGGCTATTTACTCAATTTTCCTTCTTTAATCAGGATTTTTGTGGCAGCTTGAGAAATACCTCTTGATAATGCTACATATAATTGATCATGACTAAAAACATGTTGCGGTAGATAAATTCCAACATTCAGAATGGTCTATCCTTGTGACTTATTTATTGTAATTGCAAAACTTAGTTTTACAGGAAACTACTTCCAAAAAAGCACAAAGGGAAGTCTGGCACTCTCAGCTATCTTATGTTTAATTCAAGGCAAGAAAGCTCTCCTTTCACCATGGTTGCCTGTTATGATTTCCACATCCAATATATACACAAATACTCCACGACATAGTAATCATGTCCCATTAGAGATGCCAGATTTAGGGTCAATGTTTCACAACAATATCAACGATGCTCCTTTTTTAACCTTCAGAATATGTGGTGGCAAACCATCTGGAGCAATGGAGTTTAAGTATTCCTGTTGATATAAGTTTCGTGTGTCCCCTTCCACTACAAGAAAAAGACCCATTACCGATAATAACAAAAAGCCTTCGGTAAGGGCTTCAGAACGTTTCCGACGGGCAAAGCCGTCGGTAAGTACCTAGATAGTTTACCGACGGGCATAGCCGTTAGTACATACCAGTACCTACAACTATTATCAACGGTCAGACCTTCAGTAACGAAAACTTAAAAATAATATTCGTAATTAAATAATTAATATTTAATTATATTTTATATTTATTAAAAAATTATATTTCTTATTAATTATCTACAAATATTAATTAACAACATATTGCATAATAAATTAAATATAACATCAAAGATATTAAAATTATACCCAAAAGATAAATAATATATGTTTTTACAATACCTAGAAATATTAAAAAAAAACTAGCGTAAAAACCTAATATCCCTATCATAATGAGGAGGAGACCGGATAAGATGATCAAATGAGTCCTCATCATCGTCGTCCTAGGTGCAACGGGTCGGCTGACCAGGCTGGAGGGGTTGCTGCTACTGCAACATGGATAAGGTCTGTAGCATCTGCTGCATCGTCGCCTCCATCTGACAATGCTCCACCGCCCTCTGCCACTCACACTCCTCGGCACGACACTCGGACTCGGCCAGTCTCCGCCTTAGCTCACCAACCTCTGAGGACTTCTGAGTGCAGTGACTGCCTCTGGTGGATCCTCCAGCACTGAGATCCAAGCGCGAAGAACCTTTCCGATAATTGCCAGAAAGGTCTCCTGCACCATACAGACGACCCTTCTTCTTGCCGCCAACAACCTCCGCCCAAACATGCAGCGCAAGCCGCTCCTTCTCAGGGTCAAGTGGGGTGGAGGAAGAGGCTGATGCCTGAGACATCCTCTCCTGGAACTCCTCTTGTAATGCATAATCATACAAATCAATGCATTTATAATATATAATAAAATGATACATTATAAAACTATAAATAAAAGGGCATTACCTGAGTGCGCCTAGAGCGCTCATTTACATACTCGCCAGTACCCTTCCTAGTATGGTTGTGGCGGTGGAGTTCGTTAATGGGCACTGGTCTCCCTCTCTCCCTACGATGTAACACAAGCATATATTATAAGTTAACAATAATTAAAAAACTATAGAACAATATAGGTATTGCATAACAATGAAAGTATAAATGTACCAGACGTTCAAAGTACTCCGCCTAGCAGATGGAACCTCCTGTGTGCGGGCTCCCACCGTTCTCTGATGCCCTATTTTTCATTGTCTGGGCTAATTTTTTCTTGAACTCAGCAGAAGCCTAATGGCGGCATAGGAAATCCCACACTCCATCTCTCATCCATGAGGGTCGCTCGCCTTTAAGGCGGGCGTCCCTGAGCATATCGGATAGGCGACGAGAGGCCTTCGTGTGAAAGTTTTTTTTCGACCAATGTCTCATACTCAGCTCTCCAAGCCACTTTTGTCTACATTAGGAAGACATACATAATAATTTATGAAATAATAAACCAAAAAATATTAAATAAATTGTAAATTACAGCTTACTCTATAAGCGTCAAGGAAATTGCGCCTCTTATGTCATTAAGGTGTCCTTATGAGGTCCAAGGATAATGGAACATTGACTTAATAATAGTTGTGACGTTCTTCGAAACTACCTTCAAAGGAAGTAAACTTAACAGTAAATGTAACACCCCTAAATCCATATCTATCGTTTTTCTGTCTTTTAATGAATCTATTGTAAATAAATTGTCAGATAACCCCAATTTAGTTAAAGTAAATTAATAATTAAAAGATGATGAGTAGAACTTAATAGAGAATTTGAAAGTCATATTAAAAATCGTAAAATACTGTTTGAATTATATCTGTGTTTTGATCGCAGATCGATAAAAATATTATTATTTTAATCGGGTCTGTGAAGTTTTGGGAATTGGGCCCAAGACCCTAAGTCATAGAATTACAAGTCAAATCAAAATTCTGACGACGCAATAAATCTTTACCTGTGATTTCATCGCGAACCGGCGAAAATATTATTTTCTTGATTTACGTGATTTTGGGAGTTCGACCCGAGGCCGGGACATATTCTGGTTCGGGAATATGGATTCATCATCAAAATTCAAATTTACCTCCAACGATAATGTCATCATCCAACTTTAAACAAAGTATCTAAACTAATCACCAATTAGGCAAAATGTTTTATGCCTTATGGTCACGTTTATGACATTTCCTCTTTAAACTTAAGACTAGGAGACTTAATTTCCTTGTCTAGTTCACTCTCTCTCTCTCTCCCATTAGCTTGGCTGAAGCCCCCTCCCATTTCTCTCTATCACTTTTCATTTTGCAACATCATCTTCGTCATTTCTCTTCCTTCTCTCTAAACTCATTCATGGCTTTCTCTCTCCAACTTCTCTCTCTCTCTCTCTCTCTCTCTCTCTCTACCATCCATACTTCATTTTTCAAAACCAACTACACCATCATCATCTACTCAACATTTTCTACAACTTTGTAGAAGAAAGTTTTCTCAAAGGAGCACTCTCATTTTTGGACCAAGATCAAGAACTCACCTTTTCATTATATTCCTTCAAGGGTAAGTGCTCATCTACTCAGTCCCTACAACTTTTGTTCTTGGAGTTCATGAAAAATCATCACTTTTCTTGTATGATTTTCGAAACTCACTCCATGAAAATGGCTTCTATTTTTCCTTAAAGGTTCAAGCTTTGAAGTCATCACCTTTATTCCTCCAAAGAGTTTGTGAAGTAGGTTTTCAGCTAAGGTATGGGTAAGAATGTCTACATCCCACCTTATGGTGGATGAGACTTGCTTTTAAGTGTTTACGTGGTCATAGCTTACTTGTGTTCTTCACTTTGTTGTGAAGATTACTTGTGATGAAAGTTGTAATAGCTTAATAACTTTATTTCTATGCTTATCCTATACTTATCATATATTTGTTGTGATGGAAAAATGATTTTCTTGATGAAAACTACCACTTTGATGTTAGGTCAAGGTGTGGACTTTGTAAGTTATGGTTGTTAAATGCTAGGAACATTATTGCTCATAATATTGATGTTATATTGTGCTTGATTTGGAATGATTTGGTGACCAAATGACCACCAAAACCCTTGTGTGTAGATTCAGCCATTTCCTCAATTTTAGGGCTAGGAAGTTGTTCTTTGAAAACTAAGGTGGTTTACATGTTCAATGATGGAACTAAGAAAAATCATGAATAAAATCAACCCCTATGTGAGGATGTGTATTCGGTTTTAGGACATTCGTCACATAGAAAATGTTTTGATTTTGTAACATTGTGTTTGAGGAATTAATGAAGTTAGTGTAATCAAGAAAAATCAATTTTTCAAGAAAAACCTACCATTCCAAAGGATGAGGTAGCTCACGGCCTTAGTGTTAAGATTAGGGTTCCAAAATGATTTTGATACTTAACTTATGATCATACGATTTACCATTGTGATCATACACTTCAAGTAAGTGTTTCCAAAAATTTATTTTAAACTCAATGAATGAAAGGTGAAACCATGGTTTAGGCGGTGGAATTGACCATACTTTAGCTTAATAGCTTGTTTGATGGCTTTCCAATGACTTGACAGTTATTGGCTCACAAGAGTGTTCTTTATTGAGACTTAAGAGTTATGATAAAGGAATTATGCCTTTGGAACTCTTCACTAATTAAAATTACTTCATGTAACCTAGAAGAATTATCTTATCACTTTAATGTGAAATAGTTTTAGTGGAGTAAAGGAAATGAATGTAATTAGTGTAATAGAATAAAAGAAATGAATATAACTAGTGTAATAGGATATACCTTTAAATAATCCTAAGAAAATGAATTATATTAGCTAGTACCTTATAAGGAAAAGGATTTCAAAGTGTTTTGGAATGATTTTCACAAAAGGATTATACTTGGTTTGAAAATTAAATGTTTTTACGCTAAAAGTCAAAATTTTACTCTAAAAGTCAACGTTTGACCAAAAGTCAACATTTGACTAAGTCAAAGTTATTTTCAATTAGGTTCTTATGGACTCAAATTATAAGATATGAACTTTAAGAATATGTCATGTATTGATATATGCCTTAGATGATTATATATCATCAAAAAGGATCCATAAGCTTTAATTAAACAACGAATGATTTTGGTTGTTTGCTCGACAGGTAACTATGTTTCAAGAAGGAAACAAAGATGAGAAATGATTGGATTTGAGAATCCACTATCATAATACAGTTAAGCGTTTGGGAAACATGGATAGTCCAATGAGGTGTTTGGATCCAAGAGTTTGGTACTACCCATTCACCTATAGAAAGGCATCGAAAAGAAAATGCACAAAGACCAAAGCTTAAGAACAATCGGGAACCAATGATAGACCAATGAGGTGTTAGGATCCAAAAGTTTGGAAGCTATCATATGAGCCTCTAGAATAGCTTGGGTTGCCGGAGTAATACCGAAGTTTATCCGGTTGATAAACATGAAAGTATTCGCTTTGTTGGCTGAACCATATTGCATACAAATTTGAGTCTAAGGCCCGCCTACCCAGAATGTTGAGCTTACACCTAGTGTGAATATGGATATTAGGGTGACAATCTTCAGTGATCTTGGCAATGTCTGAGTTGGAAACTCCACAGATGACCAGTTGGTAGCTCTTCAGAGTCGTGGCATTCCGTGCATTGCTTAGACATATGCAACTAGACACCAATTTATCCATGGTTTTAGAGTGTCATCATAAAAGCCTAAGATTACTGGTAACAAGAAATTTGGAAGCACAATTTGGCTCAAGGCTGGCGCTTTGATGAACATGTACTATTACCACTCCTTCCCGTCGTCCCATTATAGCTCCGGAGTAGGGTCAGAGTCTTGGCGGTTGTATGTTTGGATTGCACCAAGGTCATATTATGCATATTTCACTGCATCTTGTATATCATATTGTTTGTCTATCTTAATTATTGAATTTGTCTGGAATTGGTATTATGCTGTATAACTGTTCTTTTTTGTAGTCGCGCTACTTCCATTCATCCTATGTGTGTTGATGATGAGGTTCTTGTCCCATTGGTTCATTTGTGTTGTTTTCCTTTTTTATATGATGTATTAGACGACGATGTTGGATCCTCTATTCCACATTCATGTTGAGTTCCTAGGAGGGCCCGACTACTGGACTCGAGATGTGACTTTTGGGCTTAGGGAGTACCATGGACACATGACTTTGACTTTGCGGACCCAGGTGGAATGGAGGGTCGTATTTGCTATCACCCTGTATCTCCATCTGGAGAACATTATTGGAGGTCATGGTGTGAGGAGCACTCGTCAAGGGAGACAACCAGATAGTTTCACCTCTTCGCATACGTCAGGTGTACGATTGATTAGAGCCAGAGTTGCTGGAGAGGAGCCACCTCAGGAGCATGTAGCAGTAGGGCACCTTCCCAGATTCCCACGTCCAAGGGGTGGGGCACGTGTGATCACTACTCCTCAGAAACGGGTAAGACCATGTTCACGTCGCTTTGTTTGGCCCCAGCCATCTTATGATGAGGGACATTGTGGAGGTGATAACGAGGAGGAGGAGGGCATAAAAAGTGACCCTGAAGAGGATCCCTCAGATCCTCCGTCTGGAAAGTATTCTCACCCGGCCAGTGTGACAGCAGTCGTGTCAGATCCTGCTTCTTTATCTTGTTAGTACGTTTTGTAGGGGCTGTGACCCCAATATTTTTGAGAACTTATTTACTTATCATGTAGTTTATTTTATTTGTTTTTGTTCGGTACTTCTGACAATGTGTTATGAATGTGATGTTTAAGGTATGAGTAGTTACAATTGATGCATGTTGTCTAATTTACGCAAATACCGACTAGAATATAAAAAGGAAATTTTCAAATCATCATTTTATAAACCCGAAGGATATATGTATATAAGTATAATATGCTATTTTCGGCTGGTTAATATTTATTATTTAATTTTCCACACTTAGTGACACCCTCCGGACTTAGCACCCTGGTATCTTTGTGTCTCGAACCCCAGGGTGGGAATCATATCAATCCCGGGTGCAATGAATGACGAAGGTGCAACTGGTGCTGCTTGCGATGTAGGTGCGAGAGAGCGTGATGGGAGTGCAGACACCGTAGGGGCAGATGTCGAAGGACTAGACACGAAACCGTCTTCAACATCACGAGTAATAATGCGAGGAGCCTTGGTCCGACAACGAGTCGAACGAGCAGCAGTGTCGGCACCCTTACCCTTACCACTAGTGGGTGGTATGGGTGGAGATGGATCACGACCTCATGATGCCATGTGCCTATAGAGCAATTTAATGTTAAGATAAAATTCATGAAATATAACTAATTATAAATAAATAATTACGAAGTAATAATCTAAGATAGAACAATAAAATAATTATCTAAGTCATAAAATCAATAATTATAACTCAATAATATAAATACAAGTTAAATAATCTTAAGTTTTATTCAGAATTTGAGACATAGTCTTCATCATCTTCAGATCTAATTTTTACATTTTCTTCTTCGAATCAATGACTTCGTCTTCTCCATCCAAATGCTCCTGGACGGATGACAAGTTATTAGTATCCACTTCTTCACCAGCAAAGTCCAAGTCTTGTAAACCAGAAATACGCTCAACTTCAATGCCTTCATTTACACGAGACATTTAATCCACTTGATAAGGCACATCTTCCCGCTAATCATCAGCTTCGATGTGACCCCTTGGTTTCGTCTTGATGACGACACACCAACCTCTTTTGTCCTTTCGAGCTGCTGGATAAAGGACATAATACACTTGTCTTGTAACACCCTGTTTTTCACTTCTATGTCTATATGTGTTAATACTTAATTATAGATGTTTGCGTATGTTGTTTATGCCTGTTTTTGATGCATAAGTTCATAGTTGTAGTAATTAAGCTTTTAGAATAATCGATCCATCCGAGTCTAAATAATCTGTTTCACGGTTTTGGCCATATCTTGAGTTCTAGACATCCGATCGAGGTGATCTTGGATGCGTTGGAAAGCTTAGATAATTATCTACAAGTCTTATTCATGTTTTGAGGCCAAAAACACGTTTTCTGAAAGGGCAATTGATTTGGGAAATCGATTTCCAGGTGAAGAAATCGATTTCCAGAAAGTGGAAATCGATTGTTTAAAGGGCAAAATCGATTTCCTTGATAAGAAAATCGATTTGTCCAATGGAAAATCGATTTCCATGGTTGTGGAATCGATTCCCATGCATGTCAGAGCTTGTTTATGCGTTTGGGTTACCGGGCTTTGCTGTATACGGCCCATTCGTCCTAAAACGTCCCTAACAGTTATATATATATATAGTGTATGACCTAAACCTAGTATCCACACCCTATTGTACTCACTTTTTTCCTCTTCTCATCCCTAGGAGCTCACTGATCTCTTGCTCTAGAAAATCCTAAAGGACGAATCCTGCTTTGGTGTTCTTCGTCAAGAACACGCCGTTGTTTGGCTAGTCTATCCCTGCTGCTAGAGTTAATCTCCTAATTTAGAAACCAAGGTGAGTTTCTAATCCTAGATTTGTTTTCCCTTTCAATCCTTAACTTAAAGATCGACTCTGCTTTCCAGTGTTACGATCGTGATCAAATGCTGAACCCGTAAGAAGGAGCCGTAGCAGAACTTGGCTCTGTTCTTTTTCCCTTAGACTGTGAATCATCATACAAGGTATGGGGGGAGAAAATTGGTCATGAATATGTGGATTTTGGGATAGGTTAAGATGAAGGGGTTAACCCATGACCCCTATGTATGCCTGCGTATGCCTATGAATGTTGTTATGTTGTTTTCTGGCTATATGAGTATTGATTGATGAATAATCTGATGTAATAACATGTTTATAACTATGAGTTCATGATTTATATGATTGTTGATGAATTGATGATGATGAGCATGTTGTTTATGCCATGATATGGTGTTTTGTTAACCTTATGCTATTAGAACATAGTTATAGGGAGAAAATAAATAGGCAATATGAGATTGATGACCAAGGATTAGTTTGAGAACCCTTAGGTTATGATTTATGAGTGTTGGACTAATCAAATTGGAGATAAATAGCTTAGGCTCGAATGATATGTTAATTAGAGAACGTAGACTGGTCCGATAGTGGAGAAAACCCGCTGCTGTATGATTTGACACCCAGAAATCGATTTCCAGCACATGGAAATCGATTTGAATCGTCCAAGAATCGATTTCCAAGGTGTGGAAATTGATTTGGCCTTGTAGAAATCGTTTTCTAAAATCGATTTTCCTTGTTCAAAATCGATTGGGGAAATCGATTTGAACATGTTCAAATCGATTTCCAGCTCTGGAAATCGATTCCAGAGATTGGAAATCGATTCTCACGTGCCCAGGAGCAGTTTTGACCCTTTATGCTTGAGGGATAGTGTTTTGTAGGCTTGTTATAATCTTAACAAGATATAAATTGTGGTTTAGATATTAAGATTAAGTTATAATCTTAATAAGATATGAATTGTGGTTTAGATATTAAGGTTATGTTATAATCTTAATAAATATATGACTTGAGGTTTAAATATTAAGATTAAGTTATAATCTTAAAAAAATTTGAATTGAGGTTTAGATAATAAGATTAAGTATAATACTTAATAATGATAATGTTAGGTTATAACTTAACAAAGAGAACAATTAATAAGACGATGATGTTATTGGTAATGACGTACTGTTACCGATATTTTGGTTAAATCATCTTTGATGCTTGTTGGTCAAAGTTGATAGCCATGTAATGGTGTTGATGATGGATGGTTGGACATGTGTTTGCATATTGATGAACATTGCACGCATCATACGTTGAAGTTGATATGTTGGGTGGAAAGCAAACGATGAATCGCGATAGTGGAGGCCACGATGGGTGTTAACCCGGCCTTGCGGGTACATTGGGTATGGAAGTTCTAGGTGACATGGGCTAGCTACCTATTGTCGAAGTGACCTAATGAATAAGCTTGAGTACCCTGACTAGCCACTATACGTTATCAGGATTAGTGAGAGTGTTCGGGGATGGCCCATGGTCTAGCATATCATCCACGTTGATAACCGGACATGTACTCCTAATCGTCTTTCCAGAGTTAGAGTTGTTGGCCACATGCATACGGAGTAGTGATGTTGCATTCGCATTGACATGCATCTTTGATATATATATATTGATTATACACGTGTTGATTGATGTATGTTGTATGTCATTTTAATTACTATTCCATTTCGTTTACATATGTTTATAATCGTATTTCTCACCCCTATCTTTTGTTGTTCTTGTGCATATGATGTTGTATGTGCAGAGGAGGGTGAACATGCCGACAAGGAGTGATCCTGTGGAGATCTCTCTTAGTAGTAGTAGTTAGGATTTACGTTCAGTTGTTTAGTTTTATTCCGATGTATTATCGGTATATGTATACCAACTCTGATATGTGACATCGGGATTTGGGTTATGTTTATTATTTATGTTTTCCGCAGTTTGTTTTTAAAGGATTTTAATTATTTCAGATTCCTACATTTTACGTTACAGATGATGTGATACACATTACCCTTGAGAAAATGTTTTTAATTTAATTATATTATTCTTTATTTAAAGACATGTATGATATTATTTATGCATTATTATATGAGGGGTAGTGGGTGTCACATGTCTCACATTCTGTGCTAGGATAAATGGATCAAAGTTCGGATAACTGCTACCCATTCGGATGTGCACCATATTATATTTTGGATTCAATTTTGTGCCTCTAATGGATGGATCAAACCAGTTACAATAAAATAGAACTTTTCTTTTAGTATAGTCTAAAGTAGTATACGCCAATTCATATATATGTTGGATCACACCGTAGAAGTCATCTTCACACTCTTCTATGAGGCCTTTTAGGTAAACCCCGCTGTTTATTTTTTTTAGCCCTCCGTCCATGAATGGGTATCAAATTTGTAGCTGTTCACGGGAAACCTCCGTATGGATGTTTGATGCAAAACAGTTATGTAAACCTACATACATAATTTGAAGATACTTATTTGTTGTGTAAACCACATTGAAAAATCTGCATCTATATGAGCAGACTGTTCTTGTTCACTTATATTTTCAGATAACAATACACACATTTTTACAAGAGTAGTATATATTATATATTACGTAATTGAAAGAAAAGGATATGCAATACATACTTAAGGTATGACTTAACTTTAATGCAATTAATCAACACATGAACATCAATCGACTTCCTCTCTGCATGCGTCAACCAGTGGGTCAACTCCTTCACGGAATGACGACCTGGCTGACAAAAGACTGATAAGGCTAATGAATGTCTTTTACAGGTGTCACGTCCAAAAGCATTTTGGAAAAATAATCCAAACATGAGTCGATAACATACCAATCGGACTTGCAAGCTAAGAGTCTTACACACATCGATAATTTAGAGTCCGATGCCTCTTCATACAACGACTTATTTGTCTCAATCAAAAGATTAAAAAATCTTTGTGCTTTCTCATTCGGCATTTCTTTGGTGTTATCGTGGCCATGCGTCTCATTCACCCTGAGAGCATCACACCCTAGCTCCAGCATTAACACAAATTGTTCACCATATCCCATTCTGCGCAACTGCTTGAAGCATCCGTGCAATTCTAATCAACCCCTAAATCAACATGCAGCACTTCTTCACCATGATCAATCTAAATCTAGTAATTATCCTTGAACCCAACTTTATACAAGTCTGTCTTCGCCTCATCATCGCTCTTAATCCGTCGACATTGATATTTAAGGCACGAACATCTAATCCCCCCACCATCGATAAAATGTTGTTGCCGCTTCGCTTGAGAAACAAACTCTTCAATCCCATCTACAAGAGATCGTTTAGACCCCTTCTTCCCAGATATAACCTATCATACATCCAACTACGATCCAAAGGAAAATAATCCATCTTCTATATGTTAAAAAAAATGCAAACACATTAAATTTTGACAGCACGTCGACTTTGATATATCCACCAAATCCTTCACAATCCAAAGCCACATTCACTTTCATTATTTGGTTATCCCATTCGAGAAGAAACTTTTTCAACACTCAATCCTAGTATTGACAGTTATTAATTAATTCACATATCTTATATTTGACGAAATTTCGGCAGCATTTCTCATTGGTCTCCTAGTACAATACTTGATCGCAATACCGTGATCAAGTTTGCACCCAGAGAACAAAAGGAATTGTTTCAGACTGAAATTTCATCAAATATAAAGCATTAGAAGTAAGCAATAACTATTATACAAGTGAAGAAAAAGTTTTTCCCAAACTGTCCTCCTTGGACAATTCAAGGATCAATATAATGAGCGGCACCTCAATGGGAGTACACCTGCTCAATAATATTGAACCTCAAATGGGAAGCTAAGGTTTTGCTCAAGTATTTACTCGTCTAGAAAATAAAACTTTAACCCTATGAGGTAATTTTACCTCTTGTACATGAAAGTTAAGTTTATAGGATAAATGCAATTGTTTAAATCTCCGCACTTTAGCAACATAAAGTGTATAGGGACTAATAAATTTGCCAAACAAGCACATACGTAACTATTATAAAACAATCATTTATCTAAACAAACACATAAGTTTTATGAGGCTTAACACCTGTTATAAGTGCTAAGAGAAATTGATATTATGAGGCTTATGGTTTAATTATTTATTTATTTATTTATTTTATCTTAATTATTTAATCATTTAATTTAATTACTTAAATATTTGAATTATTTAATCATTATTTTTATTTTTGTTTTAATTAAGTCTTATAAGTCTAGCTTACCACTTGTTATAAATGCTAAGAGAAATTGGTATTATGAGGCTTAAAATTTAATTAGTTATTACTTAATTATTTTAATTATTTCATCATTTAATTTTATTACATAATTATTTTAATTATTTAATCATTAATGATTATTTTGGTATTCTATTCATTATTATTTAATCACTTTATTTAATTAATTAAAGAAATTATTATTTAGTTATTATTATTTAGTTATTAAGTATTTAAATAAATTATTATTTGGTTATTATGAATCAGCCGTGAGACAACCACCACCGAAAGAGCCGTTTTTTTAAATTTTGTATTAGTTTGGTTTAGTGGGCTAGGCCCTTAGGTCTAGCTATTTAACTTAAGCTTGTTAAATATTTAACTATGTATTTTACATTCAATATCCAATTTTTAAATTTTATACATTTAGCTTGTCGTGTCGCACGAGTCTCTACCCAACAGTCTATAATCTATCATGACCCAAGCAACAAATCTCCTCTTCTTCTATATTCATGTTTCCTACGGTATAGAGGAGCCATTGCCCAAACACATACGTAAATAATTTATTTTACTTATTATTTATTATATTTATTTTTTATTATTTTAATTAATTTTTTTTATTTTTTATTTAAATTTTAATATTTAATCAATTTATTTTTGAACTAATGACCAAGACCAGAAGAAGTACATACAAAGCATACAACTATTTTTGAACTTCATCAAACAAGAATTTAACAAGATCATACATGGATATTTCAACATAAAAAAAATCAAGTATAGGCAAAATCCAATATTGTTCTAACAGTCATATGACAAACCGTTTCTAACACCCCAAATCTATTAACAATAGTTCAAAAACACAAAAATAGTTTCTAACAATCAGAAATGGTTTTAGATTATCCTTACAACAATACTAACAAGGTCAAAGTATCAGACCAAAATTTCAGTTTTATTAACAAACAAAACAGAATTAAATGAACATTGACCATAATAATAACAGTTTCATTTATCACTATCATGAAACCATGATATTGATTTGACATAAAGAACCCTGGTTGAGGAGCAGAAACTTGGCTTGCTGGTGGGGGGAAATCTGGACGCGTGAAATGTGAAGGTGGGTGGGAAAATCTGGTTGCAATCAAGGAGCTCTGCGATGCTCCCCTGACCCTGATGCAATCAAACAAAGAAAACATAAATAATGGTGTTGAAGATGAAGGTGGGTGGGTAAAATGAGGGTGGCGGTGGTGGGGTGGGATCAAAGATGCAAAGCACAAAAAATGGTGTACCTGCTAGTGGTTCGTGGTGGTTCGATGCTTCTATTTGCAGAGAGGAGAGGAGAAGGTGGTTCGAGGTGGTCTGACGCTTCTCTTCGGGGAGAGAAGAACGACGCTTAAGAGGAGAGGAGACTGTTGCTGGACTGAGAGAGGAGAGGAGACGGTGGCCGGAGCTTGGGGGAGAGGGAAAGGAGACAGTTCACATAGAGGGAGAGGAGACGATTCGTGCAGAGGGAGAGGGAGAGGGAGACACAGAGGTTCTGGAGATGGAGAGTGAAAGTGAAAGCGTGAAAGTGGGGGGGAGGGGGAGTGGTTCGTAAAGACACTTAAGTGAAACTT
The DNA here is from genome assembly GCA_039655645.1 of Ammopiptanthus mongolicus. NCBI lineage: Eukaryota > Viridiplantae > Streptophyta > Magnoliopsida > Fabales > Fabaceae > Ammopiptanthus > Ammopiptanthus mongolicus. The sequence continues at coordinate 43,918,406 of CM077350.1, forward strand.
ATCGAAGACTTTAATCCAATTACCAACAGGCAAACCCGATGATAAATAAAAAAATAAACACCGATGGCCATGACCGTCGGTAATGAACAAAAGAGACGTTGAGATTACTGATAGTCTAGGTTCTCACAAATCCAACCACACCTTACCCTAATGACAGGCCATCGGTACTTCCGCGCATATAATTTCATGCAAATGCGCACATATATTAGCGAGGGAATTTCCGATGGCTGTTGTCATGGCCGTTGGTAATGATGGGAAAAGCAAATGTTGCCCTTACCGACGGGTAAAACCGTTGGTAAACATATAGTTACCGACGGCCACAATCCTTCGGAAATAGCGTTGTTTCTTGTAGTGTTCGACCTCATCAAAAGATAACAAATTTTGCCCTGCACCTGGAAAATTTTCGATAATTATGTCATTTAGTTTTTGAACATTCTCATTTTTTGGTGTAAGTATGCCTCTTTCTACCATATAAGATGCATCCCATCCATGATCTTCTAATTGGGGAAATGATTGTTGTATAAGATTTTGTATTGAACTTTATCCTTCCCCATGGTATTGCAATATGACGAGGTACCCTCACCATATCGTCATGTTTGGTAGGTTCGACACCATCTCTAATGCGCATAAGAAACTGTGAAAAATCCTGATCTTGTAATGATCGCATGTTTTGGCGCAAATGTAAGATCTTTGTGTTAGCCCATAAAAAAGATCTAACAATTCATGCATATATCACTTGTGACTTAGTCCCTTTTTGAACAACAAGAAGTACTTGGTGAAAATCCCCTCCCATAATCATCACATTTCCCCCCAAATGGAGCATCACAATCTAGTAGAATATCCTTCAATGTGCGGTCTAATGCTTCTAAAACATATTTGTTTCTCATGGGTGTTTTGTCCCAAATGATTGTTGTTGTTAACGTTTCTCTTGTTATCTTTGCAAGATCTAATTGTTTACATATTGAGCAAAACAACCCTTTCTCTACATTGATAGTGAAAGTGAAACAGGGAAACACAAGAAGGGGGTTGAATTGTGTTTCTTAAACTTTTTGAAAAACCTTTTCAAAAACCTTTTTAGCAAGCAGGAAATAAAACAAGCACACAAAAAAACACGTTTTCACAAAGGTTAAGAACCTTCAGAACAATCCCAAGTTAGTAAATAAATAAACTTGACAAAGATAGGGATAAAAAGATTCACGCAAGGATATATCCTGGTTCACCCTTTTCCAATCAAAGAGCTACGTCCAGTCCCTTCTACGTGAAGATTTTTCCACTAAACTCTTAGCACAATTACACGTTGTTTCCTAGTCACTTCAAACTTTACAACTCCAAGTATTCTACACATCTCCAGGATCCAAGTATTCATTGACATACAAACCTTTTCAGGCTCAACCAAATCTGAAATTTGAAGGTTGTTTTGAGCTTTGTCTAACTCACTATGTGAGGATATTACAAGGATTAGCTCTTGAAACTGTATGAAACTTTACAGTGAAAGAATAGAAAGATTTACAACATTGAGTATGCAGAGAGAATTTTGAATTGTATGAGTATTCTTGTAAGACTTGGTTACTTGGTTGTAACTTCAAAACGTTGTTCTTGTGTCTTCATATATAGTCTTCACCTCTTCAAAGTTTGAACTGTATTAAATATATCCATTTAGACTCATTGATTATCCGTCAGACATATATTCATTGCCAGCTGTCTTTTGTGCATAGGTGTCCTTTCTTTGTGTGAGCATAAAACATGTTTGATTTTCTGGTACAATACTGATAGCTGGTTACAGCAGGGTGCAACAGAGCAGGTTGACCTTTGCTTTTGCTGCTATTGCTTCTGCTTTACATGGCTCGTTGTGTACTATGTTGTACCTTGTTTTGTCTTTATCCAAAAATATATTTCAATTAAGAGATACAAGGCTTTTTGGAAAGAAGTGTCACCTCATCTACAAAAGGGTGTTAGTGGATGCGCCAACAATAAAATAATATTGGATGCAAAAGATAAACCAGATTTGTGTCTTATTGGACGCACAAAACTTATCCTCTAGATAATGAGTATTCAGTCCAAAGACTTGTTGAATGCAACACTTGTCTTTTTGGATGCAACTTGTTGAACACATGTTATGTCTGTTGGACGCTTAACACTTGAGCTTTCAGTCCAGTGTGATTCTTGACGTATGGCTTATTGGACGCTAAAGCTTAGTGCTTTGCCTGAGTCCATCTGTAGTCAAAATAAAATGAAGTCCTTTTGACCTTATGGATTGGTGACTACTGGACTTTAACCAATTTCAAAAACACTTAATAATTTTGTTAATCATTAAACCTTTGAGGGTCATAATCCATTACTGTTTTGGTTCTAACAATCTCCCCCTTTTTGATGATGACAAACAATACTAAAATTTGTTTGAAAAAGGTTTTTTAAAGAGAAAAAGCTCCTCCTAAGATTATGCATCACTTATAAAGATGTCCAATGCATGCATAATCAATGCAAAGCAAAAAATATATAATCAATGCATGCACAAAGAGAATATAGTAAGCAACTTCATATATAAACAAATTAGAGTCAAAACTTTCATTCCATTTTCTCCCCCTGTTTGTCATCAGACAAAAAGGATAGAGATAAAGGACATCATTGTTAGTAGACTGAAAAGCAGAGAAAGAAAGAAAAGAAAACTATAGCGTTCAAGAAATTGAGACTCAAGATGAAGCAAGGGGTAGAGGAGTGATATGCTCATGGGAGCACAAGTCCCAAGCTTGGAGGGCATTCAAGGACCAATGACCCAATCAAGGCAAAGGAAGGTCCAAGAGGCATTACAAAGAGTTATGGTCAACCAGTTGACGTTGAAGCATCAAGTTGAGGAGGAATCCGTTTGTAACCTCCTATTAGTAGAAGTCATGACTACTTAGTTTTTAGGAAATTTCATAATAGTTTAGGACTTTGTAAAACACTTTAGGACTTGTAATAAAAGTGTTTTTCCAAATAAGCACTTTTAGGATAGCATAGCATTGGGCTTAGGAAGCGTTGGGCCAACTAGACCCATAAGGCAAAGGCCTACTCGGCCAAGGCATAGGATTAGCACACAGATTAGCCAGTTATTCTAGATTCAAATTCAAAGAAAAATCCTAAAAACTTCATGATCTATGCTAGATCATATCAAGGAGGGACATGAGGGAAGGCTTCTTGAAGAAATTCCAACAACCGATTCATCCTCTGATTCATGGCCTGTGTGACTCTCTAAGTGACTCTGTCCACTAAGAAGTCATACATTTCTTGAGTAAGTTCTTGTGGCAAAGGAGGAGGATTGACTTCAGCTTGTGTAGGCTGATCCTTATGAGCATTGACCTCATCATAAAAATCAACATAAATCTGAACTACTATGAAATGATTCTTATTAGATTTTCTGAAGAGGGTAGTATCCTTCTTTCCTTTATTAAAACTATTTTCCATAAGGAAAGAGATGAGTTTCTCATACCAAGCTCTATGAGCTTGCTTGAGTCCATATAAAGCTTTCTGAAGCTTTTATATGTACTCAGGTGGGAATGATCTTCAAACCTAGGTAGTTGTATTACATATACTTCTTCATTAATTACTCCCTTAAGGAATGCACTTTTAACATCCAATTGATTTAAAGTTATAGGCAAAATAGGTTGATTGGTCCTATACGTTTATTTAATTTTTCACATCGGTCCCATAAGTTTTTTTTTTCAAATTGGTCCCACACATCATGTTTCGTTTTCAAGTTAGTCCTTTCCATTAATTTCGACCTAACGCTGTCAAATAAAGAGACACGTGTCGCACTAATATCATGCCACGTCAACTCAAAACTAACGGTGTTAGGTCAAAATTGACGGAAAGGACTAATGTGGAAATGGAATGTAACGTGTAGGACCAATTTGAAAAAAAAAACTTATGGGACCGATGTGAAAAATTAAATAAACATATAGGACCAATCAACCTATTTTGCCAAAGTTATATCATGATGAGCAACAAATGAAAATAAAATGCGTATGGCTTCAAGTCTAGCAGCAGGTGCAAAGGTCTCAGTATAGTCAATACTTTCTTCTTGAGAGTAACATTGTGCTACTAACCTTGTCTTGTTTCTTACTACTTTGCCATCTTCATCCAGCTTGTTTCTAAATACCCACTTAGTGTCAATATTGGACTTATCTTTGGGTTCTTGAACTAAGGTCCAGACTTTGCTTCTTTCAAACTGGTTAAGCTCTTCTTGCATGGCTAGGATCCAGCCTTCGTCCAAAATAGCTTCGTCCACTGTCTTTGGTTCTAACTCAGAAATAAATACTGAATCAGCTTGATTTCTGAAGGTTGACCTTATTTTAACTCTATCATTTAGTTGACCAATGATTTGATTTTCTGGATGATATGTTTTGAACTGTCAAGCTTTTTGACTTCCACTAGATGACTGAGGTGTTGACTCATCAGATTTGATTTCATTGAAAGATTCCTTATCTTTGATTGTTGGAAGATGATAATTTAAGTTGATATCTGCAAGAGATTCGTCCAGCTCTGATAATACCTTATCAGGATTCTTGTCAACGAACTTAACATGAATAGACTCTTCAACAATTAGAGATCTATAATTATAAACTCTATATTTTTAGATGTTTCAGAATATCCTAAGAAGATACCATTATGAACCTTAGCATCAAATTTTCCCAAATTATCTTTGGTATTCAGTATAAAGCAAGCACATCCAAATAGATGAAAATAAGATATGTTGGGTTTGCGTCCTTTCCACATTTCATATGGACTCTTTTCAGCATAGGTCTTATGTATATTCTATTTTGAAAATAACAAGCTGTGTTAACTGCTTCATCCCAAAAGTTCTTAGAGACAGAGTTATCATTGAGCAATGTTCTTGTCATCTTTTGAAGAGACCTATTATTTCTCTCAACAACCCCGTTCTGCTGAGGTGTTCTAGTAGTAGAGAAATTGTGAAGAGTACCTTTTTCTTCACAGAATAGTTGGAAGTTTTCATTCTCAAACTCTCCTCCATGATCACTTCGGTTTGAGTTTATACAAATAGCTTTCTCATTCTGAATTCTCTTACAGAATATTGAGAATACTTCAAAAGATTGATTTTTGTGGGCTAGGAACATAACCCATGTCCATCTAGTATAGTCGTCCACTATGACAAACCCATATTTCTTTCCACTTAAAGAAGCAGACCTTGTTGGGCCAAACAAATCTAAATGAAGCAGCTCTAATGGTCTGGATATTGAAACAATATTCTTTGATTTAAAAGAATTCTTAACTTGTTTCCCCTTTTGACAGGCATCACAGAGAACATCCGATTTGTAAACAAGCTTTGGTAATTCTCTCACGAGGTTATGCTTATGTAGCTTTGATATTAACCTCAAGCTTTCATGACCAAGTCTCTTGTGCCAAATCCATTGCTCATCATTAACACACATTAGACATGATACGAGGTCTTCCAAGTCAATTTTATATTCATTATTTTGCCTCTGACTAGTGAATAGAGTGGACCCATCAGGGTACTTGACTATACATTTATTTTTGTTGAAAGAAACAACAAATATGCCATCACACAATTAACTTACACTAAGCATATTGTGTTTTAACCCTTCAACTAGCAACACATTACCAATAGAATGAGAGTTATTCTTACCAATCTTACCAATACCCATAATCCTCCCTTTTTGGTTGCCTCCGAATGTGACCGAACCTTCAAATTTTGACTTTAGGTCTAGGAACATAGACTTTTCTCCCATCATGTGACGTGAGCATCCACTATCCAGGTACCATGATTGGTATCTTTTTCCTGGTGTCAAGCAAGTCCGCAACATGGATTATCATGCTTTTAGGTACCCAAATAGACTTGGGTCCTTTTTTGTTAGTCATAGATGGCTTAACATATTTAGCATTTTTATTATGTACACATTTGGACGCAAAATGTCCATTTTTACCACAAACAGAACAGCATATAGATTTCTTGGACTCAGCCCTCTTGTAAGAAACTTTCAATTTCTCTTTTTCGAAGCCTACACCAAACTTATCATGAGGAGATCTATATCTCAGAATCAAATTTAGTTTCTTTGATCCATCCTTAAACTTTGATAAGCTCTCAGTTAGATAGACAACCTTGTGTTCAAGTTTTTCAACTTCACAAGATGCACTGGACTCAGAGATAGAACTAGAGACATCAGTAAGACTGATAATCTCCTCTTTTAGCTTACTGTTCTGAGAACTAAGCTTGTTATTCTCAATCTTGACCTTCTATAAGTCTTTGTTGAGTTTAGAAAATTTATTTTTAAGTGAATTAAATTCATAATAGACAATGCAAGATTTATTTAACAGTTCATCATATGCTTCTTCAGAATAGTCAGATATGATTACCTCATCTTCCTCGATTTCTGCTTCAGAGTAAGTACTTGCCATAAGACAAAGGTCGGATGCAGGTGGAGACGCTGGTGGAGATCTCTCAAGACTATCCAACAAGCTCAGCATTCCCCAAGCAGTTATTTCTTCTGTTAATGCTTCTTGTCTAACTCCAGCGATTGCACGAAATAGAAATGCTCTTGCTTCACAATCTAGCACAACTCATCTTCTTTCTTCTACAGTGCAATGTTCCAAAGGTTTCATTGAAATGTCTCCATCGAAGATAATGATAGGACAATAGGTTTCATCTGTGAGTGTTTTCCAATGATCCTCAGATCCTTGAGTTATGAAAAATGATTTAAAGCTTTCTCTCCATGCTTCATAATATGAAGATTGGTAGATAGGTGGTCCTCTCGGAAGAGCAGTTTGTCTTCTATTAAAGCGGGCATCAAGCATATCAAGCACCCTTTTCGCTATATCAAATGACATTACTATATCAACGATTCCTCTGTCTAGAGCACATATGAGAGTGAATCTAGCTTTAGCATTGAGTCGAGCTCTTCACTCTTCTTCTTCTGAACAATCAGTCATTGGTTTTACTACTCGATCTCCGTTGATAATAATAGTAGGACAAAATGTTTCATTAGTGAACATTCTCCAGAGATCATCAGTTCCTTGAGCCAAGTTGAATCTCATGAATAGTTCTCTCCACATGGTATAGTCACCAGTTCCATAAAACATTGGTGATTTATTTATAGAAAGACAGTGAAACTCTCTTGAGGGACCAGCTTTAGGATATAAAGTGATTGTAGAAGTTAATTTTCTTCTTCTGAAATATCTTCAGGATGATGATCTACGGACCAAAGACATAGATTGGCTTCTTCTTCTTCTGAAGAATCAAGATCTTCCTATGTTGCCATAAGATTCTTGTTCTTCGTTTTAAAAAAAAAATTTCTTGTCTTTCAGCTGAGGACATTCAGCCTTGAAGTGACCAGGCTTATTACATTCATAGCAAACCATTGGACACTTGTCCTTGGTTTCGCCATGATCTTTGAATGTTTTCTTCCTGAATGACCTTCTTTTCATGTTGTTTTTATTTTTCAGAATGCGTTCAAGTTTCCGTGAGATGAGTGACAGCTCACCATCAACATCATCATCAGATTGTTCTTCATCTTGATGTTAAGCTTCATCTCTAGACTCATTAGCTTTGAAAGCTTTTGAGCTACTGGCTTTCTGAGCTTTCAAGGCAATGGTTTTGCCCTTCTATGTGGGGTTATCCTGGTTAAGCTCTTCCTCATGAACATGAAGAGTACCCACAAGATCATCCAACGTCAAGGTTGACGAATCCTTCGTTTGGTGATTGCAGTGACTAGTGGCCTCCACTCCTTAGGTAAGCTTCTAAGGATTTTTGTGACATTTTCCTTGGTTGTGTAAATCTTTCCAAGGGACTTCAAATTGTTTATGATGGTTTGGAAACAACGTATCATGTCAAGAATGGATTCTCCACTTTCCATGGTAAAAATTTCATACTACCTACAAGTATGATGATCTTTGAGTCTTTGACTTGTGATATTCCTTCATGAAGGTTTGATATTGTCTCCTGGATTTACTTTGCGGATTCATATGCATGTGTTGGTGTAAGCCCTAGTGGCCAATATATATTTTGGATTTATATATATATATATATATATATATATATATATATATATATATATATATATATATATATATATATATATATTGTATCATGACTTTATTCTATATTTTATATATGAGGCATTTATTTATTATGTTGTATTTGATGATTATATTTATAGCATAATAAAGTCCTTAGAATTGGTAGTTCATTTAATGGAACGTCAAGTATGACTTGATCGTGAGATGCCATTGAATTATAGAACATTATTCTTAAATATCCATATTCAAGTATTATTATTAATAAGGACAATAATAATACATTGAGACTATTATGTGAGTGTACTGATGACCACATTTCACTGGTCATAGATATAAGATATCAAGTCTTCACATAAGTATAAATATAAGTGGAATATTTATACTGGAGTGACCCCCTATGAGAACGCTTCATAATAGCTATGTAAGTGTCATAAGCGATTCTCATGGTGACCATAGTGAAGCAGTCTTTCGACTTGAAGTCACTACGATTCCTAACATATGTAGTTGGAGGCTTTAATACTATTAAACGTTGTCTGTAACAGGACAACTATAAAGATAGTTATTGGGTCTGCAATGAAACATGTTAAGGAATATGTGATGTAGATAGGATCAGTCCCTCCTACATAACAGGGGTAATGTCTATAGGCTTCTTGATGGTATGCGATGTAGAAATGCACGACCATGCTAAGGTGAACAATATGAGATATTAGGCGCACATGATCGTATGTCAATTACTAGATCAAGAAATAAATAATTGAACCTAACAAGGATGACACATTTATGCCTTGTGTTCAATTAAGACATTGAGATGAAAGAACGTTGACTGCACATTATATATGGTTACAATAAGGTTTTAATTGAATCACCAATATTCTAATTAATTGGGTAGCAATGATATATTGCTAGATGCCGCTCATTGTTTATAATATTACTTGATTATTAATATGATTAATAATAATTAATATTATTGCCAATTAATTGAGAACCTATAAGGTCAAACGCATAAAGCAAATGTTCAAAGAATTAATTTAATTGATTAATTAAATATGATTTAATTAATAATTAAACATTGGGCCTGTTGCGTACAGTAGCCCAATTGGGTTAGGTTAAGTGAGTGACAGCTATTAGTAAGCTGTGCACGTCACATAAGGTACACACAACATAGAGCACTCATAACGGCCGCTGTACCCCCTTGACAGGCGCGCCCTCTTTTCTCTCTTTGTGTGCCGTGCCTCTCCCAATCCTGATATCTAGCACTACGCTATCTCTGACGTTGGTTTGCTCGTGTGGACTGAGTAGAAGTATTGCTACTTTGCAATACTGGTGATAGAGAAGAACCTCTCCTTTTGTGGTGATAGCAGCAACGTTTCTCGGATCTGCTGCACTGTAGCTGTGTAGATCAAATTGCCATTAACACCATAGCAGTGTTCGTGATTTACCAGTGCTGCTGACGTGCTCTCAGTGTTCGTGGTAAAGCTACGCTTCAGGAGGTAAACACAATATCCTTGTGATTCGTGTGCGTCACATAGTCCTTTAGTAAAAGGGTTTTTCCGCTCAAGAGGTTTTTATAAATTTTTTTTTTTTAAATTATCCCTCTTGAAACCCCAACAGTAGTATCAGAGCGTCTGGTCGTAGTTTGCCATGTATCCTAGGATTGTTTGCCATTGTATGATAACATGTTTATTGCTTTTAAATATGATTTCTATGTTTAAAAGCATGTTTGTATGATTTTGTATGTGATATAAATCTGTTTGAATATAATTTGTGTGCTTGGTTGTGCTCTTGACATAAACAAAGATTCACTTCTGGAATCCGGTTGCGCCGTTTGCACGACCGTGCTCCCTATAGCACGGTCGTGCACGTTTGAGTTAGCGTTAGTGAACGCGTAGCACGACCGTGCGCCGTTTGGCACGACCTTGCCACTTTTGATGTAATACCCGAAAAAAATGGAATAATGTATTTTTTATTAAATAAATAAATAAAATAAATGAATTATCATAATAAACTTAGAGACATATTTTGTTTACAAAAGTGTTAAGTTATGAGTTAGCCTAACATCAAGGGCATTTTGGTAAAAATGATGAGGTATAAATAGTAGAGATAGGAGGGTGGGCAGCCATCAGCAACCCTAGCAGAAAAAGAAGAAAAAAGGAAGAAGAAGAGAAAGGAGGAAAGAAAGAAAGAAAGAAGAAGAAGAAGAAGAAGAAGAAGAAGAAGAAGAAGAGAGGAAGAAGATGGAGGCAGCAATGGAGTATCAAGAGGTGAGGGATTTGTGATTTATTTTGGTTAATTTTCGTGGGTATTAGGGTGGTATATGAAATGGGTTAGTGATGGTTGAAATAATGATGTTTGTGAATTGTTTTGAGTGAATTCTTTCCATGAAAATCATTTGGAACATGTATAGTTTGATTATTTTTTGATTTATATGTTGTTGGTTAGTTGTTATAGTTATTTGTTGGTTGAAAATCATGTAAATGGGGTTTTCGGGTGAAAATGGCGAAAGAGCAGCGTCTTGCTGCATTTCTGCGATTTCCAGACAGCCCTGGGCGCCTAGTGTGCAGTGCTGAGCGCTGGAGCACCCGAGAAGGGGCCTGGAAAGATGATTCCAGCGTTGGGCACTGGTAACATAGCGCGGGGCGCTAGAGACAAAGGCAGCAAACTTTAAATGTGCATATCTTTTTTATTTCTTATTCGTTTTGGGCAAATGACATCTTGTTGGAAAGCACTTTGAATCTATTTTCATATGCAATAACTTTTAGATTAAAATTTTATGCATTTGAAAAGTTATGGAATAAATGGTGATAAAAGGTCAGGATATTATATTTCAAGAAAATGATGGTTTATCATAGTTTATGATGGCTATTGGATATTTTGAAGTATTCAAAAATCTTTTTGCATACTTTGATGTATGTCTTGCGTTATGGGGTATTTATAGGTGATTTGATATATATGCATATATATATATATATATATATATATATATATATATATATATATATATATATATATATATATATATATATATATATATATATATATATATATATATATAAATATATATACATAATGATGATCAGTTGCTATGTGAAATGTTTGTTATGAGAATAAAGTATTGAATTGTACCTAAGATTGCATATCGAAAGTTTTATTTAATGATTTGAGTTGATGACCTTATTGGTAAGTTCCTTTATATGATGGTATAGATTACGAGAAATCTTTGGACATGATGGTGTATAATTGTGATATAAATGATGAGGTGAGAATTATTTTATGAAGGTGTATGGTGATTGGAAATGTGAGGAACATGATTATGGACTATGTTTATAGGCTAGGAAATTAAGAAATGAAAAAGGGTAAGAAAGAAGCCTTGAGTGTAGTTCTATGATGGTGATATAGATGCATATGTTCTTGTTGGAGCTAAGAATGGCTCTAGCTTATAGTTGAGTTGGTTCTTATGGATAGAGGAGGGTATTGTTATAAGTGTTACATTGCAATTATGTTAGATACGATAAAGAACGTTAGTCAAGCTAGTAAAGGTACCCAAGAAATGTTGAGAAAGTAGTTAAGTGAAATGACATAAGGAATATGTGAGTTATGTTCCTACTCTATATTTATTGAGGGTCTATGGGCAATGATTTATTTTTATAATGAATTATGAGTTTGTTCCATGCTTGTATCTTGAGTTCGTTGAGCCTTGAAGGTGATATAAATGCTTGTTGTGATGAATAATTTTTGCTATGAGATTATTGAAATATGTCAAGGTAAGGTTTGTTGGCTTCCTCTATGTAATTGCATATGAAGTAAGTGGTTTAACGGAATGGCAAGGTGATACTATACGTGAACGGAATGGCTACAATGTAGCCCATATATTTGTGATTGATAACCGTATGGACGTTATTGATTACCGCTGAGGTGATTATGCAAGCTATGTTACGAAACATAGTGGACGTGTGCTATGGTAAGACTTGATATATTGTATTTGGTATTTCGGTATGATGCTTAGACATTGGATAAGACTTGGTATATCCGACCAATCAGCGGATTCGACCGGTATATAAATGTGACCGTCGGAGTGTGGGGTCTCTAGTGAAAAACCCCGGAGTTTGGAGGGTGATTGTGTAGTGACCGAGGTCACTTTCCGGTCAGCGAACTCGACCGGGATATAAATGTGACAGTCGAAGTGGGAGACTCTAGTGAACAACTCCAAGGGGATACACAAACATCTTGCCCAATGAAAAATTGACTACATAGCAAGTGAAGAATTGCTATGCAAGGTTATGTACAATGTAAAGTACTTAATGACATATATTTATTGAGATGTTTATAAATTGTGCCATTTGCTGCTATGTTTTGTTTATCCCTCACTGAGTTCTGGGACTCACCCCCGCCTTTTTAATTTTAGCTTCAGGTATTCAGCAAGTGGAGCCATCTCAGGGAGCTCATGCACTTGTGTAATGCGAGCAGCTGCTGCTATTTCAATTTCATTTTAGTTTGGTTTATTGTCATATGAGATTTCTCCCTGTTTGGAGTTTTGAACTTCTTTCTAGTTGTAAACCCGTTTGGGCTTTGTTTTAAAACTCTTGATGCTGACTCAGGGCCAGCTTTAGCTTTCTTTTGGTATAATCTTTTACTCTGATAATTACATATGATATGCAATATATCTTGTTATGATGTGACTTATACATGCTTGAAAGGCCTTGGGAATTGGACAATGAAGTTCCATTCTGGCCGGTCAGGGACGCCTAAGTTGGGTCTTGACATTTGAACAGCATCAACGAGTTTTCAGCACGGCCGTGCGCCGTTTGGCACGGCCGTGCACATGTGGAACAGCGTCAGCGACTTTTCAGCACGGCCATGCGCCGTTTGGCACGACCGTGCTAATGGACAGAATGTGATTTTGTCCCCTTTTCGTATATTTATAAATTGTTTATTAAATGAGCGGTATATGGTTATGGCCCTAGTTTTGGTGTTTTATTTTATTTTGTAAATACGGCCTGCGTGTCGTGATTTATTATATTTATTTTGTAAATACGGCCTGCGTGTCATGACATTTACTTTATTTGTTTTATTTTAAATTTTGTAAATTGTTCAGGTTGCATGGAGGCAACACCAGATCATGACGGCAGTGGGAGGAACTTTGGAAGTTTGCTTGATGATCAAAGATTGTAATAATTAGTTTTAATTATTGCACATTAGGAGGCTTAATCATAATACCTTTTATATGTCTTGTATGTTTATGTATGTGATGCATGAAATGTATGAGATGTATGATTTAAATTTGGAATTTAAATTGTATGATAGCATGTATGTCATTGCATGCTTAATATATTTTGAATGTATGTAAGCTAGTATGCCATATATGCTATGAGAGACGTTTATATGATAAACAAGCTGGTGGGATCACCTAATTATTAAATTCCCTCAATAAATTAAGTTATTAAATGCCTCTTAATGCGTGACACTCGTCAAGGCCAAAATCATTTAAGTGTGGGTCATGCTACAACTGAGCACCTTAATATATTCCGGTGAGACGCGAAAGGTGAAATAACCTACTGCCAACCATTAGGTTGAACTTAACTAAGCGTATTCAATAGGATTGAAACAGCTTAGAGGCATGGGGTTGGGCATTAATCCATATGATGGATTAGAATAAGGGGTTATTCACCCAACTGGTCCAAGAATTACATTGGATGTAATTAGAAAGGAGTTTCCTACCTAAATAGCTGAGTTCTAGGCGATTAGCCACAGCTGACTCAGAACGAGGTGAAATATGGATCTTGATCCCACTAGAAAATCTTTCAACGGGATTTTCCGAGTCAATAATGAGGGTCATTGATTTGAGTAAAATAGTGGGAGCGTATTTAATAAAGACCTATTAAATATGTTTTAAAATCATGATACTTATACTTTGCATATTTATTTTATGTAGATATCCATGGCACCAAACACAACTAATAATATGTCACTGCGATCTGTCCTTGAGAAGGACAAGTTATCTGGAAATAATTTTCTGGATTGGTCCTGAAACCTGAGGATTGTCCTTAGGCAACAGAAAAAGCTGTATGTTCTTGAGGAGGGTGATCCTGAACTAACCGAGGATGCTTCTAGGGCTGACAGAGATAGTTACAAGAAATATCAGGATGATGCCCTAGATGTTAGCTTCCTCATGCTTGCGACCATGAGCTCTGAGCTTCAGAAGTAACATGAAAACATGGAGGCGTTCGATATAATCGAACGTCTTAAGATGCTCTACCAAGAGCAGGCGAGGCATGAGCGCTTTGAAGTTTCCATAGCCCTGTTTAATTGTAAGCTGGCAAAAGGGAGCCCAGTTGGACCTCATGTACTCCTTTTGATTGGGTATACTGAGAGCCTTGAAAGATTGGGTTTTCCACTGAGCCAAGAGTTGGCTACAGATGTAGTTCTGCAATCGTTGCCAGAAAGCTACAGTCAATTTATCATGAATTATAACATGAATGACGTTTACAAAACTCTACTAGAACTGCTAGGCATGTTGAGAACTGCTGAGCAGAACATTAATAAAGGAAAAGGAAAATCCATAATGATGGTTGATTCTGGAAAGCAGGCTAAGAAGAAGCCCTGGAGCAAGAAGAAGGGCAAAGGCAAGAAAAAGTTTAAACCTAGCACTTCTGGCTTGAAGCCCGTGGGCTGGGTAGCTAAGAAAGGTGTAACATCCCAGTTTTCGGAAACCTTAATTGAGGTAGATCGGATATTTATATGTTAATGATTACTGCCATGGCTTGAAAGTGTGTTTAGAGAATATGTTAAGAGTAGGGATGAATTGGATGAGGGACAAAGGATTAGGAGACGAACGCTCAAGCGTGGACCAGTGTAATGCTCAAGCGTGCTGATGCTCTAGCGTGGAGAGTTTTGGATGCTCAAGCGTGGACCCTATGACCAGTGACTGGCAGTGATGGGACGTAAAGTGACACGTGTCAGTAACGCGTCGCGGCCGGCACATGATGGGACGTGCCTTGGCAATGAGGAAACGTCAATGCTCAAGCGTTGAGGAAGCCAAGGCTCAAGCGTTGGAATGCTAAAGCATGGAGTTCCAGAACACTTAAGCGTTGTCAGCAGGATCTTTTGCTATATATAGCTCTTCACTTTCACCGTGAGTGAAATTTTGGAATTTCAGCAGAACATACAGAGAACGTGAGAGAGAGGTCCAGGGGAGGTTGAAGCTTTGATTCCAAGTTGTGACCCGTTTGTTCGTCCGATTCCAATTCCAATCGTGTTTTCGTGATCAGCGCGATTCCTACTCCAATTCTATCGGTTTGCTTGTGTGATTTGATGAGGGTAAGCCGAAGTTCCGTATCTACCTACATTGTACCTATACAATGTTCTTTTATGGTTTAAGCTTCTTTTCAAGGTTTTAACTTCGTATTAGGGTTAATGCTGTAGTCTACATGTTATTTCCGTGATTAGGGCAAGTTTGGTAGTTACATGCGGAACCCTTGGAACAAGTAGGCTGCGGCTGTGGAAGCTTAGAGAGGAGCAAGAAGTGCTCGTTGTGTTCGTGATTATCACCACTTTTGCTATCAGGTGGGGAGAAAGAGTTACACACGTCGTGGAGGCAAGAGTAGTCTATATAGATTTTTTGTATGTTTTATGTGTGTAGGGGAACCCTAAACCCTACGTGAGGTTGAGCCCTGACAAAGTACCTAAACCTTAGGTTTAGTCTACTTTGGCCTATCACCGTTATATTTGATACCATAAGTTAGCAGATTTGTGATGCATGATAATATGTGCTACGTGTTGATATATGTGTACCTGCTATTTATGATATTTGTTATTTGTAAGTGATGCATGATGTATTGGTAATAATGGTATGTTGGCATATCTGTATGAGATTCGGAGGTTAAGCATGATTAGGGCTTTGATCCCATGGTGGACGTTTGAGCTGATAATTGAGATTTGAGCTATAGTGGAGCTTGGAGCTCATAAGGTCATGAGGGGAGCTTGGAGCTCACATGTGTACAAGTGGAGCTTGGAGCTCATATGATTACAGTGGCGGTTAGAGCTCGTATGTGTACCTATAGAGCTTGGAGCTCATGTTGCTAAGACCAAGTTTGCATGTGTTGAGAGATGGATGACATGCATAGCATATGCATTTGATGCCAAGTGGCAAGCCGTATGTCGAGAGGCATAC
The DNA here is from genome assembly GCA_039655645.1 of Ammopiptanthus mongolicus. Taxonomy (NCBI): domain Eukaryota; kingdom Viridiplantae; phylum Streptophyta; class Magnoliopsida; order Fabales; family Fabaceae; genus Ammopiptanthus; species Ammopiptanthus mongolicus. The sequence continues at coordinate 43,934,601 of CM077350.1, forward strand.
GAAGTTGGTGCACAGAGTGCGGGTGGGGAAAACGGAAGGGAAGGTCTGAGAGACCTTGGGGATATACTGGACGCAGATGTACCCACATGAGACCGGTATGGTAGCTCCTATTTTGTCGTGGCGGCCATGGCTAAGTATGGTTATCCCGGCTAGAGCCCTGAGTCTTTCCAATTGCCAGTGGATCTTCCGAGGAGGCCCTGTTAACCCTCTTTGTCTAGGACATTTGAGCGGTGATGCACTCTTATGGGTCACGACGATCAGAACGGATTACCGGAACGAACCAACTTGTTGTCCGATATGCGGACGTGATGTTGCCCTTAGTAGGGTATTTAGTACCGGCCGGCATGCATGGAAAGAGTATGTGTACATCTGGCTAGGGGACGACCGTCGTGTCGTGATATTGGGAGATGATTGTGTTTACTATATGTTCTGCATTGCATCATCCCTATCATAGATGTGTTGGGTATCTTATCTCCCTGTATTTCTTTGTATGTGTACATTCGATTTTGCGGACAGACGACGAGTTAGCGGAGGATCAGGATGGACCCGAGGCTTCACCCGTTTATCACGGGGGCACCGCGGATGCCGGTGCTGGGGGACATTAAGATAGTCTACCATGATGAGAGGGGATGGCAAGTGGACCCCTCGACCTTTTTGGCCGTCTACACTGGACCTGTCAGCTTGATCTTCCGGAGTGGCGCACCACCATATGTGGACATCATAGGACCTTATCGGATGTACCAGTTTCTTCCCTTCCCTCGGATGTGGCACCCTCCGAGGTAGAGAGAGCGAGGCACTTGTGAGTGGCACCCCGGTCTTCTGTAGTATCCAGCAGGAGAGGCTTCGTCCACAGAGGTCAGCGCAGGCGTATGGAACGGTACCTGAGGGCAGCTTAGAGGCGTAGGATCGTAATGTCGAGTTCCTCATTCGAGTATGAGCCTATGCAGGTTTATAGGCGCACTCATGGAGAGGGACAAGGTAGCTTAGGGCATCCTCACCATTGAGGGTGAGAGCCAACCAATGCTTCTCTAGGATTGTGTGGAAAGGTTTTGATGTACTTTGAGAGTGGGCTTGGGAGAGTGCTGGTGAGCTTTGAGAGTTTCTTTTTGGAGGTCCTTGGATGTACCTTGTTTATGTTTTCAGTTTCTTTATGTACTTCCGTTTGTATATTTTTTACTTAGCCCTATGGATGGGGCCACCATATATATATCTGTACTGTGTGTATGTGTTTTCGCTTATCCTATTGTGCTTACTCTAATGTTGTGCGCTTTTATATTGAACGTATGTTATCGTTGGTCTTAATAAGTGCTTAATAATATCGCTAAGCTATAGCTAATAGTATAAGTTAGTTCTAAAATAATAGGATTTCCTTGAGTGCGACTTGGGGACGTCACATTAAGGTGGTATCAGATCAGTTTGGTCCTATCTGGACTTCGGAAGTTGGGGACCAAGACTGTGAGGTATTAGGATGTTGAACTGGCAAAGTGTGTCATCTCTGCAAGAGAGTACGACTGTATCTAAAGGGGTAGAATGAACGCGATTGATTATTGTAGTGCTTGTCTGAATGTTAAGTAGATGCATGTACTTATGCTGCTTATCATGTTTGAACTCTGAGCTGATCATGAACCAATGGCTCGAGGAAGAGGTAGAGGCAGAGGTAGGACCGAACCCAATGGAGGTCAGGAGGCTGAAGCTTCACATACTGGAAATGGAGCTGAGTCTCTGAAAACCCTCAGGACTATGAGGGATATGGCTGCTACTATGCTACAGCAAACGCAACAGAATGCTCAACTCATTCAGCTGACCCGTGAGAATCAACAACAACAGTGGGATGTTAGAACTGAAGATGCTGATTTTTATGCCTTCAGGAGGCGACAACCTCCTCAGTTCAATGGGGACTACAATCCCGAGGGGGCAGAGTTGTGGATTCAAGAGTTTGAAAAGATCTTCACTGCGGCACATTGTGATGACGCTCAGAAGGTTTCTTCTGCTTATTTCATGTTGGTGGGAGGAGTAGAGCTGTGGTGGAAAGGGCAGCAGACGCTGTTTGAGGCTGAAGGAAGAGCCGTAACTTGGGGGCTGTTCCAAAAATGTTTTCTAGAGAAGTATTTTCTGTTGGGGTTTCATGAGAGATAATTTTTAAAACCAATTTATTAAAAACCTCTTGAGCGGAAAAACCCCTTTACTAAAGGACCAAGTATTGCACATGAATCACAAAGATATTGTGTTTACCTCTTGAAGCGTAGCTTTACCTTGAACACTTGAGTGCGCCAACGACACCGGTTAGCCAAAAATACTGATACTTGCAATGCTCATAACTTTCGCTCTAGATCTCGTTTCACAAAACTGAACGGTGACCACATGTCACGAACCTGCTGTCCAAAACTCAGCCCGATCCAACGGTTAACGAATCTCGGATCGCGAGATTACGATAATTGTCCATCCATAACCACCATATGAAAAGACTTCTCTATCATCAGTATTGCAAAGTAGCAATATCTCTACTTAGTCCACGCGAGCAAACCAACATCAGAGATAGCGTAGTGCTAGCTATCAGGATTGGGAGAGGCACGACACACAGAGAGAGATAAGAGGGCGCGCCTGTCAAGGGTGTACAGCGGCCATTATGAGTGCTTTGTGTTGTGTTTAGCTTAAGTTACGTGCACAGCTTACTAATAGCTGTCACTCACTTAACCTAACCCACTTGGGCTACTGTACGCTACAGGACCAATGTCTAATTATTAATTAAATCATATTTTATTAATCAATTAATTATTTGATTATTAATTAAATCATATTTAATTAATCAATTAAATCAATCCCATTTAATTATTAATTAAATCATATTTAATTAATCAATTAAACTAATTCTTTGAACATTTACTCTATGCGTGTGACCCTATAGGTTCTCAATTAATTGGCAATAATATTAATTATTATTAATCATATTAATAACAAATTAATATTACAAACAATGAGCGGCATCTAGCAATACATCATTGCTACCCAATTAATTAGAATATTGGTGATACAATTAAAACCATATTGTAACCATATATAATGTGAAGTCAACGTTCTTTCGTCTCAAGGTCTTAATTGAACACAAGGCATAAATGTGTCATCTTTGTTAAGTTCAATTATTTATTTCTTGATCTAGTAATTGACGTACGATTATGTGGGCCCAATATCTCATATTGTCTCACCTTAGCATGGCCATGCATTTCTACGTCGCATACCATCAAGAGGCCTATAGACATTACCCCTGTTATGTAGGAGGGACGAATCCTATCTACATCACTCACATTCCTCAACATGTTTCATTGCAGGCCCAATAACTATCTTTATAGTTGTCCTGTTACAGACAACGTTTAATAGTATTAAAGCCTACAACTACATATGTTAGGAATCGTAGTGACTTCAAGTCGAAGGACTACTTCACTATGGTCACCATGAGAATCGCTTATGACACTTACATAACTATTATGTAGCGTTCTCATAGCAGGTCACTCCAATATAAATATTCCACTAATATTTATACCTATGTGAAGACTTGATATCTTATATGTATGACCCGTGAGATGTGATCATTAGTACACTCACATAATAGTCTCAATGTATTATTATTGTCCTTATTAATAATAATACTTTGACTATGGATATTTAAGAATAGTGTTCTATAATTTAATGGCATCTCACGATCAAGTCATACTTGATGCTCCATTAAATGAACTACCTATTCTACGGACTTTATTATGGTATCAATATGATCATCAAATATATCATAATAAATAAATGCCTTATACATATATCAAATATATGATCAAAGTCATGATACAAATGATTATCTATTCAAAATAGATTGGCCACTAGGGCTTACCCCAACAATATCCCACTATCACTTGGGCCAATCGGGCGTCAGTATAACACCCATCAGTCTAGTGTGAGTGTCATGCTACTACTGAGCAAGAGACTTCAATAGTGGATTGTTTAGTGTTGTCATTCTGCACATCTTCACATCTCCTCTATCGATTATCTATCGAATGAGATGGAAGCACCTAAGTATATGCTTCGATCACTGGTGAGATCAAGTTTCCTTCGCTTAGGCGATTACTCCATCATCATCGCAACGAGATCAATGGAGTTCGTAAACTTAGGAACTTCAATTTCTTCATAAATGAACTTTCTGATCCAAACGGCCTTTAAATCTGTATTTAAGGCAACTATATACTTGGCCCCTATAATAAAATCTGCAACTGTCTCAAGCTTGGAACCTTTTCAAGCTTACAGTGCCACCATTAAGGCAAAACACAAAACCAGACAGCGATCTAAAGTTATCCTTATCGGTTTGGAAGCTAGCATCAGTGTAACCAATTACAATGAGCTCTTCCTCACCATTTTAGATCAAGAATGAATCCTTAGTTCTTCTCAAGTACTTAAGGATATTCTTGACTTCGGTCCAGTGTCCTTCACTGTGATTGGATTGGTACCTTCTCATCATGCTCGAAGCATACGAGACATCTGTTCAAGTACATATCATGGCATGCATAACAGATTCAATTGCCGAAGCATATAGAATCTTATTCATGCGTTCCCTCTACATCTGATGTAACAGGGACTGTCCCTTGGACAGGTATATGCCGCGTGACATAGGCAAGATACCCTTTTGGAATCATGCACATTTAACGTGCCCAAGCACTTTGCCAATTTATGTACCTTTGACTAAGGCCTAACAATTTCAGCGATCTATCTCCATAGATCCTGATTCCTAATACATAGGACGTTTCGCCTAAGTCCTTCATTGAAAAATAATTCTGTAACCATGTTTTCACATTTTATGGTGTAGGAATATTGTTTCCATAAGTAGTATGTCATACACATACAATACGAGAAGAAATAATTATGCTCCCACTAACCCTCTTGTACACACAAGATCCATCCTCGTTCTTGATGAATCCAAACTGTCTTACAGTTTACATCAAAATGAAGATTCCAACTTCTAAAGTTTGCTTTAATCCATAAATGGATGTTTGCAACTTGCAAAACCTTTCCAGCATTCTCTGAATAGACAAAACTCTCAGGTTGTGTCATGTACACATCCTCGAGAAGATTCCTGTCAAGGAATGCTATTTTGACATTCATTTGCCAGATCTTATAGTCATACTATGAAGCACTAGCAAGTGGGATATGAAGCAATAGCAAGTGGGATATGAATCAATGCAACTGGACAAAAGGTCTCATCATAGTCATACTATGAATTTGCTTGAAACCTTTCGCAATCAATCGCTCCTTAAAGGTATTTACCTTCTCATCCATGTTAGTCGTCTTGTTGAAGACCCAATTGCACCTTATGGGTTTTACTCCTTTCAGGTGACTCAACCAAGGTCCATACCCGGTTGATGTACAAGGATTCTACTTCGGATCCCATGGCTCCTAGCCACTTCTCAGAATCTAGGCCAATGATGGCCTCCTGTTAAGTCACAGGCTCATCCTGATCCATGAGCGGTTCATCACCTTCTTGAGTTAAGATTATTCCATATCTCTCAGGTCGATGACATGTCCTGTTTGACCTATGCGAGTCTGGTGTTACTTGAACTGGTGGTTGGACCACAACTTCTTGTGGAACCGGTTCTTTGTTCCATTGCAGGCGGGTCAGTACTTTGTGGTGCTTGGATTTATCCAAGTTCTACATTCCTCCCACTGTTTCCCTTTGAGATGTGTTCCTTCTCAAGGAACACTCCAGTCCTAGCGACAAATATTTTGTCCTCGGAGGTGTTGTAGAAATTGCATCGGTTTGTTTCCTTAGGATACCCCACAAAGATACATTTGTCAGACTTGGGTCAAAGTTTATCTGAGACTAAACACTCAATAAACTTGCCACCTCAAATCTTAATGAAAGACATACTTGGTTGCATACCAGTCCATATCTCATATGGTGTCTTTCAGCTATCTTAGATGGAACACGGTTAGGTGTGAAAGCTGTTGTATGTAAAGCATATCCCTTGAAAGAGTGAGAGAAGTCTGATTGACTCATCATAGATCGTACCATGTCCAACAAGGTGCGATTTCTCCTCTCGGACACAGCATTCCATTATGATGTTCCAGGAGGAGTGAGTTGAGATATAATCTCACACTCCTTCAGATAGTCATCAAACAATTGGCTTAAGTACTTATCACCACGATCTAATCGCATGATCTTAATACCTTTCCAAAATTAGTTCTCCACTTCGTTCTTGAATTCTTTGAACATTTCAAAGATTTCTGACTTGTGTCTTACATAAATCCATCTTTACTGAAGTTATCAATAAACGAGACGAAGTATGGAAACTTGTCTTCTAGCAAACTTGTTTAGAGGCCCTCATACATCACATAGTATCATGCCAAAAGATTACCAGCCCTTTCACCTTACTAGTGAATGGAGCTTAGTCATCTTTCCAAACAAGTAAGATTCGCAGACCTCAAACAATCCATAATTGGATGAGTCCAAGAGTCCATATTAGTGGAGCTTGGAAATGTGTTTCTTGCTTATATGGTCTAAAGATATTGCTAAAGACATAGAGGGTCCAAATCACTTGGTTTGACCCTATTCGCATTTATGTTATAGATGGGCATATCGAGATCAAGGACACAAAGTCCATATCTCATATGAATACAAGCATAGAAGACATCAGTTGAATAAATGGAACAACAATTGTCCATTTATTGCAACTTGAAATTCTTTCGTGTCTATACAAGATATAGAAATGATGTTTCTATTATCAACTGGAATAAAATAACAGTTATTTACTTCCATTAATGCCCATAAGGCAAATTCAAACTCTTATAGTTAATGTAGCAACTTTTGCTCCATTCCCACTCATAGAGTAGAACTTTACCTAATGGTAAATTCAAACTCCTGTAGCAACTTTTGCTTCATCTCCACTCATAGGGTAGACCTTTACCTAATGGTAAATTCATACTCCTATAGTCAATGTAGCAACTTTTGCTTCATTTACACACTTAGGGTAAACCTTTACCTTTTAGTCAATGTCCTACTCCCTTTGATCCTTCACATTGATGTGAGATCCATATGCAGTATCCATACCCATAATGTTGGAGTAGATGTGTTGACTTTTATAACAAATATACTTGAACAGGAAGTCATACTTCCTCTCTTGTCCTTATACTCTTTCTAGTACCTCTTATGCCTTGCTAGCTCTTGTTAGAGCATCATAAGGTGCATGATCATATTACACGTCTCTATGATTGCAAGCATGAGATGTCGTACACCAATGACATCGACTTGATGCTTTTATTAAGCATCCCTTTCGACCCTTATGGCAATAGCAACAAATTGCTTGAGAATTAATTGCTTGAGAACATACAGTTCTTTTCTCGTACTTGAGTTCAATCCTCAAAATATGTACTAATCGAGAAAATTAATTCTAGATAACTCATCCTTCTTAAGGATGTATCGCGACAATAAAACAAAAGTTGTGTTTGTAGCCATGGTTATGTAATACAAAAGCATATAGAATATAGGTATCATAATTAAAACATATTTAATAGGTCTTTTATTAAATACGCTCCCACTATTTTACTCAAATCAATGACCCTTATCATTGACTCGGAAAATCCCGTTGAAAGATTTTCTAGTGGGACCAAGATCCATATTTCACCTCGTTCTAAGTCAGCTGTGGCTGATCGCCCAGAACTCAGCTATTTAGTTAGGAAACTCCTTTTCAATTACATCTAATGTAATTCTTGGACCAGTTGGGTGAGTAACTCCTTATTCTAATCCATCATATGGATTAATGCCCAACCCCATGCCTCTAAGCCGTTTCAATCCTATTGAATACACTTAGTTAAGTTCAACCTAATGGTTGGTAGTAGGTTATTTAACCTTTCGCGCCTCACCGGAATATATTAAGTTTCTCAGCTGTGGCATGACCCACACTTAAATGATACTGGCCTTGACGACTGCCACGCATCAGGAGGCATTTAATAACTTAATTTATTGAGGAAATTTAATAATTAAGTGGTATCACCGACTTGTTTATCATATAAACGTCTCTCATAGCATACATGACATACATGCTATCATACAATTTAAATTCCAAATTTAAATCATACATCTCATACATTTCATGCATCACATACATAAACATACAAGACATATAAATGGTATTCTGATTATAACCTCCCAATGTGCAATAATTAAAACTAATTATTACAATCTTTGACCCTCGAGCAAACTTCCAAAGTTCCTCCCATTGGCATCATGATTTGGTGTTATCCCCAAGTCATCTCGAGCAATTTACAAAATTTAAAATAAAATAAATGTCATGAAACGCAGGCCATATTTATAAAATAAATACAATAAATCACGACACGGAGGCCGTATTTACCAAATAAAATAACATCACAATCTAAGGCCATAACCACACACCTCACATTTAATAAACAATTTATTAAAAGGAAAAATCATACACATGATCTCCAATTGATTTCAAAAATAAATACATAAATTTGAAATCTAATCATATTCCAATTGATTTCAAAAATAAATAAATAAATTTGAAATCAAATAAATTTGAAATCAAATCATACACATGATCCCCAATTGATTTAAAAAATAAATAAAAATTTGAAACCAATTTATTGTCAAAATATACGTCGCGCAATTTATATCATTGCGCACAGTGACCAACTTTAAACTTCAAATTGGACAATTGCGCATAGTGATATTTACAACAAATTTTAAACAGCAATTTTAAAAGGAACGTGAATTGCACAGTGAAAGTTTAAAACAATTTTAAAAGTCACATGCAGAGGGATAACATGTATTCTATTGAATCACATTCAAAGGCAATAAACATGTTATCAAACAAGACAAACATCCTAGGATACATGGCAAACTATGACCAGACGCTCTGATACCACTGTTGGGGTTTCAAGAGGGATAATTTTTAAAACCAATTTATAAAAAACCTCTTGAGCGGAAAAAACCTTTTACTAAAGGACCACATATTGCACATGAATCACAAGTATATTGTGTTTACCTTTTGAAGCGTAGCTTTACCTCGAACACTGTGGGTGCGCCAACGACACTGGTTAGCCAAAAATACTGATACTTGCAATGCTTATAACTTTCGCTCCAGACCTCATTTCGCAAAACTGAACGGTGAAGATGTAGAACCACATGTCACGAACCTGGTGTCCAAAACTCAGCCCGATCCAACGGTTAACGAATCTTGGATTGCGAGATTACGATAACTATCCAGCCATAACCACCATATGAAAAGTCTTCTCTATCACCAGTATTGCAAAGTAGCAATACCTCTACTCAGTCTACCCGAGCAAACGAACAGCAAAGATAGCGTAGTGCTGGCTATCAGGATTGGGAGAGGCACGAAACACCGAGAGAGATAAGAGGGCGCGCCTGTCAAGGGTGTACAGCGGCCGTTATGAGTGTTCTGTTTTGTATCTAGCTTAAGTGACTTGCACAACTTATTAATAGCTGTTACTCACTTAACCTAACCTACTTGGGCTACTGTATGCTACAGGCCCAATGTCTAATTATTAATTAAATCATATTTAATTAATCAATTAAATCAATCCCATTAAATTATTAATTAAATCATATTTAATTAATCAATTAAACTAATTCTCTGAACATTTGCTTTATGCGTGTGACCCTATAGGTTCTCAATTAATTAGCATTAATATTAATTATTATTAATCATATTAATAATAAATTAATATTAAAAACAATGAGCGGCATCTAGCAATACATCATTGCTACCCAATTAATTAGAATATTGGTGATACAATTAAAACCATATTGTTATAATGTGAAGTCAACATCCTTTCATCTCAATGTCTTAATTGAACACAAGGCATAATTGTGTCATCCTTATTAAGTTCCATTATTTATTTCTTGATCTAGTAATTGTCGTACGATCATGTAGGCCCAATATCTCATATTGTCACACCTTAGCATGGCCATGCATTTCTACGTCGCATACCATCAAGAGGCCTATAGACATTACCCCTGTTATGTAGGAGGGACGAATCCTATCTAAATCACTCACATTCCTCAACATGTTTCATTGAAGGCCCAATAACTATCTTTATAGTTGTCCTGTTACAGATAACGTTTAATAGTATTAAAGCCTACAACTACATATGTTAGGAATCGTAGTGACTTCAAGTCGAAGGACTACTTCACTATGGTCACCATGAGAATCGCTTATGACACTTACATGACTATTATGCAGCGTTCTCATTGCGGGTCACTCCAATATAAATATTCCACTAATATTTTTACCTATGTGAAGACTTGATATCTTATATCTATGACCCGTGAGATGTGGTCATCAATACACTCACATAATAGTCTCAATGTATTATTATTGTCCTTATTAATAATAATACTTTGACCATGGATATTTAAGAATTGTGTTCTATAATTTAATGGCATCTCACGGTCAAGTCATACTTGACGCTCCATTAAATGAACTACCTATTCTAAGGACTTTATTATGTTATCAATATGATCATCAAATATATCATAATAAATAAATGTCTTACACATATATCAAATATATGATCAAAGTCATGATACAAAATATTATCTATTCAAAATAGATTGGCCACTAGGGTTTACCCCAACATTTTCCTCGGATGACCAGGAGGGAAAAGGACAAGGAGTTCCAGAGTTTGAAGCAAGGGAACATGACAATCGGGGAATATGCAGCAAGGTTTGAGGCACTGCTTAAATTCTCAGAGTTTTATCAGCGGTACCCAGATGAGGAATGGATGTGCCGATGGTTTGAAGATGGTTTAAAGTATGAGATTCAAAAGGCTACAGTGCCGTTGGGGATTTCTGTATTCCCTAACATGCTGGATCGGTGTTCGGCAATTGAGAACATCGAAAGGAGAAGAGAAATAACGACAAGGAGCGGAGGACCTATCCGCAGTAACCAGAGAGGTAAAGGTGGACGATTTCAGAGTGGCCGGGGGCCATATCACAGACCAGCACAGAGGGCTGGAGCGGCTGGAAGTCAAGGACCAAGTGCAACTCAGGGGTTGCAAGGTTGTTTCAAGTGTGGGGGACCACACATGGCTCGAGACTGCAGAAGTCAAGCGCCCGGGAGGACCATAACTTGTTATACATGTGGAAGGCAAGGACATATGGCTACAGACTGCAGGCAAGGGAATGCACGATCGTCCGGTGTGTCTGGACAGGTTGCGAGACCATAAGCCATGGGAAGAGTGTTTGCCGTGAGGGGAGCTGAATCCTCTCGATGCCCAGATCTGATTCAAGGTAAGTGTTTAGTTTCAGGCAAACTCTTATCTGTGTTGTTTGATTCAGGGGCTACTCATTCGTTTATTTCTATGGAGTGCATGAATCATTTAGGATTACCAGTTTCATCTTTACCATATGACCTTACTGTTTCCACACCCACTGGTAATTCATTGACTACCCTGTTTGTATGTTTGAAATGCCCTCTCATAATAGAAAACAAACATTTCATTTTTGACTTAGTCTGTCTGCCTATGCAGCAGATTGATGTTATTTTAGGCATGGATTGGCTTTCGGCTAACCGTGTGATACTGGATTGTTCAAATAAGACTGTTTGTTTCTATGAGCAATCTGGATTGACTCCTGCTAATGAAGGTGATCCGAAGGGTATGCGATCTGGAGAGTGCGTAGTGTTGTTCTCCTTGGAAACAAAGGAAACTCCGAATGTGGAAGAATTGCCGGTTGTGCGAGAATTTCCGGCAGTATTCCCAGATGATAATCCAAGGTTACCACTGGAAAGGGAGATCGAGTTTACCATAGATCTTGTACCAGGAACTGGACCTATTTCGATAACACCTTATCGAATGTCTCCAGCAGAGTTGGTGGAGTTAAAGAAACAGTTGGATAAGATTCTAGGCAAGGAATTTATCAGACCTAGTGCGTCGCCATGGGGAGCTCCGATACTGTTTGTTAAGAAGAAGGACGATAGTTCAAGGTTATGTGTGGACTATCGTCAACTAAACAAAGTGACGATAAAGAATAGGTATCCGTTGCCAAGGATTGACGATTTGATGGATCAGTTGATGGGAGCAACTGTGTTTTCCCAGATTGATCTACGATCTGGCTACCATCAAATCAGAGTAACGAAGGAGGATATACCGAAGACTGTTTTTCGAAGTCGGTATGGGCATTACGAGTATTTGGTTGTGCCGTTCGGTGTGACTAATGCTCCGGCTGTGTTCATGGACTATATGAACAGGATATTCCGACCGTTCCTAGACAAGTTTGTTGTCGTGTTTATCGATGACATCCTTATTTACTCTCCCAATAAAGAGGAACATCAAGAGCATCTTCGAGTAGTGCTACAGGTGTTGAAGGACAGGCAGTTATATACGAAGCTATCTAAATGTGAGTTTTGGTTGGAAGAAGTACAGTTTCTAGGACATGTGATCAATAAGGATGGAATCATTGTAGATCCGACTAAGGTTGAGGCAGTGGTTAAGTGGGAACGCCCGAAGTCTGTAAGCGAGGTTCTCAGTTTTCTTGGTTTGGCAGGCTACTACAGGCGATTTATCGAAGAATTCTCTAAGATTGCACTGCCTATGACGCAATTGACGAGAAAAGGGAAAGCGTTTGAGTGGTCGAAAGCTTGTGTACAAAGTTTCTTAGAGTTGAAGCGGAGGTTGACCACGTTGCCGGTGTTGGTTTTGCTAGATCCGTTAGGATGTTTTGACGTGTACTGTGATATGTCTTATCAAGGATTGGGTTGTGTCCTCATACAAGAAGGAAGAGTGGTGGCGTATGCCTCCGGGCAGTTAAGAGTGCATGAACGGAACTATCTGACTCATGATCTGGAGCTAGCTGTGATAGTGTTTGCATTGAAAATATGGAGACACTATCTGTATGGTTCTAAATTTAGCATGTTTACCTACCATAAGAGCATAAAGTATTTGTTCGACCAAAAGGAGTTGAATATGAGGCAGAGAAGGTGGATGGAATTCATAAAAGAACTATGAATTTGACCTGCAATAACATCCAGGTATGGCGAATGTCGTCGCGGCTGGCACATGATGGGACGTGCCTTGGCAATGAGGAAACGTCAATGCTCAAGCGTTGAGGAAGCCAACGCTCAAGCGTTGGAATGCTAAAGCGTGGAGTTCCAGAACACTTAAGCGTTTTCAGCAAGATCTTTTGCCTGTATATAGCTCTTCACTTTCACCGTGAGTGAAATTTTGGAATTTCACCAGAACATACAGAGAACGTGAGAGAGAGGTCTAGGGGAGGTTGAAGCTTTGATTTCAAGTTGGGATCCGTTTGTTCTTCCGATTCCAATTCCGATCGTATTTTCATGATCAGCACAACTCCTACTCCAATTCTATCGGTTTGCTTTTGTGATTCGATGAGGGTAAGCCGAGCTTCCATATCTACCTACATTGTACCTATACAATGTTCTCTTATGGTTTAAGCTTCTTTTCATGTTTTTAACTTCATATTAGGGTTAATGCTATAGTCTACATGTTATTTCCGTGATTAGGGCAAGTTTGGAAGTTGGGTGCGGAACCCTTTGGACCAAGTAGGCTGCGGCTGTGGAGGATTAGAGAGGAGCAAGAAGTGCTCGTTGTGTTCGTGATTATCTCCATTTTTGCTATCAGGTGGGGAGAAAGAGTTACACACGTCGGGGAGGCAAGAGTAGTCCATATAGCTTTGTTGTATGTTTTATGTGTGTAGGGGAACCCTAAACCTTACGTGAGGTTGAGCCCTGAAAAAGTACCTAAACCCTAGGTTTAGTCTACCTTGGGCTATCACCGTTATATTTGATACCCTAAGTTAGCAGATTTGTGATGCATGATATTATGTACTATGTGTTGATATATACGTACCTGCTATTTATTATATTTGTTATTTGCAAGAGATGCATGATGTATTGGCAATAATGGTATGTTGGCATGTATGTATAAGATTCGAAGGTTTAGCATGATTAGGGCTTTGACCTCGTGGTGGATGTTTGAGTTGATAATTGAGATTTGAGGTATAGAGGAGCTTGGAGCTCATATGATTACAGTGGAGCCAGGAGCTCGTATGTGTACCTATGGAACTTGGAGCTCATGTTGCTAAGACCGAGTTTGCATGTGTTGCGATATCAGCTCAAGAGAGATGGATGACATGCATAGCATATGCATTTGATGCCAAGTGGCGAGCCATATGTCGAGAGACATACGAGGTTGGTGCACCGAGTGCAGATGCGGAAAACGGAAGGGAAGGTCTGAGAGACCTTGGGGATATACTGGATGCAGGTATACCCACATGAGACCGGTATGGTTATCCCAACTAGAGCCCTGAGTCTTTCTAGTTGTCGGTGGATCTTCCGAGGAGGCCCAGTTAAGCCTCTTTTTTTGGGACATTTGAGCGGTGGTGATGCACTCTTATGGGTCACGCGAGCGGAACGGATTACCGGAACGAACCAACTTGTTGTCCGATATGCGGACGTGATGTTGCCCTTAGTAGGGTATTTAGTACCGGCCGGCATGCATGGAAAGAGTATGTGTACATCTAGCTAGGGGACAACCGTCGTGTCGTGATATTGAGAGATGATTGTGTTTGCTATATGTTTGGCATATTGCATTATCCCTGTCATAGATGTGATGTATATCTTATCTCCCTGTATTTCTTTGTATGTGTACATTCGGTTTTGCGGACAGACGACGAGTTAGCGGAGCATCAGGATGGACCCGAGGCTTCACCCTTTATCATGGGGGCACCGCAGATGTCGGTGCTGGGGGATATTGAGATAGTCTACCATGATGAGAGGGGATGGCAGGTGGACCCCTCGACCTTTTTGGCCGTCTACACTGGACCTGTCAGCTTGATCTTCCGAAGTGACACATCACCATATGTGGACATCATAGGACCTTATCGCGTGTACCAGTTTCTTTCCTTCCCTCGGATGTGGCACCCTCCAAGGCAGAGAGAGCGAGACTACTTGTGGGTGGCACCCTAGTCTTCTGTAGTATTCAGCAGGAGAGGCTTCGTCCACAGAGGTCAACGCAGGTGTACAGAGCGGTACCTGAGGGTAGCTCAGAGGCGTAGGATCGTAGTGTCGAGTTCCTCATCCGAGTATGAGCCTATGCAGGTTTATAGGCGCACTCATGGAGAGGGACAGGGTAGCTCATGGCATCCTTACCACTGAGGGTGAGAGCCAGCCAGTGCGTCTCTAGGATTGTGTGGAAAGGTTTTGATGTACTTTGAGAGTGGGCTCGGGAGAGTGTAACATCCCAAAAATCCTATGTCTGTTTCTTTTAACTGTTTGTGTGAATAACTTGACTGAGAATGCAACTCGAATAAATTTAATCATAAGAATGGTCAATGATTGGAAATTCATATCTGAATTTCAATTAGGAGCTTAATAATCATAAAATGTTGTTTGAGCTTGTTATGCTGTTTTATGTCAGAACCGATAAAATATTATTATTTTAATTGGGATCGCTTTACCTTGGGATACGTGCCAGGGCCCAGAGCCGGGAGTAGTTCATGACTACTTTTCACGTTTCCCTGAACTCTATGTACCTTTAGTTAATGACCTATCTACATTACCTTTTATGGAAAATCAATTTAACCATTTTTTGTTTAATCTTGCTACTTTTAATGAGGAGTCAACAAGTATCTCTCTCTTTTATCCTTGGCCCTTGGATTACTTACACCTAATCGCATCACTATGTCATAACCATTTGAATTAATTTGAGGCATTAAATCTAAAGGCCTCACGGCCAAAGTGTTAGAAATAACACTTCAAGTCATTTTCATTTCCATTCCAAAAACTCAAACTCTCTCTTTGCTCAAGAACTCTCAAATCCTCTCTTCTCTCTCTTCCTCTCTCACATTCGACCATGCCATAAAACAACACCATCCAAATTTCCTTTTTGATTTCTAAAACCATAGATCAACTAGTCTTAATCTCTAGATCATCTTTGATGAAGAAAGTTTTCTCTTTGGAGCAACTTTGTTCTTGACCTTCAAGCACACCAACCTTGATCTTCAAGGTGTTCCTCCCTAAGTAAGTTTATAAACTCATCTTATCTTCATTTCTTTACTTTGAATCATGAGTAAACTTCCTTTAGTTCATGATCTTTGCAAAACAAGTTTCAAAATTTTATTTTGCTACATGTAGAGGTTCAGTCACCTTCTTGTTCTTGGTGTTGGAGTGGTCTCATTCACAAAGGATCTTCATTAAGGTAATGGGAGAGTGAACCTCATCACACCATATTGGTGGTGGTGAAAATGGTTTATGGGTTTGGTTTGGGGAAAACCCTAAACCAAGGGTTTCCTATTTTGTCTATTTGGTTCTCTATGAGAACAGTGTTGTAATAATTATTTATTGTTTGATTTGTGTTCATTAATGAGTTTGAATGATTGAAAATAACTTTTATGTGTGAGAAAACCCTAATCTAGGTTTCCTCCATCTTTTTGTTGAAAAGAGTTTGAGAAAATGTGATTTTCGGATCTGACCTTGTGTGAGTCATTTCTGTTTTTCTCTCAACCTAGACATTGGATTCCAACACTGGTTTTTGATCCTAAAACTAGACATCTTGGGCTTCAGTTTGATCACAAATTGCCACTACAAAAAAAGGACTTTTTGCCACCGACATTTTGCGACCGATTATAACCCGTCGCAATATATAGCATTTTGCGACGGAATTTGCGACCGTTGTTTAGTTAGCAAAAAGTTAGCGGAAAAATACTAATTGCGACCGATTTTGTGACGGAGTAATCGGTAGCTATTTGTTTTCATAAATTCGGTGGCAAAATCGGTCACAAACATAAAACTAGTGAATAGTCATTTGCGTTTGGTATTTTGCCACCGATTTTGCGACCGATTAACGGTAATATTTTTGCCACCGCGATAAAATCGGTCGCAAAATTAAAATTTTGATATTTTGGGACCAATATTGCGACCGATTAGTATGCGGTCGCAAATTCCAAATATTTCTATACTCTCTGAAACCCTCTTCTTTCACCTCTTTCCCTCACAAATACCTTTTCCCCTCTTTCTCAAATTCCAAACTCTGAAACTCTCTCAACCTCACGCCTCTCCCGCGCCACCACCACCTCGCCACCGCCACCGCGCCACCACCCACTCTCTGCAACTTCTCCGTCAGCGCGCCAGCACCATCGCGCGGCCAACACCTCTCCCCGTCTCTGCAACTGCTTTGTCAGCGAGCCACGACCACCGTGCCACCACCATCGCCCACCGTCCCTGTCTCTCTCTTTGCCAGGGCCTCCTTCTCTCTCCACCGCGCCATCATATTGGATTTTGAAGGTAACCGTTTTATATTATGCATAAAGAAATTATATTACCGCAATCTCTGGCACACCGATCTCTTGAGAACCATCCAGGCTGACACTCCTTGTAATTAATCAACCACTCTCAATCTCAATCTCTTTCTTCTTCCTTCCTCTCTCTCTCTCTCTCTCACACACACACACACACTCACTCTATTTGTCACTCTTTTCAATTTTGATTTTCAAAATATATAATATCTTATACTCACTGACTGACATAACATTGCATCTATAATTTGAACCATCTGCAGATTGTTGCTTCGCTTTGTGGTGGTAAGTCTTCTCCACTCTTCTATCCCATCCTTCTCTTTTAATTTTTTTTTTCCTCTGCTGCTTATCCTTTGCAATTTGTTGACTTGCATTGACGTATCCTGACTACGCAATTTCCGCACTCCCTTCGAATTCTATGTGGTTCTTGTATTTCATATTTTCAGGTAACGAATTATGGTTCACTTCCAACCATTTTTACGAAATTAATACCTCAACTTCTATCACTGAGGCCAATCTGCCCCAAAAGGGGAAAATTAGTCAAGTTTGCTTTTTTTTTTTTCCTCTGATTTATTTCAGTTGGATTGAATGTTGAATCATAATGTGTCTTCTGTGAATACCTTGAGCATAGAGGATAAACCACTCTCTGCTGCGTCCCGCTCACTCTGTATCCCAGTAGCAACTTTTTTTAATTTAATTTTAATTTCCATATCATTTGAAAGCTTGGCAATTTCAGGTAAGAGTAAAGGAATGGTTTCTTCCTATTTTCTTCTTAAATAAAGTCAATATATTTCTACATACATGATACACGTGCAGTAGTGTCGCTGGAAATTAGAGTTGAGACAAACATTATTTTAAGTTAATTTCTAGGTAGTTACTGCTTTATCCTTTGTGAGAATTATGCATAAGAGAAAAACAGATCACATAGGCCAAGAAGCAAGAGTTAGAACACTGATTAATTGTAAGTAAAGGGGTTCCTGTGGGTATAACTAAAAGGCTAAGTTACTTTATGCACCATAATTCCGCTACATGAACTATAAAGATATGGGGCTTTACGCTTTACAAACAAACAAAGCACTTTAAATATAATTTTTTACATCTGAATATCATGTGAAGCATTTTCTTTTCATCTTAGCATTACTTGTAGCTGAAAAAATATAATAAAAATAAAAAGTTCTTAAGGCTTGAAGGAAGTGAAGTAGAAAGATGGTGGTGCATATAAGTATCAGCACTCTAATGAACTAAACCTCATATAACATCAATGTTAAGTTTCAGAGACTCTTGTGACATCTGAAAAAGAAGATCTACTCAATAACTCTGAAAATTGAAACAGATCTATTCTCTTTCACATGTTAGCTGC